>CM075858.1:24694990-24872490 GCA_037975125.1 Latrodectus hesperus
AACAATAATCTTAAAATTCCTGTAATGGTGAATGGTGAAATTGTTTTTGTATTTACGAGTAAAAAAAGATATCAAAATTCAAAAAAGGAAGAATTTTTTCAAAATTTTATAATTTTAACTTATTTTCTCAACATAAAATGAAATAAAAGATTCAGATTACGTTAAAATGAACTTTCTTCCAAATATTTTGCTGTTATTTGATAAAAATAACTATAATTATTAAAAACTAATATTTGTGTAATTTTAAACTATTAAGATATAAAATAAAAAACAGTGCCAAAATTATCTTTTATATACTGATATTAAACAATATTTTCAGTTCATTATTAAAATGTGGGCAAAAAACTTTTTTACAAAAAAATTATCTAACTTAAATACTATGTTAAATTTTCTTACCTTGAAGGTTGATAAATGACTGGTCCATCGATCAACGCAAAAAAATGTAGCTGAAAGTGTCAAGAAAACAAATTAACTAATCGATATTCTGCAAATTTTGATGTCTTGTTTACTCACTTTAGCTGAAAAGTGTGTGAAATCATTTCATAAACACCTTGCTCATCAATTTATCATACTTTAGATTGAGATGTGATTTTGTTTAGTTGGTAAACATTCAATATTTTATTATAGCTTTTTGTGAGACTATTTAAAATACACTCTCTAAACTTCCTGCCAATCCATTTTTAAAAATGTATTGCTATTTTTATATCCGAACTCATCTTTTATCTACTACAAAAGAAATTAATTACTGCTTAAGCTTATTCACAAAGTCCCGAATTTTTACGCATGAAAGTAAAACAGTATTTCAAGAGGTTATATTTATGATACCGTGAATAAGAATATAATTTTGTTTAATAGGAGATGTATTTTTATTTATAAGTTAAACAAATTAAGATACATTTATGTGTAACTTAGATATTCAAATTGGATCAATTCTTGCCTTAAATCAATATAAAATTCAGTAAATGAAGAATGGTTGCATATAAATATTGATTATCAGATTATATGTATCTGTAATATTTTTTTAAAAATAATGCATTGTATATTGGAAACTACATTGTTCAATATAATAATAATAATAATATATATATATATATATATATATATATATATATATATATATATATATATATATATATATATATATATATATATATATATATATATATATATATATATATATATATATATCAAGCTGACCCAGCCACGCGTTGCAGTGGCTGAGTAATTATAATACATTGAATCAATTTTTTACTAACTCCTTGGTACAATCAAATAAATATTTTCTAAAAAAATTTAAAATAAGTTCATTCATATGAGATTAAAAATAAAACGTTTCACCAAAATTTAAAAGTAATAGGTAAAGTATCGAAATTTTGAAATTAAGCACAAATCAACAAATACTTTCTGAATTTACATTTTATTCATCTTATATTAAATTATAGTTTGTAATCAGTGACTTACTTATAAAATATATTATATAAATTAAAAACATCTAAAAATAAATTGTTACATTGATTTTTAGGTAGATAAATGATATAATCTACCTAAAAATCAATGTAACAATTTATTATAATGAGGTAGATAAATTCATTTATCTACCTCATTTAGTAATTTATATATATATATATATATATATATATATATATATATATATATATATATATATATATATATATATATATATATATATATATATATGTTGTATATATTTTATATGGCAATATCATTACATAAATTTTAAAATAAAATTAAAAATTGTAATCAAATTAAATTGTTTGTAATTGTAATTAAATTGTATTGTAATTGGCTTTTTTAGTATTTAATAGTAAACATATATAAAACTTGAAGAAAACTTACTAGAATATACAATCCATTCTTATGTTTTTAACTTATTGTCAGTCTATACTTACTTTTGAAGTAAAGTATATTGTATTCTTTATCTTAATTCCTTTTTTCTGTTATAATATGTAAAATGAGCATTAATTATGAAAGTATTAGTACTTAATAATGAAAATAACTTTAAGTTTAGAAATATTGCAATAAAAAGTTTCACTGCAATTGATAATAAACTATGTACGTTTAATGAGAGAAATCTATACATTACTGCACAGAAATAGTATAATTTAAAATAACTAAGTTACACTTTTAATGTAAGGGAATTATAAATTGAAGATTGTTTGTTATATAATATGCATTATTTTGGAAGGTAATTTCTTTTCTGGAATTAGTAAAAGACTCAAAGGTGGTTTTAGCTTTTAATTGCACATGTGTGTAAAGAATAACTTTTACCTGAATATTTATATAAATGTTTCGGTTAATCTTTTCTATTTTCATATTTTTTCGTTGATTTCTTTGAAATTTCTCTCGAAGTTCTACTTTAAGCTTATGGAAAAATTAAACTGTGTTTTCAATCTATCATTAAAATGGATAAATGGATATTATATTCAATCTATCATTAAAATAACATTTTACATGTATAATTTTCACACAAACATTCTATTTTTGTAATCAATAATTCCTTTGCTTGTCCCACTTCGTTTTTGAATGATTACGGAAATTATTCTGATACTAAAATTTTGTATTAGAATTCTTAAGCAATTTTAAATATTCTGAAAAATTTTACTTATAGCATAAGAGAAATCAAAAACTTTTTTTTATTTATCAGTAAGACTTTCATGAAAAATCTATTAACTTTTGATGAGGAAATTTTGTTTACCAAATTATTATACTAGTATAGTGTAAAACAGGTTATAAATTTTAATTTAATGCATGTTATAGTATTTTATAAATTTTAGTGCTTAATAACTTATTAATATTAAAAGTTTGTAATGACTTAATGTTGTCTAGATGTTTCATAAACCTTGTCAACTTACAAATAGGTATTCACTTTTCTTTTGATGGCGATTTTCAAGCTATAAAACATAAATTATTTTCGAACATGGAAAAAATAAAATATTACCTAATGTTATTTGTATTTAAATATTTACCAATGGATAGCAGTAATTTTCTTGACTTCTGTAATCAATATCCTTAAAAGTCCTTAAATGAAAAAGTAACAGGGTGTTATATTAGATTAGCTTAATGTTCAAGAAATGGTACTCACTTGATCTTTCGGCTAAATAATCAGAGCAAATAATAAAGAAAAATTAGAAAAAGAATCTGAAAAATATTTACAAAATATGCAAGTTAAACAGGAAAAATAAATCATAACTATATAGTTTTCACATAATGAAGAAATAAAAGAAAAATAAGTTAATATACAATATAAAAATGAATATTTTAAATATTTTTAAGTAATTATGACATTTTTAAGACTGATATTAAGCCATCTTAACGATTTATTTACATCTTCATGATTTACTTACTTCTGAGTTACAAAACAACAAAATATTTCAAGCATCTTTTAGATACATATTTTTAAATATTTATTTACACATACTCATTCAGAGACTTATTGAAAGCAAAATATAAGAACTACAAACTCACTTTAAATATTTAGATTCATAAATATTAAAGAAGTTATTCTATTAGAAGTCCCAGGTTTCTATGATTTTCTCAATATTAAAGATCCAATTTTAATTTAAATTCTTTTTATAATTTAAATAGATTGAATTTCCTTAATAATTTATAGCCCGTTTTAAGAGTTTTAATTTTATTAAATTTTGACACAATTTTAACTTATGTTTCGGATATAATTTATAATCATATCATAAGTACGTGTATGGATTTTAATTTAAATTTAAAGAAAGAGAAAGTTTACTTTGTGATAGTTACGACTAAAGATAATTATATTTGATGACTTATTACTGAAATAAGTTTCCGTTAACTATTCCCGAAAATCTTTAATGTTTACTAAATTATATAAATATAATAATTTGGTGAATGTTTCTTCCGAAGAAGATTAAATATTAATTTTCAAAACAGCAACTCTAATTACAAAACTCTTTAAGAAGAGCATTAAATTTTGTATTAAAATGTGTATTAATTTTATTTTAAAATATGCGAAAACTTCTCTATACATAAATTAAAAGAACAGTATATTTGAAACCGAGGATTAATTATATTTGTAACTACAAAATATGGTGCACATATATTTTAAAATAATTAAAGTTCACTAAGGAGTTGACATTTACATTAATGCGTTCAGATGAAATAGTTATAACGCGATCACATTTCACACGTACTTTCAAACATTATATTTTTGAGTTATAATCATTAGTATGATCATTAAAATAGAAATAAATTTTCACTTTAATTACGCTAGAATTCTGGATTAATTTTATGTTTCCGAAATATTCAGAGAAATTCTATTTATAATGATATAAATAAGCAAGTTTACAATTTAAATCTTTCATTGAATTAATATTCGCTTTTGATGGAGAAGGTGTCAATTTATTTTTCATTATGCTAAATATTGTAGAATATGTGATAAATTTTACTTTTGATATATGAGTGGTTATTGAATTATCTGATTTATTTTGATGTTAAATAATTCATAAAATTATAAGGATGTGAATATTTAATGTTCCCTAAGCAAGATTTTTAAAGTTCTTAAAGCTTTATGATCATTTAAAGAATTTTTTATCACTATTGTACACAATTGTCTTATTTTTTAAATAAGATATTTACTTTCGATATAGCTGTTCCTTTAAACTTAGATATCAGTATGGAGGATCCCAAAAGGGTTTTGCATTTCAAACAAGAAACTATTGCATTAGGTTCTAAAATAAAAAAAAACTTTATAATCTTAATTAGTTTATTTAAAATTTTTTAGTACATTGCATTAAATTACTTATAATATAATATTCAAAATTTATCGTATTTATTTATTATTTACACAAGAGCAAAAGCTCTTACTATAATTTTTATAAATTAAAAATAGTAAGACACATTAAAAGAGATGAAATTATATTTAAAAACTCCACACTAGAAATAATTACATTTTCCCAAATACTGTAATTTTCCATTGAAAAGAAATTTAAAAGATTTGCCTATATCCTAGTGAAATGATTTAAAAAACAAGCAAAGATTTTAAAATTTATAAATTAATTTTTTATTTAGTTTTATAACCAAATATTTTAATTATAGATATTGTTATTAAAATAAACTAGTTATTTTTAAGTAAATACATTTATGAATAGTAATTTAAGTGTAAAGCATAAATATGTGCATTTATATTAATATAAATTTATTTACGATACGTCTTGTTTATATTTCTATTGTTAGAAGTTTAAAAGAGTTCTTTCAAAAATTTGATTTTATTTTGTGTAAAGTCAATATAATTTTAGATAAAAATTGTTAACATTTATAAATGTATAATAGGTTTAAATGGGAAAAATTCTTATTTTAATTCAACATTTTTACAGAAAAAAAACTAAATTATTTATTTATCAGCATTAATACATTTTATATAATTTTGTAATTTTTATATGCATTTTTTTATGATAAATACATGCAGATAATCTCTGTTTATTCAATCATGTAATACATATTTAAATAACATTAAAAGTTATCAGTTTTAAAGAGTTTTCAAGAAGTAAATTAAAGTTTCTTTGAATTTTAATAAGATTTATAACTTGCTTTCAAAAATTATTGATTAATATTTATTTATAGCTATATTAAACTTGTGTAAATTATTAGATGGACTTTTGAAATTAAAATAAAGCTATTTCACGCACACAAACTTTTTAATTTCTTAATTATTTATTTTTATACCTAAGGAATTCATTTAGGTCATGAAATAAAATAAGCTAAACAATTTTAAATATCTGACTTTAGATATCCTGATCCGTAATTTTTATTGCTTTTATGTAAATAAAACTACTGATTACGATTTATAATTCTTTTATAAAGTAATCATATAAAGAATAATGTATAACTGTGTTAATTAGATAATCATTTATTTCTAAAATATTTAAAAATTTATCTTTTCTTCCATAAAACATTTTAATTTTTATCATATTTATAAAGTTTAAATAATTCTTTAAAATACTCAAATTTTTAAATTATGGAAAATAATTTTTTTCAAAACAAATAAAACAAAAGAACATCTCCTTATATAAGGCTAGGTAAAAAATATTAAACAAAGCATGGCCCGAAAAAATTTGAGTTAATGTTAGAAAACGATATTATTACTCAATAGTAAAACACTGAACTAGAAATATATATCGAAAATTAGTTATTGCATCTCTTTAAGCTAATAATTCTGTTATGATATTAACAGGTTTTTTTATTAAAATAAACTGAAATCAGCATCATTATTCTCTTTACACATTAATTAACTATAATATTTATATTCATTTTTGAAACATTGCATATCCATTTGTTTTATTTTTATATTGCACTCTTTGTGTTCGTCAATAATATTCAATATAAGTAGGTTTTTATTCATTTCTTTTAAAATTAAATATTGATAATGAATGCATCAATTTTCACCTTTTCTGCATTTAGAAAAACAATTGAATCTTTACATAGCTTTCTTCCTGCAGAAACAATTAAAAATTATGGAAAAAAAGAGAGCAATCAAAAGAGATCTGAAATATAAATCTTATAGAAATCTTAAACAGAGATCTTGAACATAAATCTTAAAAAAATAATAAATTTCCTCTTAAATGTTTTGCGATCTTAACTTCGAGTAAATTATCTTAACTTTAAAAAAAGTTTAAATATAAGATTTGCTGGAAAAGTAAGAAATCTTGACTTTAAAATAGTTTTATGTTCTTCTCTGCAAATAGAAACTAGTAAAAGTATGTGTTTAAATTTTTTTTCATTTAGCTAGGTTCATGACAAACAAAATAGATGGATACGGTCAACGAAAGTTTTCATGACAGTTTAAAAATACTCTTCGTTAATTGATAAATTTTATTGATCACATTTTTTGTACTAAGCTACGCATGCTCAATTCCTTAGAAAAGACATTGATAATGAATATTTTTCAAGTTAAATTGTGAGGTAGTGCAGGAAATTTCATTAAATGTATAAAACTATACAGAAAATTCCAAAATAGCATGCTTGCAAATTGTTAAATATATTTTAAGGGATAAGTGTATTTTTTATTTTTCATAGAAACATTTTACCTAAAATGTGAAAATAATGCATTTATTCGATTTATTTTTCAACATAATTAATGAAAAATCGTTATTAATGTTTCAAAAAGTTTTTTCAAGTTTTCTCAATTTATTTTTATATTGATTTCTGTGTGTAAATGTAAGCTTTAATTTCATGTACACCATTTCTGTATAACAGTCATCTGCTGTTGTTGTTGTGTTTTTGCTAATTTCCAACCCAGTCTGAAGAAGTCAGAACATATCCATGAATCTGCTGACTCTTAAGAAGAAAAGAATAAGTTTCTCCCACGAAGACAATATCTTCTTGTATTTGATGAATAAATATTTTCTATTTAAACTAAAATATTAAAACTCTGAGCATATTTGTAACTAATTATATACGATTAATGGTAATAAAATTATTTTTTTAGAGATTTTCATTGCTTGTGTGATACGTTATTAAAACACGTTATTATACTAATTTTTTACTACTGATCTTTATTAATTAATATTATACAAATTGTTTTCATTTCATTTCAAATCTTGTATATTTCTATATTTATCATAAAGCGAAACATAATATTTTATAACCTGTCAAGATACGATAAAAAAGATATGATGAAAGTCAAGATACGGTATTGAGAAAAATCTTTGTTCTGGAGTCCAAAAGGTAACAAATTGGATACTTACCATTGTGAATTATACTGTTCCTAAGTTTCTGGTTTGCAGAATCTTGGAAAAAGGTTTTCCAACAGAGGTATAGTTTTTTAATTAGAATTAAGAATTAAATAATTAAATTAAGAATTTGTTGGGTACTTTTCAAATAGCATAAACTGGCATTTCTTAATGTATAAAAATAAATTAATCCCTAGCTTCTTCATCATAGAAATATGAAAGATATTTGTGACAAAATCTTAAACGGCATGTATATGTCAATGGACTTCATACATTACAGTAACAACACTATAGTTTTTCTTTTTTCCATGATACATTAACTTATATGTACATGAATTTATTTCCAAATGTTGCAGTCTGGTTCTGTATAGAAAACACTTTATAACTTAGTAGCCAAAAATATAAATTTATTTATTCTTTAAAAAGTGTGGTGTAGTTAATTTCGTTGGCTGTTTAAGTTCAACTTTGAAGATTAATTTTTTTTTTCAGAAATACAATTTTGCAACAAAAATAAATTTTTGTACAATTGCATTACAGAAGAAAATACTTATAAAACCAGGATAAAGATTTTTGATAAAATTAAAGAAAATATGGTTGGTATATGTATTTTAGGAATTATCTGATTATTCTGAATTCTCGTTACCTCGTATTCATTTCACCAATTTTAAATTAAATATATATAGTAAATTTGCAAAACTATTCTTTTTAAAATTGAAAGATAATAGATCTAAAGTTTAAATATTGGAAAACTACTAAAGTTTAAATATTAGAAAACTCTGTAAATACATTAAATCAACTCTTGAAATCAGAGTTTAGAAGAAGGATCTTTAATAATTTTCGTGTCAAAATAATGAAAACAATAATTTATGTTGTTCTCAATATTTTAAGTATGCAATGATTCATGTAGTTATTATATAAGCAATTCAATACATATTCATAAATCTTCCTAATTTTAATACTTTTGAAATGCATTCAATTAAATAGTATACAGATAATTTAAAATAATTCATCTTTACATTTATCATAAAAGTGTATATTTTAATAAAACTGCTACTAAAACTCATTAGCATTCAGAAAATTGGCATTGATAATGTGTAAAACTATCGACATTTGTTTTGAATATATATTAAATACTTATCAAAATTAAAGGTCAATTAAATTGTAATAATATTTTTATATCTTTAATGTTTTCAAAATTTAAAAATAATGTTTTGAAAGAGAAGTAGGAAAATTTAAAAAGATAAAATAATTAAATTTACGTTTAATGTATATTAATAAATAATTTCATCAAGATATAAGATACATAATTAATAAAAAATTTTAATGTATTTTTATTTTACATATATCTTACGCAGTTTTAAGTTTATATTAATTTTACTTTTGAGTATGAGTAAAATACCTACTCAGTTAAATTCATTTTAACCTTCAGTGCATTTAAGAATCATTTCAATCACACAAAGTATAATATATAAATTGTATACCTGATATGCTTATTAAAATTATGTTTAATCAAGTCTATTAAGCATTTTCAATATTAGTTTAGAGCCAAAAAGCTATTATTAATATTTTATGACTCAATAGATGCAAATAAATTGTAATTTTCATATTCGTGCTGTTACTTATGGCTTTAATGGAAAAATCAAGCCAAATGTACAAAGCAGGTAAAATATCAGTGTTCATATTTATAATTAAATATTTATTACAAAATTAAACTGGTTTTTTTGAATACCTGTATTGAATATTTTTTAGCTGATTATATAGAACATTTTGTATTTAATCTGGAAGAAGAAAACTGAATTTCGTTTATCAGTGCATACTGTTGTCAAAATTTTTTCAAAGCATTGAAAGAGTTCATTACGTGTTTGTATTCTTTTGAGAGATCAAAAGGGTTTAATTTTATTCTCTATTACAAGTATTTTTACAGTTCCTATATTTAGAGTCGTTTTGAATATTTTCATTTAAATGTATTCTTTGATATTTGAATGAAGGATAATAAATAGAGAGAGACTATAATTAGTGAAACTTATTATATAAATAAATAAATTGACTTAGATGGTTAAAATGATTCTATTTAATTTAGAATTTCAGCGCGTAAAGCCGAAAATGTATGGGTATTGAAAGTAACCCTAATTGCATCCTGTATTTTAGAAACATTTATTTTGCTGTTGTTGCTATAGTTCTAAATAATTTTGATTGCACGCATTTTTAAGAATAATGTGTGACAAAAAATATTTGCTCAGATTTTAATAGTCAGAATCTTTAATATTTTCAAGAAAGAATATTTGTTAAATAATTTAGATTATTCAATTTTGCTTTTTACACTAAATAGGAGATAAAAATTCTCTAAGAGATTACGTTTTATTGATGAAACATTTGAATTAATTTAAGAAAGGAATGCATTATAAGTTCTTGACTTAAAAGAAATATAATTCTAATTTTAGCCTTGAATTGATTCCCCTCAATTTTTAAGTCTATTTTCATATTTTTCAGAATTGCTTTATCTGAATTGGCAATAGAATACTCAGTTTTCTAAACTTATCTCAATAATTTCATACTATAATCTGGAGTATACTAAAAAACCAGAGTATATTGAAATACCAGAGTATACAGAAACACATCACTTTTATGTGCTTATGAAGACAATTTTTAATAGTAAAAATTTTCAATTGTAATGGAATTTGGAATATCTTATTTTGATGTCTTAATTCTAATATAAGCCCCTTTTTGAATTGTAATCCTCTTACATTTTTAACTATTAATGAATTTCAAAATTCAGCTTTGAAACCTTTCGCTAATGAAATTTTTATTTCTCATTTTCTTTTATATAAAATATCACGCCTTTGTTAACGTTGTTGTTGCATACCACCGGTGTTTAGCAACGCTAAATCAGGTCTATGATATTTGTCACTCTAATCTAACACTAAAATTAGGTCAATGAAAAAACCCATTTTGGAAATCCCAATTGTTAATTGCAGTAACAAAATTGATGACCATATTATCTTTTCAATAGTATTTTTTTATTCGGGATTCATAGATAGTTGTTTTAAATCAAAATACACAGAGCAGGAAGCTTCAATCAATTTTCGTGGGGAAAAAATCTACCCGTAATAGTGACAACATATATTTCTCCTTGAGATCATATAGAACTGAAGATATTTATTAAATTCCCTCTTCAATCATTTTTGTGATTTTAAACAAGATTTTTACCTTCTTATCTCTGATAATGAGATTTTAATTTATGCTAAGTATTTTGTTTTCACTCTGTGATTGGAATGCCATATTTTTATGATGAAATAATTTTTTCTGAAAACAAAATTTTCTTTCAAGCATATAATTATACTTTTCCAAATTTATATGTTTTTCTTCTCAATGTAGTTATTTATGGTTCACATTATTAAATATTTTATTTTAAAATTACATTTATCATACTTTTATAATTATGAAGATTTATTTTTTTATCACTTTCAATTATTTAATCTTTAGCAATTGTAAAAATCATATTTTCACCTAAGTTACTGGGTTCTCTGAATGTTAAATTATTTAATGTTTTGCTATATTTACTTCTCATTTACTTTGAAAAATAAGATTTAACTGAAAAAAAGTATAACAAACATGATATTAGCAGTTTCTTTGAAAAAGCTTTACAAATTAATTCACTCTTCAGGATATTGATAATGAAAAATAACCCTTAAATCCAAGTTTATTTAAAGAAATTAAAAAGTAATTGATTTACATCATTTCTTTCTTAACTGAGTATTGAAATAAAAAATTATATTTATTGATATCTACAAAACTATAAATATGTCTATCAAACCCATAAATTTATTATTTTAACAAAAGATAAACAAAGTTTTTTAATTAATTAATTAGACGCACACACGCATATATATACACACACACACATATATATATAAATATATATATATATATATATATATATATATATATATATATATATATATATATATATATATATATATATATATATATATATATATATATATATATAACATGAAAAACAAAAATTCTAGTCAGACAAAATTTGATTGACAAAACTAATCAATTTAATTGTAAGCTCAATAAGTTAATATACTCGAACTCCAATAATTCTTTAAAAATATATGGGAATATTATATTTAATGAAATAAATCATATTTATAATATTTGCAATAATCACATATTTATTAAAATCAAATAAAGCGCCTAATTGATCATCTCAAAAACATTAACATTCCAACCAATTTTATTTTAAAATATCCAGGAAGCAGGAAATCGCTTGTAACATTGTATAAATGCGTAGTTTTTACAACTACAGAAGGGTCAACCAACCATTAAAATATTTGCAAGGATCTCGAAAACACCTACATTCACTTTAAATTTCTATAAACATATATAATTTAATCTTAAATCTCTTTAAACACATTTTAATTTTAAATTTTAATTTAAAATTTACTGCATGTTTCTAAATTACTTTTGGCAACTGTATCTTTATACCAATTTAAATTGTTTTTTGGAAACTTTATTCTAATATTTAAATGGATTCTGATTTGCCAGCATTGGTATTTTGAAATTATATCTGTTGTTCTTTCTATTGTGGGTTTGTTTACTTTTCATTGATATATATTTTTTTACTTTAATTTTTGAAATAAATATCTTTATGCTTCCTTATTTTAATACAAACACTCTTCCGGGGAATTACTCGAAGATCTTTAGATATTTGTCCTTCGCGCATTTTAGAAAAGAGTTTATTTTGCTTAGCTGACCATCTCCATTCTGATTAAGACGTGGTCCATATGCTTCCTCCTATTCTTCGTATTGTATATTTTTAGTGATTTTCAAATTTTGTCTTACTAGTTTTATTGTTTTTCTGTTTTATCTAATTTATACTGGCAAATCTCTCTCTCTTTAGTTGCTTTTGCACTGGTTAGATTTCCTAATACATATATATTTTTTGGTATTATATATATATATATATATATATATATATATATATATATATATATATATATATATATATATATATATATATATATGAATTCTATACTTGATATCCTATTTATAATTTTTGATTTCATTTGCATGCATTTGTTGATTGTCTTGCTATAATTTTTTAATTCTTAATGTATGAAAGACATTGGAGAAATTTATGAACTCACATAATATGCTTAAATAAATGTAGCTATTATCATAATTGATAATAGCTATAACTTTTATCATAATTGATAAAGCATATTATAAAATGAAATATTTATTGCGAATCATTCAAAAATTTTAAATAGTTAGGTAAAATGATTCATGTTTTGGTATAACATCATTTTCAAGATGTATCTTTTACTGCTCAATAAATTCATTTAAAACATTAAAAGATTAAAAAGCAATAAAACAATTAATCTACACCCATATTTAATGTAATTCTAACGTAATTTTTAACTAAGACTTTGAAATTTAATGTCTAGTTCAGCAGAGCCAAATTGTGAAACTTCATCTGGAAGATTGAAATAAGGAAGGATATTGCTCTTTTTCTCTCTAAATAAAATAAATTAAGAAAATTTAAAAAGATTGGAGTTAAGTAAATAAATAAAGAAAATAAAATACCATGCTTTAAATGTGTTACAAATGTATCTATATACATTAAAACTGTGACCCAAAATTTATTTTCTAACTATCAGTTCAGTAATCAAAAGGTAAACTTCAGAAATTTCCAGCGTAGATATTTAATTTTATCATTAATCATCAAAAGAAAACAAAAAATGGTACTTGTCAAGAAAGTTATGAAATGTTAGCATTTTTGGCTTATGTCTTAACATAAGATTCATGTAGGCACATGATTTAATAGTAGATTATAAATAATAATTTTCTCCTCATTTTATATATATACACACATACACACACACACACACACACACACACACACACACACACACACACACACACACACACACACACACACACACACACACACACACACACACACACACACACACACACACACACACACACACACACACACACACACACACACACACACATACATATATATATATATATATATATATATATATATATATATATATATATGTATATATGTATGTATGTATGTATGTATGTATATATAATATAAAATTTACTTTTTGTCAGCATGTATAAAATGATTTTTTCATTCCATTTAAGCAATTCAAATGATCTGAAGGATCATTTTTTCTTCTACTCTGAGAATCAATTTGACTTCTTGGAGCCAAGAAGAATGTTTTCCTGCAATAAAAAAGGGTATGACTTTATTACACTAGCATTCTTTTAGATTGGAATTACGTTATATATGCTTCCTCAGGAATATTATAAACTTCTTTTTTACTTACTTTCATGCTTTTATTCTATATTTCTTCTCTAATTTTTTGATTCGACTGAATAAGGAGTTCGGAAAGACATTTTTAGGGATGATGGTCAGTTCATAACCTTACATATTGAAGGGTAGAAGTTCTCTAACTTTTCGTGCTCTATTTTAATCAAAAAAAGTGCAATGTATATTAGAAAAAGTCTGCTGAAATACTTGAAATTTGTGATGAATGTTCGCTCATATTAATGATCCAAATTCCATAAGAAATTATGATGTTAAATTTTATGGCATTTTACTTAAATGTTTTCTCGGTCTGCTGAAAGGAACTACTAGTATGCTGGAAATTAAATTTATTAAGTATGTAATCCTAAAATTTCATAATATTTAATGTATTGTTTATTTTGGTTTTTGAAGCATTATATCACTAGAATATTAAATTTTTATTTAATATTCTAGTGATATACGCTAATTAAACGTTTTAGAATACAAAGACTGATAGGTATGAACCACATAATTGTACAGATAAATTTATGCATGTAATTAATATTAATTACTATTTTAGTTTGAAATTTTAATATATAAGATAATTTCTTTGTTGTTGTATTTTGTTTTGTTTCCCCCAAATTTTGAATAGTAGTGCAGAATAGAATGAAACATACACCAAAGTTGTCTCTCTTTCATTAGTTTAAAATATAAGGCTTTTTTTTCAAAATTTTAATTACGGTCTTTTTTCAGTTTCGATTACATGTTCAGTTAATGTAAACTCTAATTGACATGGACATAAATTCAATCTAAATTAGATTATATTACTGCACATACCGTTCCAGAATTCCTCTTGATTCAAGAATAAATAGGTATCTTCTTTCCCCCATTTAAAGTTATCACCTATGCGCAACGGTTAGAGTTGAAGAAAATGTAAGGTAGACTTAATATATATTTTCATTTTCAGCGGGAGGGTTTTTCAGTTACCTTGAAAAATAATCAGAAAGGCATTGAAATTCGGATACATTTACTATTTTAATAATTTTGATGTTTGATAATTTCATAGCTAAATGAAATCTTCAAACATTTCACACCTATATGAATATTCAATATATTACTCAGATTAGTTAAATATTTTTAACTGATGATTACATAAAATTTTAGTTAGGTGTGCAAAAACATTTCACAAAGCGTAACAATGTTTTGAACAAAAAGTTAAATAAACAGTAAATATAGCTATATTTTCAAATCAAATTTTTTTCGTAAAAGCTGTAGCGTTTTCTAAAAGAAGGTTCTGGGATCGAAAAATAGCAGATTAATTTAATTTCCTATTATTCTTTTTTTATGAAAACATTCCATGAAATTATATTCTAACATATGAAAAATAGATTTTATATTAATTTTCAATTCACAGTACCAAGAAACCAAAATGTTATTCTTATTCATTTAATACTTTACTGATATCCAAATTACTTTACTATGGCTAATTAGTATGAAACTGTTCGAAACAATATACACTGCTGGCCACCGTAAATGCAACACTCTGAAGAAGCCTTCAAATAACATGAAATTTACCACATGGATAACGGGCGGTGAGATTTAGAATTGATTAGAATTTCAGCACAAACGCACATCACGAGTGTATATGGCACCACTTCAAAGCACTGTTAAAGGCTTGGATATTTTGACGATTTCAAGTTAGGATACTGTGTTTTTCGAATAATAAAAACGAATAATAATGAATAGTGGAAAACAGCGATCATTTTTAATAAAGTATCCAAGTTCGACAGAGGTAGGATGGTGGCTTATCGATGTTGTGGATTATCTTTCAGGGAAATCAGTAGTCGTGTTGGAAGAAACCAAACAACTGTAATGCAGATATGTGATCGTTGGATACAGGAGGGTACGATGGACCTAAGTATTCGATTGCATAAACCTCAGTGCACTACTCCAGGAGATGACAGGCAAATTGTGCGCATGGTAGTGGTTGGTCGATCAGCCCAATCACGAGCCATAGCACATCACATTCAGTCTGTAACGCATAATCCAGTGTTTGCGCGTACCAAAATGACGCCGTTTACAGCAAAGTGGTCCGGCCACAAGACGTCCATTGCTTCGTCTACCCGTAACACAAAACCTCAGACGACTCGACCGCTAATGGTGCAGTGCAAAAAATTTGTGGATGGCAGAATGGAAGGAAATTGTCTTTACTGATGACTCATTCTTCTGTCTGCAACACCACAATGGTCGCATTCAAGTCTGTAGACACCGTGGAGAGAGGATGATGAACAGCTACGTTATGCACCGCCACACTGGTCCTGCACCAGGTATTATGGTATGGGCTGGTTTGGATATCATTTTCGTACTCCTCTAGTACGCATTGCCTGTACTTTAAACAACCATCGTTACATCTCTGAGGTGTTGAAGCTAGTTGTATTTCCGTACCTTCAGGGGTTTTTCCCATAGCCATATTTAAACAGGATAATCCACGACCACACATTGCACGCATTGTCCAAGGGTTCTTCGTCAATCGCAAGATTGAATTGCGTCCTCTGCCGGCTAGCTCTCCGGATCTTTCGTGCATAGAAAACATGAGGTCCATAGTTGCTCAACGATTGACCCAGATTACATCCCCAGCTTTCATAACCAGATTAACTTTTGCAACGTGTGGAAGCTGCTTGGTCTGCTGTACTCCAAGAACACATTCAAAGTCTCTTTGAATCAATGGCGACGCGTGTGGCAGTGGTGTTCTTTAACAATGGTTGCTACTCTGACTACAGATTTTGGCAGGAACCATACTTCACAGAAGTCTTTAAATTTAATGTTTTGATACTTGGTCAACATGTTATATACAAAATAAATTTTGTTGTGATATCTCTTGTCTTTCTTGATGTTGCAATTTGGTTGGCCAGGAGTGTAGATCGAAGGAATTTTTATTTTGATGATTAATAAATTTAATGGAATCATAAGATTGTAATACATAAATTAAACAGAGAGGACTGTAAAAAGTAATTAATTTACGATTTGAATTCCAATTTATATATTATTTATCTGATTATTTGATTTATTGATTTGATTCTTATGAACACTAAGTCTCAATAATTTGAATAATTATTTCCGACTTTTTCATAATTTATCAACTCTAAATAATTCCTGATGTCTTGTTTAATTTAAGGTTTGGTTAATAAACACTCCTGCTTGAAGCAATCCATATGATTTTATTATTTAATTTTTAAATGGAATAATTAGTTATTTAAATGTAAATATTATTATTCAATAAATATTTCTTATAACTAAAAATTTATATACATCATTTTAATTTTAAATATAACCACAATGAAAGTTACTTTTTTTTATAATATTTTACTCACGTAAGTATAACTTTTTATATTGAAATACAAATAAATTCTATAATTTTTCAATAACTATTTGCATATTACCATATTGTATATAGATGTGCATTGCTAAATGAATTAGAAGATCAATAATTTATTACACTACCTGATCACAGATTATAGCTACTATTCATTGAGTATCGAGTCAGTTTGCTCCTGGTGTGCATTCATGCCCAGAAAATATCATGCACTCGATAAACAACTTTTTACAATTAGTAAATTAAGTGGCGGAGAAGAATGAATTTCAACACACCTTTCCACACATTTTATAGGCTTAAAAATTTGGCTCCTCTGAGACAAGATAAAGTGTGTGGAATACTTTACATTGGCATATTTTATTGTAAATTTCCCAAAGTTGAATCAACTTCATACGTAGCAAGCCTTTAAATGAAAATATCAAAGATTTCTATCTAATTAGCTCGTGTATTTATTTATGTCCTTCTTAAGTACTATTATACAAAGAACAGTTATTACAACTCTTAAAACTGTCAAATCATTTAAAAACTATTCTATAATGAGATATTTTAACTAAAGAACTTGGAAATTGGTAAAGAGATATGAGCTATATTTTAAAATAAAAATTTCAGATTAAAATATTATTAATTAGAAAATGCTGACGAGTCAAAATAAAACGAATTTAAAATTAATCCATTACTTGAAATGGTTTAATACAATAAAACATATGTGCATATAATTTTCTTACACGATAGGGAATAAATTGACTTTATGATTATATAAAAGAAGATGTCATATCTTTAAAAAGGTAAATGAAAATTTTAATTAATTATTTAGATAATGCATCGTAAAATATTTTCGACAGTTAAAGATTACGTAATCTTTCAAAAATATTATTAAACTTGTTAGAGAAATCCACAAGCTGGATCTGGACTGGTTAGAGGAATCCACAGCAACAAAAGCTGGATCTATATTGCATTTCAATATACATCCAGCTTTTGTTTTATCTTCTAGTAAATAAACTTTGCAGAACAGAAATTAAAATAATAATGCTTAGTATGAAATCATATAATCTTGATAAAAAGAATAGCATAGAATTCATGAAATTCTATATTCGTGAATACTTGCAGAAAATTGCGTGATTACGAAAAATTTAAGGGACTTAAAATTAAGTTGTTCACTTTTAATATAATTAATAATGTATATTTTTAGTTATAAAATCCTTAAAATTCTTGTTTAAATTAATCATTTGATTATCAATAATTAGAAACTGAAATTTAATTGTTTAACAATGTCAGAATGAAAAAATATTTTTATACTTTGAAACTATTTATTATTTATTTTATTCATTAGAGTCATAAGTTTTAAACATTTTTGCAGTTTCTTTTTAACATTTGATAATTTTTTTATATTCGCATCCTGATGTGCATACTGTTACTGATAAAAAGATTTTGATTGTTCAACTATCGATCATTTTTTAAAATTACTATTTGTTGTTAAATAATAGTATCCATATCATATATTATTTAAAATGTATCAGTGTCTATAATTTTTTGCATACAATAATACATATAGTTTAAATATTAAATACCAAATAAATTTTAAAATTCAAGATGAAATATATACCTTTTAATTCATTACAACGAAAGATTTGCATTTATTTATTCAGAATTATTTAATATAATACATTGAAAATTCAATGTTAATTATGAACTAGTGATCATCATAATCAATAATTAAAAATTTACACTATCATTACCAGTATTTTCAACATTATTCATATGTTTGTATAATCATTGCGAGCACAAAATACTTTACAACTACGTCTTACGACAATAAATTAAGATATTTAATGAATTTAATATTACTAATCTTATACCATTGCTTGTAAAATAATGCCTAGTTTTTGATTTATGTTTTATTAAATTGATAAATTTTCTATTTAGAAAAACATCAGTTAATAAGTCATGCCTTTCGTTAATGTTCAAAATTCTCTCTCTCTCTTTGTAAATATATATATATATATATATATATATATATATATATATATATATATATATATATATATATATATATATATATATATATATATATATATATATATATATATATATATATATATATATATATATATATACAGTAAGACCCCGCTTAACGCGGGGGATACGTTCCATCAAAGTAGAGCGTAATGCGAAACAGCGCTAAACGAGGCTATCTTTACATGTAAATATTGGGGTTAGGGGAAGATGGCTAGGAAATTGGTTAGGTATTAAATTTAAAAAGTACGTTTTTTTAATAAAAATAAAACCAAACATTTATTTCGTAAGCCCAAATTAATACCACATTATTATTTCTTGCAAAAATAAAAACAAAATATAAATAACAAAACGAATACTCTTAAAAGACAAATAAAATTCTAAGTCAGTCATATTTAGTTAGCCTTCCGCGTTTTCAGTGTTCTGCCTTTTTGTGACAAAAGCATCTAATGTTGTTTGCCTTTTTCTTTTAAGTTGCTCTCTTAAAAGTTCTTCATAAACGGATAGAGCATCTCTAACACCACGCCTTTCTTTTGAGCTCCTGTGAAAATTCGGATCATTTTCAATGAATTGATCCATTATTTCAGTTATGGTAGACAAACTCCTTTTTACAAACGCCATCGAAAGTTCTTTTTGCTCTTCTTCTGAATCACTGCTGTCAACATTTTTGTTTTCTTCTTGTTCAGTTAATTCCTTGAGCTCATCATTAGAAAGACTAGCCGCTGCTTCTCTTATGGACTGGTTCTCTTCTCCGTCTGTTTTTTCAAACATTTGCTTAAAGGTTCACCGCAAGTAATAAGCCTTAAAATTTGATATAACGCCTTGGTCCATTGGTTGAATTAAGGCAGTTGTGTTAGGTGGCAAAAAAACCACTTCGACTGGAATGCATGTTGTTAAGTCTGATAAATTTGTTGAATGGCTTGGAGCATTATCAATTAAAAGAAGTGCTTTTTGTTCAAGTTTTTTAATTTCGCAATAACATTTAACAGACGGGCAGAAATGTTCAGTGAACCAATCCTGGAAAATTTTCGCAGTTATCCATGATTTTTTATTAGACTCCCAAATTACAGGTAAAGTTGATTTAGATATGCCTTTCATCGCTCTTGGGTTTTTAGAATGGTAAATTAGTAATGGTTTTAATTTAAAATCTACGCTTGCGTTAACACCTAGTAGAAGGGTTAATTTTTTTTGCAGCTTTAAATCCTGGTGCCCGTTTCTCTTCACGGGATAGAAATGTTCGTTTCGGCATTCTTTTCCAAAACAAGCCTGTTTCATCAACATTAAAAACCAATTCTGGAGGATAGTTTCCTTCTTCAATTATTTTTTTTAATATCGCTGGAAATTCAGCCGCCGCTTTTGTATCACCACTTACTGCTTCTCCTGTCATCTTTATGTTGAGAAGGTTATTTCGATGTTTAAATCTATTAAACCATCCTCGACTAGCAACGAAAGTTTCACTTGTGTCAATTGTCTCAGCCTGAATGTAATTAAAAATTCTTCTAGCTTTTTCCATTATGATAGATTGGCTTAATGGCATATTGCGGTCAATTTCATCGTCAATCCATAATGACAGTCATTTTTCCATTTTCCCTATGATATTATTTCTATAACGGGTAATTCTAGTTGCAGAGCTTGACGTAGTTGTAGTTGCCGATGACAGTATTTTTTCTTTATTCTTCATGATGGTCCTTATTGTTGAAGTTGGCAAACTCAATGAAGCTCTAATTAGAGTTTGACGTTCACCAGAATCTAATCTTTTAATCACTTCCATTTTAGTTTTGAGTGAAATGCTTTTTCTGGTTGCTTTCTTTTTTTTTTCTTTATCACCCATAGTAAAAACTAAAGATCAAAATATTTGACACTGTAATATAGTATGAAATATGTAAATTTATACCTACTTGCAATAATGTCAACAAATGTTTCCAATAATAAAAATATGTCTGTACAATACCGCACCAAACAAGAAACACAAGTACACGCTTTCGGATATGTATTTGAAACCTATCGCTGCATAATATTTCGGGGAATCCCCGTATGCTGCGAGCGATTTCGTGGAATCCCCGGGTTGATATAAAAGAGCGCTAAACCGAAACAGCGTTAAGCGGGGTCTTACTGTATATATATATATATATATATATATATATATATATATATATATATATATATATATATATATATATATATATATATATATATATATATATATATATATATATATATATATATATATATATATATATATATATATATATATACAATCAGAACGTCTATTTGCTTAAACGATTAAGCCAATTCATTTGATGTTCTTAAAAGCTTTCAAATGGATTTCAATTCGTAATATTTACAATTTAATAATTTTAATTTTAGTGACTAAAATTAAAATTACTATTTATAAAACTTGAAATAGAAAATTCCATATAAAAATAATTGAAAATTTCATCTCCTGCTTAGAAAATCGCTTACTAAAACTTCAAAAATAAGTACAGAGATAAACAATAATCTTTCCGGTAATTCTAGTGATGAAATATTGTCAGTTTATTAAAGTTACAGTTTTATTAGAGCTTTCTGTTAATATTAAGGGGAGTTCCAAATTCGTTATAGAACCAAATAGGCAAAAAAAAATAATTGGATCAAACAGTTCGAATATGGAAAAAGTATTTTCTTATTTCTAATAAAAAATCTAGTTAAAATATTCTTCTCGTCAACGCAAGAACGATTTAAGTGAGTCAAGACAACAAATGAAATATTTCAAATAATTTTGCTGAATATTTTATTAAAGCTTTGTTATTCTTTTTAATATATAAAAATGTTTTATTCTTTTTTATTATTAGAGAATGATCTTCAATCTCATTTTTAAAATGTGTAGATGTTTTTATAAATATATCGAAAAACACTTAAGTAAATGTAAATTATGATTCCCACTCACTGATTAATGCAAAACACTAATTTATTTTAAAATGTATTTTAAACCATAATATCTATTTAAATTATGTAATGCAATTTGGAAGGTTATAATTTAAACCTAAAGATAATCAAAT
Organism: Latrodectus hesperus; assembly: GCA_037975125.1. NCBI lineage: Eukaryota > Metazoa > Arthropoda > Arachnida > Araneae > Theridiidae > Latrodectus > Latrodectus hesperus. The sequence continues at coordinate 24,717,452 of CM075858.1, forward strand.
ATTTCAAAATATAAGACTTGCAATTAATAAAATGTTTCTTTTTTCCTAGAAAATAACATTCACTGAATATCGTAATAATGAAAGAGCTTAAAATAAACTTCATTTAAATATTCTTACTAACAACATAATGGAATGCATATAATGAGCTCTCTCATTGCTTTGAAATGTATAGAAACAGTAATTAACTTAACACGTAAACTTAATTGAAGTGTGCGCCAGTTTCATTCAGAGAGAGCTCAGATTTATTGTGTTTATCAGTCTTAAGAGTCATTTACAAATGAAAGGGCTTTTCTGTAGCATTTGGCATTCAGTTAAATATTTATTGAGTATTATCTTACAAAGAAATTATCATTATTTACACATGCGCTGTGTGTTAATATTTACGTTATTATCAACGTATATTGATATACTGTTAATCTCACGTCTTTCTAAACTGCAGTTTTCAGAAAAATTGCACGAATCCATTCTTAAGTACGAGAAAAGTGATATATTTAGCATTTAAAATGATGTTCAATAGATTCACTTTATGTAAACATAAGATTTAAAGTAAACGATAGTTACTTTAAATCTTATATTTACTTTAAAAAATAGAGTAGTTTTAAACCTAATACTATTTATTTTCCTGAATTTGAAAATTAAATAACATATTTTGTCTACTGTAAATACAATTTTAAACTTTTATTGACAGTTGTTGTTAAATATAAATTATTTTCTTATAAAATAATATAAAAAATGAATTTTAAATATAATATAGTATTTTAGCATTGCTGGATCAATTAAATCTGAAATGAAGTCTAAGTTATTTAAAATTATATTATAACTGCAGAATTAGTCTTACTATATTAGCTTGGAAAGTTCTAAAAAATAAATATTTAAAATATACTTTGAAATTTTTTTAATCATCAAACATTTCAGAAAATACTCATTTTACACACACACACAAGGGATGTTTTACTTAAAATCAAGCAAATCTTGAAAAAATTATCTCGTGAATATTAAAATCTTCTGAAAAATTTTAGACTTTCACAAGATCATTCAAATTTTAGAAGATGACAAGTTAAAATATTATAAACATAAAAGCATATATCTGTTATTTTAATATGTGTTTAATGAATAAAATGTGTTTTGTTTTTTACAACTCAATCACACACAATGAATATTTATTATTTGTTCAATATTATATTGATGAAAGATTTGTAATCAAGTAGTGTGCTTATTTAGCAAATCCAGTCATCTTATTTTTAGTCTGAAAAATAAAATAATAAGAGAGGTTTCAATTATTGAATTTATTTTCAAATGAACTATTTTAAAATACAATGAGAATTTAAAAAATAATTGTTCTTCACTATTTTTAAATGAAATATTTTTTTTAAATTTTTATATTTGTTTTATATATAACATTATTTTTAAAGCAAGTGGTATTTTTTCTTATAAAATATTTATATAAAAGCATTTTTAAAAATCAATTTTCTAAAAGTAAATTTAGATAATGCATTTTAAAATCTTAATATGAATACTGTTAAAAAAATCAATATTTGAAAAATAATGCACTGGTAATTTTAAATATACTTATTAATGAAAAAAATAATGTAAATATAATTTTTAAGGTTATTTTGATTAGGTTTATATTTATGTAAATACGCAAATTTCTAGAAGTTTTATCATTTAAATCCTGTTTTTCATCAGATTTAAATTTTAATGACATTTAAATCATATTAAATATAATATCCACACTGCAAGTTTAATAACTTCGTAAGTTTATTCTTGCACAGTGTCGTTATTTGAAATAATATTTGAAAACATTTTTCAGCAACTAAATAAAACTAATTGAATAAATTTTGAAAAATTTAATTATTAAGTATTTTATTATTAAAATGTGTGACATATAGATAAAAAATTATTTGTTATCATTGTATTGTAACGGGATGCATAAAAATTGGTTAGTTATTCTTATAAAAATATAAATTTTTATTTCCACTTAATTTACGTAATTGCATTAGTGATTTTGAGACACTTTTGCTTATAAAAAATGTATTTGCTGCATTAACATCTTTTATGACTTTTCTGATTTTTTCAAGATGGTTAATACAACTTACTGCACTTTTGCATCTGTAAAATGTTTTTACGATTACAAAACACTGCGTAAAATATTTTATGATTTGTTTATATCTTAAAATATATTTATGCTATAAACAAATCCTAAATTTATTACATATGTAAAAATGTATTTCTTTAAAAAATTGCGTTAACAAATGTTTTGAAATTTTTTTTACTATTTGTGACACCATAACTCGTTTTCTCTCTTTGTACACACGTTTATTTTTATTGCTGTCTAAAATATCATGTTACCTTTCTACTTACTTGACATTATCTGACATATACATGCAAGTTTTATTAGAAAATATGAAAAACAATTGAAGGATAATAGTATATTTTGTACTTATTCATTCTAAATTTTCCTTGATTTTACTTTAATAATGAGCATTTGATATTTTCTCATCTAAATACAAATTTTAGATAAAAATAAAGCTGACCATGTTACTAATTAGTTTTTATTTCTTATGATGCTTTAATGAAATCTCCTGAAAAAATTGCATATATGTTAATAATAATATTTTCTCCCTTAAAATGACTTATAGAAAAAAATATGAATTAATTCAATGAATTTTGTTTATTTACATGCTTTTATGAATTGTATTTCCTTACATTTTTAAATATAAATCCCGAAAAAAATGATAATTAATTACAGTTAGTTAAGAAATACAACGTTTTATCATACAGAATGACAAAAAATTTTTTATGAATAAAGTTTTATGTTTTCAACGTATACAACTGTACATTTATTTAATCAACAAAAAATATGAATTTTCAGGAAAGTGTATTGCTAATTTAATTTTAGGATGCATTTAAATATTTAGTTTTTAGTAACTTATACAAAATCAAACGGGATGGTTGCCCTGAACCGATTAAAATGTTTTTGTTATGCCATTTTAATATTTTACCTTATAATAGATATAAAGTTTTCATAGCAATGATCACAATTTCGTGAATTATAAATTAGTTTTTGAACTGATCTTTTTGCTTACATGTAAAAATTGAAAAAACTTAGCTATGAATAAGAAAATTTGATTCCTTTTTTGGTCTTTATAATACGAGTAAGGATTTAATATCATCAAATACACTGATTCGGTTAATGATAAATAAGAAAATCAACGAATGTTAATTTGTTGGATATTGATTGATTTAGTAATTTTAGATAATATAATAAGTTAATTATAAATAAATTCTTAGTCATTTTTACCTAGTATATGTGATACATTTAAAGTGTTAATGAAAAATGTCATGAAAATAACAATACGAAGGACATTTATCAAACATTTTAAATGACATACGCGAAATTTAAAAGTCCATGCTGTAAATTAGTGAGAAAAATACAGAATATTTTATGAGATATAGGAAAGAAGGTACGAGTTTAAAACCATGTTGAAAAAGAATTGGATATTTACCTAAATTAGAGTCATTGGAATAATCAAAGAGTTTGAAGTAAATTAGAAGTATATATCTCAAAAGCAATCAGTATAATCATTAAAATACTCCACTGCAATTCAAGAAGATTTTTTTTTATAAAATTTGCAATTAATTTACAGTGTCATTTTGCAAGGAAAAAAAAAAGTTTTTTACACGATTTATTAAATATTTTTCCTGATTTATTAAATAAGGTTTTAATAAATCAGGAAAAATAAACCTAATAAGTTAATGTACTTAAATCATTAGTCTCTTAATCATAAAGTAATTTAAATTGGCGTCACCTATTTAATATGATTTAATTAATTTAATATAATTTGAGTTTATAATAATAAAAATAATATATTTTTCTACAGTTATTTTAAATAAAATGTTTAATATCTCAATAATGTTTTAAATTCTTTTATTTAACACATAATAATATTCAATAGGGGCGTAAAAAAGTGAAATATAAGTATTTTCCTTATACATGATAGATGCAGTGATAATGCATGAAAATATGGTTAAAAACGTTCACTATGATAATGCCAAAAATCAAGTACATTTAAATCATGAGGTAATATTTTTGTTAAAGTAAAGCATATACCATAATGAACTGTTATATATAAATCCTGAATGCTAGACTTATATATGAGTAGTCCTTATTAAAAGACTCATATATTCTAAATCAATAAATAATCTTTATTTGAAAAATATTTTAGGATTAAAATTTCTTAGTAGCTATTATTAATAGATGTTCTCAGCAAAAAATAGTCTACAATATAGTCATTTGAAATATTCGCCTATCGCATTGTGTTTAAGAAAACAAAATACTACTGAAATTAAGATGAATCAATTTGCGTTATAATTATAAAGTTATGTTATTTTGAAAGTAATTTTATTTTTTAGATTCTATCGCTATCAGATTCAATCGCATTAAAAAGGGAATTTTGAATTTGAATTTTTTAGATATATTAAGAAAATTCTTGAGAGATTTCAGAGCCTTCTGTCAATTGTTATTCGAATTGGGCATATATTATATATAGTAATTGTAGAAATTCGTAGTTTTATAGTTCTTGGATATTAAATTAATGATAGATGCCTTTATTTAAAGTAATGATATTATAATATAAATATAATGTAATAGTAATTGCACTTAATATAACTATAATAACATTGAGGTATGTGATGTTATTTTTGTTTCAAGTGCATAGAGTGTTTTAAGAATGTTTACGTTCTTAAGCTATTCATGTATACATCTTTTTAGTGCTGGGTCTGAATCTTTTAATGTTGCTTTACAACCCCAACAACGTCGCGCGTACCCATGCATAATGCAACTCCTAGCAAAAGGAAAAAAGTTAATTCAGTTTCAAACTTAATCTAACTTCATTGCTATTTTATAGCATCATAATAGCCACTATTCATGACTGTATAACAAATTTTAATGACGAAAATACTTCATACCAAATTAATATTGCTTTTGAAAAGGAAAAAAAATGCAAAAAGTCACTTAATATTAAAATAAATTTTTCATCCAATAGTTTTATGTACATCGTTTACGGCATGTGAATTAAATAGTTTTATTTATAAAATGCTTATTTCAAAATACTTTCTCATTCCTTTTTAAATAAATTCATTAATCCATGTGTTAAAATACATAAATATTTAAGATATTGTTAAATTTTAACTTTTATAATGCAGAGAATCCAAATCAAAGCATAAATTATTTATGTCAAATATTGTATTCAATATTTTCCACTTTGTTTCTTATACATTAATTATAATGATAAAGAGTAAATTAATGCTCAACTGTTCAATTCATTTAATTAAATCAAAACATAATATATTTAAAATAATATCAATAATCAACTTTAGTATTAGTCTCTTGAATATTATGACATATAACAAATAAAGCAACAAAACTTTAATTGTTTTAGTGAACTAAAATTAACTCAAGTATTCAATTGATATGAATATTTATTCTACAAGAGAAATAATATTCTGAAACAGGTGTTTCAGACAATTTGAATGTAGTATCAGCCAAGATATATTACCTCATGCTTAATTCCTTAAGATAATATCAGTTTGACATGCAGTCAGATTCTTAATTTATGCATTTTATACAGTCATTTAAATAAACAAATTCGACTCAAATAAATTTACAAAATATTAATTATATCTAAAGCATTCTTACGCTTGTTTTATCTTTTTCTTTAGCTTTCTTAAATGTCACAAATATAAACATTTTAACTTTTATAAATTAGTCTTAAATATAAGTAATTTTGGATGAAACTTTCATAAAAATTGTGTTTGAATCGCAATTAAAATTGAATTAATAAAACTTAACCAATTAATTTTGACAGACAATGTATAAAAAGTTATTAAATAAAATAATGTATTATAATTTCCAAGAAATCTATTACGCTTAATTTTCTCGTAATTAAAAAAAATTATAATAGATGCTTCATTATTTATTTGGAGAAAATAATTAATCATATTTTCTCTTTCCATTTAGTTAAGGGAAATTTCCGGACTTTTAAAAATATTTCATAGTATTTTAACAAGTATTTTCCCCGAATCGTATATAATCATATTTTATTCAAATAGATTTACTTCGTGTGGCATAGTTATTGCGGTATATTACATTGAAGTTATACACAGAATAATTAAGATTGCATATAAATTTTTAATACCAATTGTTTGGAATGTTCGTATGTTAAGTGACTTTTAAGGAAAATATTGATTTGCTTTTAGAAATTCCAAATGCTATTCTTTTAATTTTCAAACAAAATTATTTGTCTATATAATATTTAAAATGATAATCAAGTTGCTACAATTTCTGTAATAAATATATATCCTAACTGTCAAGATCAATAATTGAATTAATTTAAATTTTTAAAAATTACACAAAAGTACAACTATAATGATGAAAAATAACCTTTAAGTATTTCACTACTGTGTTACAAATTGTCTATAATCGATTAATGGCCAAGTAGTAATACCATTTATGCTTGAAATCGTCTTAACAAATAATTTTGAATTCTAAGTAACTCAGTAGTAATTTGAAGTTTCCACATTTTACAAATCTGACGAATATAACCAAATTCTCTTAAAATTCATAAAAATGTTGCTGAGTATTTAACATTATATTATTTTAGCTAAAATTACTTTACTTATTCATATTTTTAAAATTTTGCTGAGAAAAGAAGCTGTAGCTAATTTTCCAATACAAGTTTAAATGGTTTATATTAAATAACTGAAAACTTAGTTAAAATTTCGGTGATATTTTCGGAAATGCCTTTATTATTTATGAAGCTGCACTTGGCAAAAAAAGTAGAAATGCATGTTTAATAAAAATGACACCTTATTTCAATATGCAATTTTATTAAAAAATAATTTTTACTATGCAAGAAATTATTGTTTTGTGATAAAATTTTCAGCTTAGAATCGGAAGGGTAACACAAGTCAAGTCATTTTTACTAAAACAATGGAATTTCTTTACATCTTTTTTTTATTAAAATGTTTCCAGTGATAATATATGTAATTGTTGCTAATCATAATATATTTAATGCAAGTGATTTAACGAGCGCGTATTGTTAAATATATTAAATTTTCAATATACATATGCTTAACAGAGTACAAAGATATAATGAAGTACCAGTAAATCATATTATTTGTGATTTCATCTACACAATTTTATTGAAGTTAATCCCAATAAAAAGAACACAATAGCTTTCACTTTAGAACATTGATAGTTTCGTTTAAAAATGTCCGAGTAAGTAAGAGCATACGAAGAAAAGTTGAAATTTACTGTGTTAAAGTTTATAAATTACAAAAATAAGATAATATTGCATTTATAATGACTAGTTGGTCAAAATGTTTCTTAAAAATCATTATATATATACATATATATGGCCTCACGGCCTAGAGGTTAGGGTATCGGTCTTCCGTCCGGTAGGGTGAGGTTAGGTGAGGTTTGATTCCCAATGCCGCCAAAGACCCATTGAAACATGTGATATATAATGTTCTTTAAATCTGTGGAATCGAAAGTCCTGAGGTTGGTCACTGTGCAGTTATCATGTGTGTAATGGTCTGGAGAAAATTTCTTCCCCCTACAGATGAATTTAAAAATTGAGTGAAGGGATCCTCTGGTAGTGCCATCTATCAGAAGAATATTACAGCAAAGTCATACTTTAACCTTTGTGGTGGTCTGGTTAAACGAAATACGCACTCTAATGATTTAAATCCTCTAAGCCCATGGCAGAGCGAGCTTGGCTTGTCCAAATGTCATAAATAACAACAAATATAATATTTACATGCTTCAAAATTTTGTGTTTGTAATTTGATAAAATAACGGTTCCATATAAAAAAATAATTTTGGTTGTAATACAAAAAGTTATAAGAATGGGAGATCTTGCGTGAATTTTAGTTTACTCTTATTAAAGTTATTATTCTTTTTATTATTAATTTGTTATTTATTATTAACCATAAAGTTTTAGGTTGTTTCTTTCGCTTCAGCTGAGATCATGATTACGTCACATTATTACAATTCGCATTGGTTTAAAATATCCATGACGTTTAATATACGCCACATGGTATTTAAATGGTGTTACAAATCCGACTTGTTGACGAATTGTTTGCCTATTTTCAAATTCCATTCTTCGAGCGGCAGCAAACAAGGCAAAGTTCATCATTGTACATCTGAGTGTTACTGGCGTTGAGAAGAAACCCATTCATGATTTTTAACATTTTAAATAATTAAAAAATATTTAAAAAAAGTATAATTAAAGGTAAAAGTATAATTAAAAAATATTTTTTAATTATACTTTTCTCCGTTTGTAAAAGTTTTCAAGGTTATTAAAATTGCATTTTGTACTAAATAAATAGTTTTCAAATTTTCAAATCCTTTGCGATATTGCTTCTAAAATTGGACCCGTTAAAAATAGAACCGAAGAAACAGCAAAATGAAAAAGACAAGGCCATTCACTTTATGAATAGTTTAAATCGACAAGGACGGTTTAAATTTTTTTATATTCAATAAATATTGTGCGCTTTTAGAATGAATGAGAAATTAATTGAATAAAATAAAATCAGGGAATCAAAGTCAAATGTCAAGTAGTAGTTCAATGAGAAGACTTGGGTGACATTTAAGCTGGAAATAAAAGTTCAAAATATATTTGATGATAAATTTCTCAGACCTATTTAAATCATTGTATCCGGTATATTCATATCCAAAGGAATTATCGAAAAACTATTTTTATATTCATTTTTTTCTGAAAAATATTTTAAAATATTTTTTGTTAGATAAAATTTCATAAGAATACTTTTTTATGTAGTTAGAATATATTTTATTCCAATAATACAGAATAAAAGAATATTCAGGCGGTCATATGATCTTTGTAAAACTAATGGTTTAGGAATTCATCAAGGCTATTTGCAAAATCAATACTCATATAAAACTTTTTGTGTGTAGAGAAATATTAAAATTGGATTCAAAACGTCACTCAAAATGTTTTCTGCATTAAGTAAATTGGACTTTGATTCTTCTTGAGAAATAAATATTTTTTGATAGCTTCTTTTTCAAATTATGTTCATTGAAATTTTATTTGTGACTTTGTTTACAAATATTATATTTTCTGAAAAAAATATTTGAAAATACGAAACAAAGCAACTTTATGTTTGCAACAAATATGCAATTGCTATTTTATTCATTAATAATAGTTCTTACAACATTCTAAAATGTCAAAAATTCATTTGTAAATTAAATCATAATTTTTAATGAAATCTCTCTTTAGTGCTTTATTTAAGCGCTTTTTTAAATACAATTTTTTATTTAAATTTTAATTGTATAGTTATTTTTAATTATAAAAATTAATATTTATGCATAAATTTTTAGTAAAGATGATTAGTTTCTGAAAATACAAATTAATTTTTAAATTATTTACTTTTATTTTAATATATTACCTTTTTTAGAATAATAACTTGAATTTGAATTAAAATTTGTTTCATTTAGATAGTCATCAATCTGGTATGTTAAGGATAACTGTCTTTGAAGTGCATAGACATCAGAAATATGCCAATTCAATATATTTATTGTTTGTGAAGAAATATTAAAGAAATTGAGTAGTTGAGTTGTTGATGTTGTGTCTAATACGATATCTGATTATAACTGAGTATTTGTTAAATAATGCTGGGATATATTACTTTTACTTTCTCCAAGCATATTTTAATACATTGAAAATGAAAATTGTCTATAACGTGGTTAGCGATAAAAAGAATTTTGTGAAACGTTCTTGCTATAATGCGTCCAGTGTCCAGAATCCTTGCCAATGGACCATCGGCTGTCAGCTGTTTAGTAGTATGGTTTCATTTTTTCTTTCTGCGCCAGTACGTTGGCTATCTTGTTTCCTTTTGTTTCATGGTGTGTTTCTTTCTGTTTTTGCTTGATTTCCAGATATGTTAATAATGAAGTAATTCTGTCATGTGTTAATAATAGAGCTCCAGTTGCTCAGTATCTTTATAAAGCAAGATCAGCACATTAAAGCATCATTTTCCACGGGAGTGATGGTGACGGTGATTGCATTCTCACTTTTACTGGATTACTGGAGCTCTGGGGACGTGTCCATATTGATATGTAACTTCCAGTGTCCTTCCGCTTGTGTGGCGTAAATGTGGAGAGAAGGGTATTAACTTGTGACCTCGTAACCTGACCTTGTTTCAAAATTACGAAGTGCTTGGTGATGGGCGAGAATTCAAAACCTGTTAACTTTAATGTACAGTCCAAGGATAATCTGCACAAATATATATGCATATGTTAATAATAAGCCTCAGATGTTCAATGGATTTGGCCATTTGCCGTAAAATAAGCAAAATGAAGCATTACTTTTCACGGGCACTGATTGAGAGGTTAACCACATTTTACCTCATTAAGATGCAGGCTGTTTGTCGATTGAAAGCGTCCACGTTAATTTTTGACATCCAATGTTTTTCCATTGATGTGGTGGGGATGTAGAGAGGAGGGTACCAGCTCAGGTGTAACCTCGCAGATGACCGTAGTTCAAAATTACGAAGCGCTTGGTGACAGGGTAATGTTCCAAACCCATTTTTCTTAAGGTGCATTCTGAAACCTTCCAGCACCGTGCAGTTAGTTAAATTATTATAATTAGATAAACTGTTAAATGTTAATAATTAATGGAAAGGGATGATTCATATTACCTCTAGCTTGTATGATTGAGTTACTGGTTATTCAGATGACAAAATGCTTGAGGCTATAATGAATGCACTGTTTGTTCTGTATGAATAATTATATTTTCGATTAGTTTGGAAAATATATCTGTATGGATTTGTCTTCCTTTTTACAAAAAATAAAGTCTGCTAATATAAAATAATGTATTTTTGTTCCACCTATATATACCTATATACCTAATAGTTTTAGAACAAATATATCATTAACAAAATTTTTCCCTTTTATGCATTTACATAATATTGACTTGATAGAAATTTTCTATAAATAAGCAAATCTAAGCAAATTCTTGCATATAATATTTCATTTATGCTTCTGGTTAAATTGCATTCTTTTATAAATTTTAACATTAATTATATGTTAATTAATTACTATTACTGTCATGTTAAATTACTATAAAAACTAGCAAGACTAGTCAACAGCTTTCGCTATAGCTTTCATTGGCAAGCATGTACTTAGCTTTTGAAGAAAAATTGCAACTTAGAATAATAACAATATTTACCATTAGAAAAATGGAGAACCACATGTTATAGCAGTTATTAATTGTAAGAGAATATTGAGCTAGTTTTTTATATATATTATACATGTTATTTATTTACATATTGAAGTGACAGAAATCTTTAGTAAATAAAACAGATATCTAAGTAAATTCATTTTTCTAATATTTCATTCATTTTTGTTCTTAAACTTTATTCCTTTATCAATAATTTAATTTTCTTTTTGTTTTAAATTACAGTAAAAATTAGAGATTCAACTCCATCAACATTCTTTAGAAATCGTTTCCACTGGAAAGCATGCACCTATCTTTTGAAATTAAATTTTGTCTACTGGCATTACCATTTTAACAATATTCAATATTTATTTTATAATTATGCATTTTATTTACATAACCTTTAAGTAACAAAAGGCTTTAGTAAATAAAACTGATGTCAAGAAAATTCATGCTTTTAATATTGCATTTACGATTGTGCTTAAACTTTATTCCTTTTAGGGAGGTAATTATACATTTGCTTTTGCAGAAACTAGCAGACCAAGTTCAGTAACTATCTCGAGCAATATTTTCGTGACTTAGAAAAAAGAATCTAAATTTCGAAGAAAATTGCGACTTCTACAATTACCACTTTAACATCACTTAATATTTATTTAACTATAGAAAACATTCTTTGCAAGGCAAAATATGAATGCAAAATCTCAAGTTGTTTGAATAATTGAATATGACACGTTTAAGAAAGAATGATTGACCATATATTAATATAAAGCATCTTTTTTCTTGGTAAGCAGATATTTCTGCACAAGAAAAACGATAATAGAGGCGTATTTAACAAATACTTTTAAAGTTTAACTATTTTATTAAAATGCCTAAGTTTTGAATATATTTGACAGTAAAAGTTGCTTGAGAATATATTTTGTAAATATACAAATCATTCTAAGAGTTAAATTTAGATTCATGTAAGCAAATATTTAAGTGTATTACGTCGAAGATAACTGTGATTGTTACCATTATATAATAATACTAACCTTTCCGATACATTTCTAGATTGTCATAATCCAGTAAACATATATTAAAATTATCATTCAAAAAATTCCCAAAAATTCATGCATAATAAATCTGGTAATGCTAGAAAATTTTTATAATTGAAAATCAGTTTTATTTATCTTTAGTCTTTAGGTTTTCTTGAAAATATAATAAGGAAAAAGGGTACTGTATAATGTAATATCCCTTTTGAACCTGTAAATGATTTCATTTTTAAAAGCTCTTTTAAATCAAACATATATTCATAAGCAAATATTTACTTCAGATGTCAGTCAGTTAAAAATATTGAATTATGATGCATTGAAATATAGATTCTTGATAAAAATAAATTTTAAAGAATTCAGTAGAGAAAATTTAAAAATTTTCCCTCTTAGTTTACCTCAAGCCAATAAGATACACTTGATGAAAGTTTTACTCTCTTTTAAGTTTACAAATGCTTTAAAACACTTAAAAGTCAATCTTGAAGATTTCACTCATGTTGTACTATAAGCATTCAAAAGGAAAAATTTATTGCTTCAGAGTATATATATATATATATATATATATATATATATATATATATATATATATATATATATATATATATATATATATATATATATAGTAGTATGTGTATGTAGTATATGTGTGTGTGTGTGTGTGTAAGAAAGAGAGAGCAAAAAATACCATTGTTTTAATTAAAGTTATACAGGGAATTTTTGATCATTTGATTTCAATCTTTCGGTAGGAAATAAAATATAAATGTAATGCATAAAACTTAATTTTATACTATTGATATCAAAAAATTCAAGCCAATATTCTGAATCAGTATCTAAAATTTTGAATGAAAGCTTATTAATTTCTTTATTTAAAAGAGTTTAATTATTATCTTAATCTAAAAGCTGTTATGTTGTTATATCCTAAGGAACGTGTATAAACATCTCTATAAAAATACATACTATTTATACTTCTGATATATTAATATATTTATTGTTGAAGACATGTTCATTAACCATTTTAGTTTTGTCAAAATACGAGTCATTATTTTCATGTAATTACATCAATGATACATTTAAGAATTTCAGTCAAAATGCATATGAAGAAATTTTAGGGTTTAAAGTTTATTTCTGCTCTTATTGTGGTATTTTATGTAAATAGTCCTATATTTTTTTGTTGTTACTGTTACTTATGATATTTGTGTAAGCCAAAATAGCTCTGCCGACGGTTATACGAATTTAAGTCAGTAGGGTAAGCCTTTCATTTAACTAGAGCTTCATGAAGGTGAAAGTACGACTTTGCTCTAAGACTCCTCCGGCAGATGGCACCACTAGAGGATCCACTGTCTTAATTTTGACATTGATGTAAAGGAGGAGGAGAAATTTTCTCCATATCATTACACCCATGGTGACTACTCAACAAATCTTTTTTTTTAAATTGTATTATAGTCTCTTAATAACTCGTTTAATTTTAATTTATATTTATATATTTAATAATTTGCAGCTTATTTATTTCTAGTGACTCAAATTTTAAATTTCTGTTTCTAAACACTTTCATAATCTTTTTGATTTTTTCGTAATCTTTTTGAATTTCATATTTTACTCCATTTTTTGGTCAATCGGAAAAGCAGAATAAAATTAATGGCTAAATTATGGATTACTGTCATACCGCAGATATACTATGCACTTGTAAATGCTTACATACTTTGATAAAAAAAAATTCAAATTAAAACTTTAGAACATGTAAGAAGCTTTAATACATGCATCGGAAATTAAATTTTCTTTGAGACACTATGAATATCTATATTGAGAATAAGGAAATATGAAAAGATTTTTGTCTCAAAAATCAGGTTACTGAAATAGAACCTTAAGTTACTTATGATGATGTAATGAGTTATTTATTTTGTAGCAATTTATATTTTTATGCGATTCAAAATACATATTTACACTAAGACATCTGCCAAACAGTCTAGCTTTTATCATTTTAGTGATTCAAATGACACCTCCAAGGAGGTTTCGAGATTTGGAGACCACTTTAAACAATATGACTCTTTTTAAATTAGTCAAATTGGTGTTCTAAATTGGCAATAAATCTAAATTTATATAATTAATTAATTAAAATTTACACAAAATTCACGTATCAAATGTTTATTATTCAGCAATTGAAATAGTCAAGGATATTTCTAGAAACTTGGAATCCACATTAAACTAAAACTCCTGATCAAATTAGTTTTTATCTACAAAAAGTAGACAAGTGGCGCTATAGACTCCCTCTCTGGCTCCGCCGACGTCCCGGCAAGGAGACAGGATTGAGATTAAGAAGTTTCTGAGGCTGTCGACGTGGTCTTCCTCTACTTTTCAAGGGGTGCACTGGACCTTTATCTCTAGATAATTGTTGATAGGGCTTCAACATACTGGTATGGTAAGTACCGAGTACTTGATCAGGGGAATCAGGATCTGCAACATCATACGTATTTGTTGATCTATTCGTTAATATGATATAAGGTCCATCACGTTTGGGCATGAATTTTTTACTTGTTTTGGTTTTGGATTTGCTTACGGGATGTAAAGTGATCCAAACTTTATCGCCTGATTTATAATAAACTGGTCTATGCTTCTTGTCGAAGTAATCCTTTCTAGTATCTTGTTTTTGCTCTACACGTTCTCTAATTATGGGTGTAGGGCATGCAAATTCTTTCAAGTAAGGTGTTATCTCTACGACGAAGTTATCGTTATCAATGACAGCTCTAATATAATGATTGACATCATTTGGGGTTCAAAGCTCTCTTCCGAACTGAAAGTAAGCTGCCGTATGACCTGTAGAATCACATTTTACGGTGTTAAAAGCAAAACGTATCATGGGTAGTTTGTCCTCCCAAGTATCATGAGAGTCACCAACTAGAATTGCTATTTGGGTTTTAGGTCTTGATGTTTTAGTTCAGCAGGATTTGCTTAGAGTATGGTATAAAGGTATAAGATCTTGCTTATTACCCAGGATCTTACAAGTTTGTTGCATTACACTGACGAATTGTACACCGTTGTCACTAATTAGCCTTCTAGGTAAGCCATAGCGTAAGAAAACTTCTTCTAATATTATTTTAGAGCAATTGATAGATGTGGTATCTTTTAGGGCAAAAAGTTCGACCCATCTTGTACTGGTATCTTCAACAAGAAAAGTCCATTTTTTCCCAGTTGGGGTCTCTGGAAGAGGACCAAACAAGTCTATTGCCAGCCTCTCAAATCTTTGTGAGTAAATAGGCGTTCTGAGTAATCCAGCAGGTTTCTGGTTGTTAGATTTGTACCGGTTACATTCAGCACAATCTTTCACATGAACTTTCTCATGCCGGGAAAGTAATACCTAGAAGCAATTTTACTATACGTATTCTCAGCTCCACAATGTCCTACAGTGAGAGAATCATTATATTGCTGTAGGACACGTTCTCGCTCGTGACAAGGGATAACTAGCTGTGCTTCTTCTGACTCAGTTTCAGGCGAATATCGATACAGTATTCCCTGATTCATCAGATAACCTCTACTTGTCCAATTTATATAATTTTCATCTTTCCGTCCACTTTCAAAGCAGTCTATGATCTTTCTTGCATCCTTATCATTCAATTGTTCTTTGCGAATGTCTTTAGATTTCTGGGATGGTAAATATACGGAAATAGATTTCAAGTTACAAACAAATTTGTCTACTATATCAAATAGGCTGGACTGAAGGTCTGCAATTACATTATATCTTCCTGGAGTGTAAAGAAATTTCTGGTGATATGATTGGATTTGAAGAGCCCATCGAGTTAAGCGTCCGAATGGCGATTTAATACTCCTAAGACACTTCAAGTGTTGGTGACCTGATGCAATAATGATCTCTTGATTTTCCACATAGCCACAGAACTTATCAAGAGCCCATACCACCGCTAGTGCTTCTCTTTCGGCAGTTGAATAATTTCTTTCTGCCGAACTGAGAAATCGACTGGCATACTCAATCACATGTTCTTCCGGTCTTTCTCCTTGGATAAGGATTGCTCCTAGAGCGTAATTACTCGCATCAGTTCTTATGAGGAATGGTTTAGATCCACCTGGCTGAGACAATACAGGTGGTGAGATCAGTCGTCCTTTTAACTCTTCAAATGCTCTATGGTCTGTATCACCCCATGTCCATTGTTTATTCTTTTTAGTTAAGTCACAAAGGGGCCTAGAAACTTCAGAAAAACAGGGGATATATCTCTAGAACCAGAAACTAGTCTGAAGGAAGGACTGAACTTCTTTAGCACATTTTGGTGTTGGAATTTTTTGAATAGAAGATATTTTGTCAGCATCCACTTCTACACCTTTTTCAGTTATCCAATGACCTAAATACTTCCCTCTATCACAAGAGAAATGGTATTTGCTTCTGTTAGCGTTCAGTTTAAATATAGAAAGTCTTTCAAACACTTTTCGTAAATCTGATAAATGTTCATCAAAAGTTTCTATTAAGATAATGATATCGTCAAGGTATAACAATGCAAAAATATCTTAGAGACCAGATCTAAATTTATCAATGAGAGGTTGAAAAGTTGCGGGCGCATTGCACAACCCAAAAGGCATACGTAAAAATTTAAAGGTTCCAAATGGACAGATGAAATAAAACAAAATTAAATCTAAACATATAAAGTTAAAGGGAACAGGGTAAACATGAGAGTCATATCGATGTACGTCTCATTCTTACGGTTGCTGGAGAGGGACTAGCTTCCTTTGTTGATGATGTCATGGGTGGTGTTGTAGACAGGAGGCGCTATATAAGTTGAATATTGATGGCAACATAAATTAAATAAATTTTCGCAGACATTGAATAACTTTTGCTATTCATATATCTAGTGTATTTCTTTTATTTATTTTCGTACATTCTGTTAAAATTGCACTAAATATTTCGCTTAGTCCAATTTTAGAACTTATATATGGATTTAGTTATATATACAGCAAACAATATCTTTAAATAGTGGAAGATAAATAAAATTGCGTATCCAAATATAATAAGATATTATTCGTATTATGTAATTTTTTATATTATTTGATCAAATAATTTTTAATGTTCAAGCATAATCCATTTACGTATTTATATAAATAATTTTAAATAAAAATTTAATGTATATATACATACACACAAATTATAGCTAAAATATATTACTTTCTTCCGTAAAATACACAATCTCATATTTAATAAATTTATTAATTTTACACACGATTTAATCTGAATATTTTATTCCATTAGTTATACCTTTAATGATATTTAATTTGCATACCAACTGAATAATCTAATCCCCAAATATAAACAAATAATATAAAGAATTGTATTATACTATATTATATTGTATTGCAATGAAAAAAATGTCTCATCAATTTGAAATTTGAGAGATGCATATGCAAGTCTTTATTTATTTTATTTATTTATTTTTTTAATTCTTTAAAACATTGCTATACCTTTTTTTCAAATAAAAGTCCATTCTGTATATTACCTACATTAAATATAGAAATCTTTTTTATTTTAGATTCAAGTAATTACACGAAGTATTATGTGCTATTTTAATATTTTACTGTAAAATATTGGAAAAACATTAAATCATTTTCTTCTAAAATAATTAGCCTTAAACAAAATGATTTGTAATGAAAAATCAACCTATTATTGAAAAGTAGATATAGATATAGTAGTAAACATTTTCAACTCATTGTACAGACGTTTTCTTCAAATCAGAATATAAAGCTAAAATTATTAGTTGAATATTATATATATATTTGGTAATTTTAATATACTATAGAAAAATTTTTTGAATGCTTCTGCTATTCGTGTTAAAGATATAAATAAAATCTAATGGTATATGAGTTATTCAATTTTTGCTCCCGAAATTGTAACTATATTTGATTATTCTAGACAGTGATATTGAAATGCAATCTACTTAGATTTTATTTCCGTAAATTTTTTTTCTTTCTATTATGTAAGTAAACACCCAATAAAGTATATAATCTCTTAAACTATAAAATATGTTAAGCTTTTAAGAGATAAATGGAACAATATGATGCAATATCAATATTTTAAAATATTGTTTCCTTATAAAAATAAATTGCTTATTAAAATAATATATTTGCTTACATATCGTTGATTTATTTTGAATCAGAGATAAAGGATTAGGTTTTTAAGATTATAATGGTTTTAATGAATAGTAATTACATAAACAGTATAACTATTAACTTGGGGAGAAATTTGGAAAAGAAAACAAAACAAAAGCTGGGTTGATCTTTTTTTCAATTTTTAATCGTGTGTGAAATATGAAATGAATTTGATTAATGTTTTGTTATTAAACATAGATATGTTAGATATAGCCTATATACATAGATATTACACATAGATATATAATGACACTTCATAAAATAGTAAAGAGACAGTACAAATTTATTAAAATAGAAAATAAGTACGGAATAAGAAAGTATTAGGTCAATCAAGGCGTTTCATTATATGCAGAGTTGCATTCACTTTATGTTTGATTAAATAGATTGCAACATAATACCTGCTTAATAGCATTTGCTAATCGTTTCGAGATGTGATATTCGGGTATCATAAAACTAGATAACAGGGCATTTAACTTAATGTACTCATTTAGTTTAATGTTATCTTAGTTTGAATATTAAGTTTACAAATTTAAATGCATATACTATGCATTTCAAATTAATTGTATTTCAAGAATGCAATATTTATTAAATATTATGTATTTATTTTTAATTGCTTCAATAAAATGTAGATATTTTGTTTTTTAAAGTCTCATTGAAACATCAAATTTTTATCAGACATTTATTTGATTTAAAGCTCAAACATACATTTTAATATGTTTTTTCCCGATTAAAAATGTTAATTTTTTTGGTTTTGTGCGTATAAAAACTACATTAAATTTCATATTTTACTTTTGAATATTAGAATATAATATTGTATTCAACTTATCTTCTAGCTTAATGGTAAATATATATAATATATTTCTGTAATTTTGTGCATATTCTTTCACTAAAATTTTAAATAACCATTTTAATTTAAAAATACATTTTGTAATCGTTAATTTTTTTATTCTTTCCAATAATTTATTGAATTTCTAAGCAATTTTAAATCATTTAAATACCATGAGATAATGTGTATTAAATTTAAAAAAAATGTGTAAAATGAAGTTTCATTTTACACATTATTAAAGAAAAGATAAAAATACGCTAATGTATGTCGATTCTTGAAGATTTTTATATTTTTGAGCTAAATGCAGTACAGTTTATATATATATATATATATATATATATATATATATATATATATATATATATATATATATATATATATATATATATATATATATATATATATATATATATATATATATATATATATATGCATATAATGCCTTAAGCAATGCAACGATATTGAAGGGCGATATGACATAATAATTTAATCAACGATATGTTTAATTTTATTTTGGTCAACTAAACATGCATCAAACTAAATGACAGGTTAAGATTTCAAAATCAGATTTTTCAATTATTGAATTATTAAACATACCCCGATTTAAATAGTCCAAATCTAGTAGATCATCTCTATTTTTTACACTCCCTTTTCACAAGAGTGTACTTTCTGAGTTTTTGAATCCCGATATAATTTAAGATTTGTATAAAAAATTCCAGGATTTTTTCACACACTCTTCAACAAGAATACTTGTAAAAGTATTCTTGTAGAAGAATACTTTGTAAGCTCACATAAATGTCGCAAACAGTAGTAAAGACGCTATGTTAAAAATGCAACTTTGAGCACGTAGATATAGACATAAATACAAGTATACATTTCTGTCTCAAACTCCAAGGAACTTAGTTTAATAGATACTAGACTAGTTTAAAAGACATTGTTAGAAAAAGTTATCCAGACACCTGTAGAAGATAACTCTTAATAAGCATCCCTTTACACTTTGAGAGGAGCGCCCCAGCTTCAATATTCATTTCCTGGCCGAGCAAGCCAAGGTGCTGCCAGATGTTTCTAATGGTCTGCATTTGTTAAATATTAGTTTGAAAATTAATTAGTTAAACAAGGTTAAGTGGAAAGTTGTGTAAAAATAATAAATATGCCTCTGTTCAGTTTTATGTCTAAATCAGGAAACTAAATATTAGTATTTTCCATCTTTTTATTTCTATGTTATCAACCAGACTATAGTAGTGACTGATAAGTGCGATCATTCCATGAGTGGGTATTTTATTAGGAAATGCAACGAGTCTGTTTCCTTTTTACAAGTTCAATTATTGCTGGATATCACTTTTCTTTTGGAAATAAAGTAGTTAAAAGTAATTTTAATAATGTGAGAAAATCATTAAATATAACACAGCAACATAAATGATGCTCGGTTGATGTAGCCTTTTTATTTGTTTCATAAATAAGAAGTTATTCTTTGGCTCACCTTTTAAAATTAATTGTACAATCAATTTTTTTCCTGACTACTAAATTTATTTCAGCTTGCGAATCGGGAAATATGTTACCATGCATGATCAATTTTAAGAAGTTGGAATACATATTTTATATTTTAGGAACAAGATTCAATAAGAATTTCTAATTTTTCTTTCAGTTTCTTTAAATTTCTTACTAAATTGTAATAAAAATGGTAAACAATCTATTAAAAAATAACATTTAAATTCCTTCAAGGAATTATTTCTTTTATTAAGGAAAAATTAAAATTAAAATTATAAATATTTGAGAAAAATTCCTTTATACAGATATCAGGATTACTAAGTTAAAATTTTGGATTATTAACAATTTTAATAAAAATAAGTAGAAATGCAAATTGAGAAGTTTTTTGTTTATCAGCCTCTAAACGGTTACCTTTAGCACATGAGAACTAATTAGACTGAAGTTTAATGTGATTTTTGTACTATTACAAACACATCTACAATTGACCTGGGAATTGAACTCCCGAACTATTGAACAGAAGACCAAAAAGCTATGTATTTAGGTGCAAATCATTAAAGAATCATCAAAGAAATTTTTAGATAAGAGAGCAACAGAAACTATATTTACAGGCTAAAATTCGCAGATACAGAAATGTAATTTAAAAAAATGAACACTTTTGTCACAATCGATAAAACTAGCATAGGTAAAGGTTTTTTTTGCGTTAGTATAATTTCTAATCAAAATAGTTGTTTTAATGTCCCCGTATTTGCTTAGAAATATGCAACAGAAAATTATGCAGCGTAAAACTTTTGTTTATCAAGCTAGGTTGATATTCAAGTAATTGAGAATTCCTTTACAAGCATGAATCTAAGAAAATTGTTTTAAAAAATTGGAAATTTACAACAAGCATACCAGTGAAGAAGGAAAAAACGTCAAAGCAATACTAGAGAGTTATCTCCAGTTTGTAAAACGCCATTACCAAATCTCTATAAAATATAAATATTTTAATATTTTATTATGTACTTATAAATTACAATTAGCATCTGAATACTCTCCGTAATCTATAATATCATACTTTTGAGATCGTCAAATTCACTTTGAGGTCGTCATTCAAATTTAACGTAACCTTCAAATGATTTCTTTCAATCAATGACTCTTTCAATGAAAACAATCAATATATATACAAGATCATTGAATATATTTGAAGAGAAAATTTCTCGTAGCTCTGAAATTAATTAGTTCATGTGTTTACATATTAACTTGGGTGCCTAACTACTGAAAGTTTTAGGTAGACAAACGCTGATTAAATTATCACATGAATAATGGTTTCGATTTAAAAGGCTGTATAGGCATGAGGAATGGCAAAATATCTCAGAATATCAAAATATCTTTGTGTAAAATACTAAAAGCTGTGAAATGGCAGAATCAATCAAAATATCAGAATATATTTATTAAAATTATAGAACATCTCTTACCAAATTTCTTTTTCAAAAATTGATAATATTAAAAATTGATAAATTTTTGACACTGTGAAATAAAATTGCAATCATGTGTTTAATTTTTCTCTCTTTTACAAATGTAAAAAATGGAATAATTCAATCTATATTTAATACTGCTAGTAATATTTACGCAATCATTAATGTATTTTAAATTATATTTTTTGAAAGCTCATTCAAGTATTTTCTTTTCATAATTTTTAATTATGCATATATATATATATGTATATATATATATATATATATATATATATATATATATATATATATATATATATATATATATATATATATATATATATATATATATATATATATATATATATATATATATATATATATATATATATATATATATATATATATATATATATATATATATATATATATATATATATATATATATATATATATATATATATATATATATATATATATATATATATATATATATATATATATATATATATATATATATATATATATATATATATATATATATATATATATATATATATATATAGATATAGATATAGATATAGATGTATATCAAATAATGTTAAAAAAATCTAGTTTTGAATCATTAGAATTGTTTTCTAATGCATGATTTGTTTTGGATATTTTGCAATGTTATTTTATTGATATTTACATGTTTACTATAATTTTCATAATAATGAAAATTATTATACCGGAAAACTAATTTTTATGCAAATTATCTGTTATTAGTAAACTAACTGTGACGTTGAAAATATTTTGTGATTGTCTAATGTGATTTCACTTTCTCACTTTTCACTTATTTTAACTAAAATGAAAATTCGCCAAATAATTATAGATTCATATATATTGAGACTGTTCTCTGAAACATCCATTTTGTACTTTATACTTAATTTTTTTTAACTTGGTTATTTAGATTTTTTTACATTAGGACAGATTGACATGATTACTTGTACAGAGGAGCACTTACTGTATGTTCTATCGTTATTCCAAAAATGTATTCTCGTAATTTAGAAACTAGGACCAAAGAGAGGTCATTCAGAATTGACCTACTATTTCTAAAGGTATAATTTCATTTCAAAGACAATATAAGTTATTTTAAATGTCTCAGACAGTATAAATACACATAGTGGATCTTTTGTTGGATTCCATTTAGATCCCATTAACGTCAGTTAACAAGAATGATCCTTATCCAACTAAGCCTACCTGTTACAAATTTTGCTCTTTGCAATAATCTGAGGCTTCTAAAACTACTAATACCAGTTTAAAATATCTATCTTGAAATTGCATATAAGTACATAAGTCACGATATTTCAAATTTATGACATATTGAGGTACAACCAAACCACAGTCAGAAAGGGATCCAATGATGTTATTGATTTTTTTATCCTTAATAGTTAATTGTTATTGAACACATTTTAAAGAAAAAAAAAAAATTCCATTCTTTAAGCAGTTTGGGTTCAGGAACAGTACATATGATGGTATGTTATTGTGAGTTCAAATTAGCGTTTTTTACAGTTTGAATAAATTATCACTACTCTGGTTAAAATGAAACGTAGCCTATGTATTAAGTTAGTAAAAAATAATATTTGTGATTAATTCTACTCAATTTAGTCTAGCTGTTCACCAGTCATTTAGTAAACACAAAATAAGAGGAACTGTATTAATGTAAATTATTTAAACTATCAGAAAGCATTTTGAAGGTAAAAATTTCCAAGATAATTTATAATATCACTAAATAAGATTTTTGAAGCTTAATTACTAATTCATACAGTTTATCTTAAGTATAGATTCTTTTTAATTAGGGATTTACTTTTGTCCTTACTTTTTACATAATTTTTACCACATAGGGGATTTAACTCAATAATATTATGCTAATGTGATAAAATCAAATATTTATGAACAATAACTTCCAAAATCTGTGGTAAAATCAATCCATAGCTTTATTAGAATTCAATTAACACACGTACACATACACTGTTGGGTAAATAATCATACAAAATATTTAAAGTGAAGATATCTTTTCCATACCTTATTCGTCGCAATTAATTTAAATACAAGAGATAAGCAGTCTTTAATAAATTTATCAATGACTTTCACAAAACATGTTAAGTTTTATCTCTATAAAGTTATTAATCTTTGAAACAGAAAGATGTTTAGTAATATTATTTATATGTTCATAAACTGATATTTTTATTTTTATAAATAAATATGAAAACACATATGAAGTCAGAATAAGTTTAATGTAACCTTATGAGCACATGTAATGAATACTTGTTATCTCTCATCAAAATGAATTAAAACTGAAATTAAAACCATAAGATATTTATGACATTCGATACAAATATACTAATTATGCACAAGATAAAATAAAAGAAATCCCACCAATCATACACGATTTTATCATGGACCAAGTTTTGTATTTTTTCATCTAGTGAGTAATGAAAAACCTTCATTAGATTATTCCAATAAAAGTGTTTTTGATTTCTGAATCATTTATATTTAACAAATATTTTTCAAAGTAATTTTGATCTCAGATATTTCAATAATAAAAATAAAATAAGTTTACTTCATTAATGAAACAAGCTCTTATTTACAGATTTTCATAACAAAGTGTATCCTTTCAGATATAAGTAATTTAACAGATGATCCACTGAATTTAAATCAAGATTTCTCCTCCCATTTTGGAAAAATATTTTTTTATTTATAAGTATGTTATCTAGCCTTTGCGAAAATAATAAAAAGTAGAGATAGTAATAAATAAAGTTTAAAATTCCTAGAAGTCTGAAGATTGCCTTTTTGGGTGTATTGTTAAAAAAGTGTAATTATGATTAAAATGAAAAAATCATTTTAGACATTCACACTCACAATGGAAGAAAAATGTCTTGAGTTAAAAATTAGAATGATATATCAAAAATAAAATGCATTTTTTCATATAAAAATCTTATCCCTTTATTCAAATTAAGAAGAAATAGATATTAAACGAAAAATAATTCGCAATGTGTTATTTCATTTTATCAATAAATATAATGAAATTAACCAAAACATATAGTTTATAAATGAGATTTTAATAGTTTTAAATCACTAAAATTTACAATGTGTGAAAATATTTTGTTTTGTAATTGAAATCTGTCTCAAATGGATTTGTTATTGCTGTTTTAATTTTAACTAGTTCTTCAAAATATTTATTGTAAATTTAATATATTATTAATTTTGTAGTTGTTGAGTTTTTTCCCAATTTAAGCTTCAGGTTGAAAAAAAGCAGGATAAATTATTATGGCGACAACTTTTGTTGTAACCAAATGATACTTTGCGATAATAATTAATTGAAGTATATATGAAAAGAGAAAAACTCTAAATAATTGGAGAAATATTTAACATTTCTTCCTAATTGTTTTTTCATTCAATACTTTAAATTTGTATGAGATTTTAGAATATTTCTGAAACAAGAACATTTTATTTCACTATTTCTATAAGATATTAAAGAGATTTTCATGTTTCACACAATATTTTTGTCTAGCAGCTAATATAATTCTTTGAATCAGATTAAATTTAGACTAATGCTCTCGGTGAAAAAATTAATGATCAGATATTTGATTGGTTATAAAGTATCAATGACTTATGATCGTGAGTTCAAGTTACAATAAATAAAAATTAAACTACTAACTAATAGTTAATATTTAATTTTGTTGCTTTTTTCATGAACTCTATTAAATGAAACGAAATAAAAATTTTTCTCAAGAAACGATTTCGTAAAAGGGATAAAATATTTTGCTTACTTTGTTTGAAGGTACTGCAGCACTGAAATAAAAATAAAATAGTTTGCTAATATGAGAATAAGTTGAAAAAAGGTATTTTTAACATTCATACAGCAGTCGACTTATGTACTATTAACTACAAATATTCATTATGAATAATTAATTATTTTTTTACAAAAAGACAGAATATTATAACTGAAATATTTATTGCAAATGAATAAATTAAAATATTAATTATTTAAAAAGTCTTATAAATTTAATTTAATTTTCCTAAATTATATTTAAAATTAAAAAAAAATTGAAATAATATAATTAGTTTTACACAGATTTATACAGTATATGAGAAAAGAAATTGGGCATCATTTCAATTTTAGTAAAGTATCACAATATTACTCTGTGTATTTAATGGGTTTGAGTTAATGTATGAAACTTCATGTAACTGAGTATCGCTGTGTATGAATCTGAACTGTGTATGACGCATTGGATGTGGACCAGACACACTCTACCAAAACCTGAATTTAAACTGTTTTACTGCTCTTCGGGATCTGTTCCAAAGTGTGAAACCGTAAATAAAGTAAAATGGGGGCAACTAATCTATTTGTTATATAACTGGTGACTTTTGAACCAATAATCCCTGATGCTTATGAGCATTGGACACATAGTGTATAATGTTATAAATGCTGTTTGGGTAAAATCCCATCTACCCATCTCAACATTCCTATTGGTTATACGTTTCGCGCTCTTTGAACTAACTATTCCTGGGGTCACATAAATTTTAAATGTATAATGTGTAATGATAAGCAGAGTTGTATGAAATCATGCCTCCTCAGCTTTACTTTACAAAGCCGATAACATCGATCAGTTAAAAGATGTCAACATATAGGAAAGTTGCTACAAAAAAGGATTACAAAACGAGTTGACTTTCAGTACATTTAGAGATAAAATATGAAAATAGTCTTCTTTCGAAAACTAATCGAAATAAAATATTAAAGTAAATTGCAAATTTTAAGAATTGCAGTGACTTTGTACATAACGGCAATTACTCACACGCATATAAAAGAAAGAACTTGTGACAGCCACATCACATTGTGTAAGATCAAATGACATCACATTGTGTTCAGCAGTTTTGTTTCTTGCAGTGAGTCAAGAAATATTTTTCTTTCAACAACAATCTTGCGTGCCGTTAGGGTTCAATAGCAGACTATGTTACAGTAAATCAATAAGATGTAGTGTCAATCTTAGGCTGGTAAATGCTATTAAAGGTTCATAGAGATTTGAGCATTAATCACTCAATAACTTCAACATTTGTAAGCGATTAGCAAAGAAGGATTTTTATCAAATTAACAGGGCATAAATACAAAACAAAGTAATATACATAATAGTAATGAATTTGATTTCAAACTACTGCTAATTCTTGAGGTAAATGTAGTTTGTGTGTTACGGAAAAGGATGTAGTACGAAATGCTTTCTGCGTCGACTTACTGGGAAATATTTAGCATGTGATTTGCTCCAAAAACTAGATGCGCACTCAAGATTTTATGAACTTGTGCCTCTTAGACGCATAAATTCAATTTTCATTTACGAGCTAAAATTTGAGAACTCTTTTTTGCGAATTCAATTTTATGCACATCTTTTTTGTCAGCATGCATTTTTTATCATCCAATTTTTCAATTTTTTCCCATTTTCATTATTTTACTGTTGAGAAAACTACATTAAAGTCTTTATTGAACAATAGTAAGTTCTTCGAAATGTGGATAACTAACTGGAAAGCTGATGGTAAAATTCCGTATTTTTTAAGCAATTTGAGCAGAAATTGTTTCGCCTGATCCCATTTTACAGGCAATGCTTTAAAATATAATCAATGGCTTCAGCTGCAAATATTGTTATTAATTTTGCAAGGAATGACCCTGGCTTGAAATCACCTAATAAAAGTGACATTCTAGGCTCAATGTACTTGTTAATCAATGTAGGAAATCATGTTGAGGAAAAAACAACATCTAGGTTATTTTGGCATGCAGGCTTTATTAAAGGAACCATTATAGTTGAAGAAAGCCAAAAACTTATCATGAGGACTTATTTCCCGTGCAGGACCTTCATCAAAGAAATCCACTGCTGCCTGAAATTTCATTTCAGAATATATTAATATGAATTTATATGTAATTGATACGAAAGAAATATAAAATGATTGAAAAAGAACACAATGAAAGCAAATGAAATAGAATTTCAAAGTATCAAGCAAGATTAACATGACGCTGTGCCATGACAGTGTGTATAAGAAGCAGACAATTATCTAATAATATTGAGCTACTTTTTTTGAGAAAAAACAGTAAAGTGTTTACCTACATCAAAAAATTAAAGAGTGTGTTTTAAACAAAATTTAGCTTTGAAAGAGAAATAAATGACTAATTTTCTAATTTTTTCATCAATGAAATGAAAGTAAGAATTGTTTTCAAATAGAAATTTTATTTTGCATGTGCGTTTCTAATATATTTATTAAATAATATCTGTTAAAAAGTTAATTTATTCTTTGTAAATTAAATAGTAGCAGCTAAATAAAAAAATTAGTTTCATATATATATAAGTTCCAGCACTCATTTTTTATTTTACAAATTTTCGATTTTATGAACTATTTTACAATACCTCCGAGTAAACTGTATATTGTTTTCTACAACTTTGCAAGTGTCTTTTTTATTTCTACACATTCTTGAGATAATGCTCTAAAATATTAAGTTTTACTTTAAGAACTCTGAAACCCAAATCGTCTCTCAGCGCATGTTCATTTTCCTATACCTAGATAGATTTTTAACTTTTTAAGTTTTAGAGGAAAATAAGAGTTTAATGAAAATACTGTATA
The DNA here is from genome assembly GCA_037975125.1 of Latrodectus hesperus. Classification (NCBI taxonomy): domain Eukaryota; kingdom Metazoa; phylum Arthropoda; class Arachnida; order Araneae; family Theridiidae; genus Latrodectus; species Latrodectus hesperus. The sequence goes on from CM075858.1 coordinate 24,746,247, forward strand.
GAACTCATATGAACACCATCACTAACACGTAAGTCAAATTACTGTTTATATTTTTATTACATTTATATATAATTATCTAAATTTGTTTCAAACGGTATAACTTGGATTTTGAAAATGTGCTTATAAAAATATTTTTATAGATATTCCTAGTAATGTTTGAATAATTTTTTCTTTGAAAACAGAAGTGTATATGTTAAAATGATGAATCAGACTAATATATGCTTAAGAGAAGTTTTTATTGTGAATTAGTTGAAATTAAGTTTTGTAAATTAATTTAATTCTTTGAATTAAATGATTTGACATACGATATTATTTAATTTTAGGTTTCTTTTTTATTTTCCATTGAAAAAGAATAATCAAGTAAGGAAATTTCGATGTAATGCATTTTTCATAGAAAAAATCACCTATCGAAATATTTTTATACAAATGAATAATACCTTTATAACTCCCAAAACTGAAAATCCACTGTTAGAAGTGCAAAAAGAAATTTTATTTAGTAATTTGGTTTATTGTATACAAGGAACTCATTTTCATTTAAATATTTATTTAATTCTATGTATTCGAGAAACACCCTCTCTATGAATATCAATATGAAGTAAATAATTCTTTATTGCAGTTTGAAGAATTTAAATTGTTGGAGCAGATTTGATTATCTTAGCTGCCTGGATAACTTCAATCATCTAATGTGCCTCACCAAATTTATATGCACTGAAATTCTAATTTATTATATAATGAATATAATTAATTATCGTTCGTTAGTTATAGCCTGCAAGAGCATTTTCCCTTTAAATTTCAACTACTTATATAAGCTAACATCCATTATTTATCAATATGTGTCAGATATAAAAAAGATATATAATGATTAAGTAATTTTTAATATGATTTAACAGATACTGATACTCTTTCATGTACCACATAAAATGTAAAAAATATGTTTGTATGTTTATTTTTTCAATTAAACGTTTATTGTAAGTTTAGAAATACCATATATTTTACAGCATTATAGGACATTACAAATGAAATCAGAGATTTAATAACTGTAAAATGTTGCTACAATGATAAAAGTTTTAAAATAAATAGCAAATTCCATATTGTCACATATAAAATGAGATAAATACATCAAATATTGAAAAAATACTTTATGTTTTTTAGGGAAATAGTACATGTTATATTTTAGAAATTCTTTGATACTGACAGATAATCTCTTAATAAATATAAAATTAAGGCAAAAATGTAGTGAAATAAGGAAATCACACCATACTAATACATTGAAAGTAATAGATCCTTTTTTTATTCATCTTATATTTATTGATGTATGTAAAATCACATGGACCACGTTTTAACTGTGGAAATTGAATAAAATGCATTTTTTATTTATTTTGTATTCATTGTTATACGTCTCAAGGATCGTACTTTGAACAGTGGGAATAAAATAAAGTATTTAATTCACATTTTATATTTATTGTTATACATAATGCCTCAAAGATTTTACATTGGGAATAAAATGAAAAGAATTACGTCATTTAATTTATGTTTATTGTTATGTATAAAATTTTAAATATCTTACTTTAAAAATCGAAATAGAAAAAGGTTAATCATTCAAAGAAATTGTATTTGTTATACTTAGTCTCAAGAATTATGTTGTAAACACACATATTTCCAAATACTGTTTCTACAATTTAAATAAATGATTATATGCTGGGAATCATGTTTGATTATCCAACCTTCTACGTAATTTCAAGCATCTGATGAGATTTTCCAAATTTACATGGCATAATTTGCTATTCAAGTTATAAGGAACATAATTCACATCTTTGCGTGCATAACTTATTATCAGATATATATTTTGTATGACTACTGCAAACGCGATTTAAATAAGCAAACACACTTCACGCAATATTATTCTGATGTAGTTGTTTACATCAGATGTTTAATTTTTGCATGATTTTTGTTGAAAAGAATAATAAAATTTGTATTAAATTTTATTTGCAATCTAAACTACAAATGTATTCTTATTAATTTTGTGCAGATTTTTTTCTGTAAGCTAAAATGACACACCCTTTTTTTTAAACTTTAAATTTTTTATAGTAGTGAAGAACAGAAATTAAGCGTTCATTTATTAACTATGATATCTGTTATGACGCAAAGCTCTTAAACATGAAGTTTTTACCTATCTTATTCTTAAATATACTGAGCCAACTTTTTTCAGAAAATGCTTTATGTAAGCTAGTATATTTTCATTAAAATTTTATAGGTTCTTTTACTTCCAAACTACTACTGATTTGGAACATTTTTTATCTGTTTTTGGAAATTTTTAGCAAATATTTTATTATATAAATCCAGATTAAATAAAAAAATATTTCCCACTTATGTACTGATGATTTTATACGAGTAATTTTTGTCCTTCCAGAGCTATAAAATCGTATCTAAAAAATGGTATGTTCTGCTTTTTTTAATAAAATTTTAAATTCTTTAAAAGTAGATTGTAGTTTTAGAATGTGTCAAAATGATGCAACTTATTTTATACCAGGACTTTGGTAGGTGTTATATAATAGTACTAATGAGTCGGTGCTTCAAATGAAAAATGTATTAGTTTTAGTGAAAATTTTAATTGCGAAATTTAATATTTTCTAAATATTGTTCAATAAAATTTTTTCAACGTGCCTTTTTCATTATGAAATGTGGTGTCACCTATAAAATAGCTAAACGTCAAATGAGCTGGAGAAAATTAATATATTTTAAAGCTTTTTATGGTGTTTGAGATAATGTGGGTTGTTTTTGCTTTCATGCATTGTCTGGGCTATTATATTTGATATCATCTATTATACGCAATTTCCTATATACATCCTATTCATTAAGTTCATGTATTTCATATGCATATATTAGAAATTCATCAAAAGATGCATTTGTATACAGAAAGCAGTTTATTTCAATATAGAATACGTGGCATATGTCTGTAAATATTGCTACTTACTATGATTTGCAAATTTTCATTTGGTGAATATCAGAATCAGATATTAGGTAAATGATAAGTAGAATGATTATCGTGCAAATGATCGAAAAAATTGGACAGATTCCTGTTAGGACAGCTGTACTTAGAGAGTATACCCATGTTTATATCTCTTTTGAAGTGCTGGTCTAGTATCAATGAGATCACACATTTTTATTATTTATATAATAAGATCTTGTCCCTATTAAGCATTTTAAATTTTAATTAGTTAGAAATAATTTCAGAGATATACTGGTTTATCTGTATATACAGACATCTTCGAAATAATTAAAATCCACAAATTTTGTTCAAGATCAGAAATTTCTTGAAATAGAAAGCACGTTTTTTTAGTTGTATAATCAAATTCGAAATTTCGATACAATTTTTAGTTGAACTTAAATTTTTGTTTATTACAGCGATAAAAAAATCTATTATTGTTACAAGTAAAATATTTTTAGTATTCAAAGCATTGTTTAGAGAAACTTAATTTTAAAAATTGATATTCTGAAAAAGTTTTGGTGGAAATATGTATGCCATTTGCAATGATATTGACATTTAGTACAAAATGTTGTAGCACAAGTGTTTTGATTTAGAAACCTAATCGGCAAAAAAAGGTGTTAATGTAATTCTTATGTAAAGTTAAAAATAATTAATTCGATAGAGAGTTTTCATGGTTTGAAGTTTACGGATTAAATACCAGGAAAAATCCAAAAACCAGTGTACTCCATGGTGTACCTTGGGCACATGCAACAAAGTGTAGTTTTCTTTAAGTAAAATTAAACTTCTGTAAGGCCACCTTAAGTCTGGGTATTTATTGTTAAATTTTAGCTTTTAAATTACAATGAGCATCTTTCGCGGTTATGATGCCACAACTATTTAGCAATCTACGATACAAGTGGTAATCAAATCTGATTAGGAATATGCCGTAAAGTTTAACAATCCAAAACCAGCAGTCACTCGAAGAAATGTTTGAAAAATATCTGTATTTTAATTTTATGATCTAATGAGGATCTATTATAAGTTGTTATACATGCACATAAAACAAGCTTCAATATGTTATTAATATCAATTTTTTTTTAAATTTGTGCATTATTTTTACAAAATCATAATACTCTGGTAATTGTTTGTAATTTTGTAGAAATACTTTGTCATAATGTATTTATAATAAAATGCTCAGTTTTGCTATAACGATGAATATAACATTATGTAATAAAAAATTCTAAAACCATAATATTGTAGAAAAAAGTGAATACAAGAAAAATGAACATATATCATGTCACACATTGTTGTGTTGTTGTGTACATATACAACCATACGTAATTTTTAACTCACAGTCAAAATTTTTAAACTAACGTAATTTCACATTATTTATATAGTTTTTATGGTTAAATTTTATGATAAGAGAAAATTCTTTGGGAATATTTACTAATATATATCATATAATTTTAGTATTCAAACTTAATAAAATTCAGAAAATGAAATTAATCGTTTTGGCAAGAGAAAAATCCAAATATAATTTTAATTTTTAAAGTGTATGGATTTTATACAACCTACTAATATATTGATAACGTAATATACGAAAAAGTATTTGGTTATAAATCTGAAATCAAAAATTTTTGCTAGAAGTGTGAATCAAAAAGCATGTTACATCTTGTCTTGCAAATAAAAGTAATACCTGTAGTTATGAAAATACAGGACTGAATGTACTTATCCAACCAACATTCTGATGGGATGTATTGCACTGTTGTTTAAGCAAAAAAATATTGATTTAACAAATTTATTTTATACCATTACTAAAAATATTTTTTTTCACAAATTAATATCTCAATATAGCCTCAGAAAAAAAACAAAATATCTCATCCATTTTTTAATCTGACATTTAATTTCTTAAAATCATTCTTTCTTTTCGCTGCTACAAATGCAAATTTGAAAATATCAATTATGTTTAGATAAATTGAAGATAAATAAAAATGCTTTGCTTAAAATTAGGTTAGGGCAATTAGATTTCTTTATTAGTTTAGTTGTAATTATTTTTTTTCATATGAGGGATAGTTTGATAAGATTTGCTCTATTTTAAAAAATTCCTAATGTATACAAACTTCCCCGGAGAGGTGGGAATTTCATTTGCAAACATTTTAACAAAATACTCGAGTCCTATTAATTCAGTTGGGATTTCTGTTATAACAATCAAAAATTAGGAAAGTAAGTATGAAAACTCATATTGGAAATTATTGAAATGATGTTTGTTTGTTTATTTGTCGCTCAACGGTCATTTTTTGCACACGAGGGCTAATTAGACCGGGACCTACGGTTTAAAGTGGATTCCGAACCACTACAAACATCCATGCCCAAGGTGGGATTCGAACCCACGAGCTGTTGAACCGAAGGCAAGAGCGCTAACCATTCGGCTGCCAGCTCGGCTATTGAAATGATGTGTTGATTAAGGAATTATGTTTCGCAAAACTTGATTAATAATATTTGAGTTAGAATATCAGAAAGCAATTTATTTATTAATGAAATTAGTTATTTAAAGTTAAATCGAATTACTGAAAATCTTATGTTTCTTTTTTTACATAAAACTTAAATTATAATTAAAGAGTTTTAGAAATTATCAATGCCAGTTTGAGCAAGTCAAAGGAAATTTGCGAAGATGAAATAGTAGCTACCCAAATAAATCTCTATGACTTTTGTGTTTGGATTTGATAGAAAATATCATAATCTACATAGCTATCAGTATTTAAAAAAATTACATATCTCATTTTAAGCTATTCATTGAGGACAATCCAACCATAAGGAATCCACAGGTTATTCAAAGGTGTTAAATGAAAGGCTTAGAATTCACATGAAAATTATAATCCATAATGATATAAAACTTTTACATCATTAAGTAAAATGCTAAGTTTGTATTTCCACAGTTTCTCAACAACATGGAAGACAGTTGGATAGCTGCCAATGAGGAAGCTGAAAAGAGCAGGAGACGAAAATAAAAGAATTATATTTGAAAAAGAATAGTACGCTTAGCACTCTTAAAACTCTCGTGCTCATGTTTTTTTAATTATTTCGGTTGATGAATTCACTTTATAGTTCAGGCTATAGTTTTTGTCATTTGAAAGAAATGTTTCTAAAGTTTGTTTTCCAAGGAAAGGAAAATTGCCATAAATCTGGAAATTCTATTGATAAATATTTCAAAAAGAGTTCAAGCATTTTGATTACATAAAACAATAAAATGCTGTAAAGGGGGGTAGAAATCCCAGATTAAGCAGAGTTAAAAATTATATAATACTTCAGTATGAAACATATTCATTCGCATTCAAATATTAAAATTTTTCTTAAAAGAATTTTTCTTTAAAAAATTCAAGAGAATTTAATTTATTATATTGGATAGTCTTTGAACAGAGGAATTAATTTGTAAGACAAAATTCGGTATTTTAATTACTTTGCCCAATTTTTTTATTATTTTATCAAGAAAAGCTTAGATGAAATTTGCAGAACAACTATTTAGTTTGTTATTTTTTTCTATTATAAGATAAAATATTGAAATTGTTTATTTCCCATTTTTAATACATATTAATTTCTTATGTAGTTAAATTAACATTAATGTCATTTGTCGAAAATAAACAATGACTATCAAGTATTATTTGTTTTATCTTATAACTTACTGCTTTCTTATCGAGATTTTTTTACAACCAGCTTTTTTATTACCAAACATAAGCAAGACTACTCTTATTATTGCAGGTAGTGTTGAAAATACCTTACTTATAATGTACGTTAATATTTGACCATCCGGACATTTCAATTTATCTCCATTGTGCTAAATTTAAAATAAATTACAATAAATTTAACTAGAAAAATAATATGAAATAATGATTAAGTTCTACCAGTTTATGAAATTATATAATGAAGTGAATTTTGCATATTTTTCTTAGGTCGTTGATTTTTGTCAGTGTTTTCATCAGAATATTCATTGAAATTATCATTGTCATCTCTTCATTCCAGTTCTCCCATATTTTTAAAAACTGACATGAACCGTTGTGACATAAAAATGGCTATTGCTAGCTTCTATTTGGGAAGTTATATATGTATTACTACGGAGTATTCTAAGATAATTATTGGTTATTTTCGATTTTTTTCTTGCAAGAAGCAAGAAACTCGCACTCTTAATATAATTATTCTTATAATATCCTCTTTAAATCTTGATTTATTTTCATGAAGAATTTAAAAATAGATGTTTCTCCAAGTGTTTGGTTTCTAATGTTCAAGTTTCTTTCCACTTTTTTAATTTTGCTTTCTCAATCATTTTGGTTGGCATTTTCGATTGAAAACAATGGTTCACAGTTTCGTTCCATTTATTCTCTTATCCATTCCATTCATTTGGGAATGGGATATAGAACTTAATATGTACAAGTATTTCCATTGCAAAACTTTTGAAAATTGTATGTAGTGAAGTAATAACTTCTATCTGATATTAAAAAATTCGGTTATGAAAAATCTTCAACTTCCTTAATGATTTCAAAATATTCTTAGACATTTTGGCATCTTTTAGAGGATAAAAACGTACAAATTTTTTCTAGTTTTCAATAACAGCAAGTAATTTTTTATTTCTTTTGAGACTTGTAACAAGAGATTCTAGGGAATGAAGATATCCTATCTCAAAGGGAATCTTACCTGGCGTAATAGGATGGATAAGGCCATTCCTTTGGCTTCTTTCTGCTTCCTTCCACCTAGAACTTGACTGACCGAGTATTCCAAACTGACGACGAACATATCTTTCGATAGAAGTAAACCAATGTAATTCCTTGATATTAGATACTGTTTGGTATGCAGCAAAATGCATGATAACTTTATGAAATTTTGCAACCTTTCTTTTTTCCATATATTTTTATATCATGAGTGGTATTTTTTGTTTTTACTTTCTTTTAGGACATGAAATAGTAAATTTCCTTTCAAAGCATTATTCTGAATGTTTGAATTTTTTTGGTCCTGTTACCTGTATCTTAATTACTGTAATTATTTCCGTCAACTGCATGATGTGTCATGAATTCTTGATCTTCAACATTCGATATTAGAAATTAGACACTCGATAAATCCCTAATTTATTTTGTATGATAGAACCTAGTGTATCAAAAGAATTTAAAATTCTAGCATTGCGGATTGTGTCGACATTTTAGAATATGGCTTATGACAAATTTCAAAGTCAAACACTTGAGTGAGGAGATTCCAACTTTTAATTTGAAGGATATTTGATTTCTTAATATTCATATAAATTCAAGCTCGGCAGTCTAAATCTGATGAGCAACAAACATTCTAAATTGTTTTAGAGTCCATACAGTTGCCATTAACTCTGGCGTTTTTACTCTAATGATATTTATTTTCTATGCCTCTAGTTTTCCTACTCTCACAGTAGATAGACTAAATGCCGTTTGTTTTCGTTTCCAAGTTGAAGCGGCATGCCAGCTATACCATCTGCTCATGCAACTTTCGCTTAAGCATTATTAAAGACGAATTTGATTGTCCGCGTTTAAGGGCTTAAAAACGAAATTGTTAACTCCCGTTTAAGGGTTTTAAGCACTTTTTTTAATATTTTTCCATGTAAAAGTTTCACTGGTTCCCTACAGTTCAGTTAAATTCCTTACTTTAATGGCACATATTGGAATAAATCTTCTAAAAAACTTGTTAAACGAAGAAATAGTCAAACAGCATGTACATTTTTAAGGTGGGAAAACTTATATAAAACTTCTATACTTCTTAATCCATGTTTATTATTATTATTATTTACAGTATAAATCTTAAATACTCTACATTGTTTTTTCAAACTCACATTTAGATAATGTTAGAGTTACATTTGTGGACAGTAGTCTTTTAAAATCTTCAGTTAACTTTTGTATCATTTTCATCAGGATTAAACTTTTGAATCAAATGAGGAATTTCTAATCTTGCTTTTATTTGCTTACTATTAACATTTTCCTTGGTGACCGAATTATTTAAATTACTTCTGAAATTCCTGCGTAAATTTTACGATTCAATTTGTAAATTTTGTAAGTTAAATTATCTTTCAAGTTTTATTACCTCAGTTTCTTCCTTGTATCTGCATTCTTCAAATTCTTTGCCTCCTTCCTTTTTTCCACTTATTGTAATTTTAAAAGGTTTTAAGTAAAATTAACTTCTGATATTGTTAGCTTCTTATTCAGTTAACTTAATATTAATAAGTCATTTGCAAAACAAATAAACAAGTGTACTCATAATTTGTTGCAATTTCGTACCTTTCTCATTGACGTTCTTTTTAACAACCAACTTTTTATTTCCAGACATTAACAAGAATACTGTTACTATGGTAAACACTGTTTTTATACTTAACAAATAATATATGCGCTTACAATCATAAAATATACAATTATTTTACTAGTGTCTATAGACTAGAGTCTATAGAAAACTTGCCATCTTGAAGAACAAAGACATGCAAATGAATTTATTCAAAGATTACACATACTATAAATAAGATCTAAATTAAAATAAAGCTGTCTTTAATGTGAGGAATATAAAAAATAGAAATAGCTCAAGAATAAGGCAATTTATGATTAAACTTTACCGAGTCATAGGATACATTGTATTAAATAAAATCAATGTTGTAGTAGTATCTTTTAATGTACCAATGGTTTCTTCATTCCAAGTTGTTTGTTTTCCAGTCCATGCCTAAGAGTATTTGATAAACGATATTTATGTGCATCAAGTCGACCACAGAAATGATAAAGTTTGATGGGTTTGGAAGAAATCGTATACCTCCTGCAAAATGTTCTTTAATATTGAGTGAAAATTGTTCTTGAATATTGCATGAAAACTGTCCTTGTATACGACGTGTAAACTATTCTTGGGCATAGGGAACAAAGTGTTCTTGGATATCGCGTACGAAACATTAAAGTGAAAAATATGTCCTAAGGAAACGTGAGCGCAAGTAAGAACTGGACACGAAAAAAAAGAACTGTTTCAAGGATGTATGTGCTTACTGAATAATATAGAGATAACATTCATTATCTCTCTTTGTGTTTGCATACAGTGTCGCCTTATAAAATTATTGTATATTTATGTAATTTTCAATAATTTTTGTTTTTTCTGTGAAACATATTCTGAAATTTGCCCCAATACTGGTGTTAAATTACTTGATTCAGTATAAAATTCAATCCCTTTTCAAAATCAACAATTCATTCTCAAAAAATAGTAAGTAATAAAGAAGTAATAATATCCAAAACAGGAATTAAAACTAAAGTATAAAACTTTCCTTTTTTCAGTGCATTACGATTTTAATTCAAATAAATAGGTAGCACAATTTGCTTTATCTTAAAAAATGTCTCAGAATTAATAATTTTATGCATTATTTAATATATGAGTATCATTTTCTCATAATTACTTTTTCTCTATTTCTGAATAAAAATTTTATTACTAATAAAATATATGCTTAAGATATTATGCTTGGCATATAAGGTTAAATAAACGTATGAACAATTTGATGGAAATTATGCAGTATTTATTATTAATTAATAAATTTATTACGCGAAAAATATTTCATTTTCTAAGAAATTCTTGTGCAATTCAATATGTTTAAGCATATTTACTTTTCCTGCAAAAAATATGTTCAAAATATATTATAAATAAATCATTAATTAAGTTGTAATCAGATATTTTACTATCATAAATTGTGTTTACTGCTAAAGGGAGCTAGATCATTTTTTATCTAACTAATTTGGATTAATTACGTTTGTGAATATAATTTTGCATATTCTCTAATTAGGATTTAAATATTTGTTATTGAAGGAATTTATTTCATGTTTTCTTGTAATTTACTTAATGTAATATACAAATTAGTTTATTAATTCTTATTTAGGAATGTAACTTCTTTATTTATATTTTTGTTGGCAACAACATAATTTTATATAAAGTTTTAAAACAAGATAAACACAAGCCTTTTTTCAGTAACATTAAAGAAGTTTGTGAAACATACATTTATCAATTAAGCGTTCATAAAATGCAAATTAATAAAATATTAAGCGGCATAAGATTGCTAAAATTTAATAATTATATACTGTATATCTATTTTTCACAATTATTTTTATATTTACAAAACATTAATTACGCATAGAGAAAAAATGATAGAAAAATGCACTTTTTTTGCGTATCTGAAGTAAAATGCTATGCATTAATCATAATTACTACATGACAATAATTTCACTAAACAATATAAACTGTATAGCTAAATTATTGAATATAATTAAATTAACTACGAATATATATATATATATATATATATATATATATATATATATATATATATATATATATATATATATATATATATATATATATATATATATATATATATATATATATATATATATACAATTATTCAATAAGAGTTAAATTAAAAAGGTGATTTATGCATTCTTTACATGAACTAATTGCATGTATATCTCAATAATAAAATATAAGAATTTATAAACTTACAAACTTTAAGAATACTATTTTCCTTCTAAAAATTTATAAAACATCTGAACTTGTTCATTTTAATAAATAAAATATATTTTTTGAATAAATAAAATATAATTTGTTTTGATATAATTAACAATAAATAAAGTTTTATCAATTGTCTTATTTAACTTCCTCATCCATTCGTAAAGTAATTTCTAAAAACAAAAGCATATGGTACTATTGTATAAAAATAAAAATGCAATTTCAAATGTTTCAATTAAAACTTCAAAAAAATATTATTGAAATTTAGATTAGTTAATTTCAATATTAAATTTAGCTTATTATTCTATTATATACTGATATTTTGTTTTATTCTTAAAGAAATTTAAAATCTGAATTGTGCTAAAGCAAATCTTATACCTTATATTGTATTATATGTAAATCGAAGTATATAAAGTGGAAGAAGTAAAATAATTATTGCTATTTTGAAGCTAAGTTAATTAAACACAGGTAAATATACCATAATTTGCTTATTAAAGATCAGAGAACTTATCTATTTCAAATTTCCTAAAATTTAATATCAGAGGAAATTTAAAGCAGACTTAATATTCACTTTCATCATGAAATGTTTTATTTTTCATTCTGTCGATTGAAAGGGGGTAAGAAAGAAAATTCCAGAATATCATATTTTTCAAGATATTAAAATTTTTCAATTAAAATTAAACCACAACATAGAACTTTACTGGGTATAAATAATGTGTGTGTTCAACTTTTTTTTCTTCACATAGTTACCACTGTTTCCGTTAAATTGAATATATTGTAGCACCAAATAGATTCCTTTGTTTCCTTAAAGCAAAGTTCAGTTATCTTTTAAATAAATTCTATTCCATAAGATAATTCTGGAGCTTTATATATTTTCAATAAATAAATAAAAGGTTTCCAATAAATATTAAATTAAACTCCATAGTAGTCATATTAAAATATTTAAGAATAATATTTTTGCTAAATTTCTTTACAACATAGCACATCACAATATGTAAATGATGTTCAACTTCTATTTTTCTTCAAATAGTACACATTCTTTCCTTAAATAGAGTACATTGTTTCTTCAAATAAATTCTGTTGCTCCCTTCAGATTTTATTGCTTCAAACAGAGTCCTGTATTTCTTTCAAATAAATTTCGTTATTTATTTTTAAATAAAATCCATAATTTCCTTCAAAAAATGTATTGTGTTTGTCAAATATGATATATTGCTTTCTTCAAATGGAGTTAGCTGTTTCTTTTAGACATGGTCTCCGAAAATTATCTCCAGATATTTGCCAAGAATTACATTTTATCTTTAATGTAACATTTACTCATGAAGCAATTTTTAATTAATTGTTGATATTATTCATTTATTCTAATTACAATAAAACATTTTTGATAGTTTTTAGTCCTTAAATTCTCCATAATGTAATGTTATTTCCATTCTCTAATAAAATAAGGCTCAAATGTGGCACTGGAAAATCCTCATGAATTTGTTTAAAGCACAATTTTAAATTCTTAACTACTAAAGATGTATTCAGAACATTGTTAATAAACTTAATTCATAATACATGCGAATAAATTTTCAGTCTTGCATAAATTCTACCAAAAATTTCGTTTTAATCAACTTTACATAATGTTCTACCTTTAAAATCTTTAACAATATATTTGAAGAATACTTAAAGGAAAAAAATATTACACAAGAAATGATTTTTCATTATAGATATTTTATGGCTATGGGGTTATAAAAAATATGAGGAAGATAATTATGGGAAAAATGTATCTTTTTATTTTTTAAACTTATTTCAGTAATAAGTTTGAAAAAACATCAAAACATTCGAAATTGAAAAGAGAAAATAGTATGAATTAAATTTAGATGAAAAAAGGTATTACGATTATCAAAAGCATTATAACATTAAATTTTACTAGTTAATTTTTAACATTAATGAAAGATTTGCAGTTTATAATTGAGATGCAGTACTAAATATAATGAATATTTTTTATAAAAATTAATTAAATGCATAATATTTCAGTTTAGCTTAGACTAATTACTTATTAATAACTATGTATAAAAAATTATAAAAAAAACTTAAATGTTTTACAAATAAAATTTTTTACATGTGTTATCTTATATAACATAGTTATTTTAGAAAATAAATATCAAACAAAATCACAATAATTCAAATTCATCTTTTTATATTTGCACAATCATATATTTCCATATTTTTCAATCATCTATACGAATATTTTATAAAGCAGTTAACATATAATAGTAAATACATGTTGATAAATGATTATAGTTAGCTTTGAAAAATTAAATATAACATGAAAATGAACTAGACATCAAAAATTTTCTTCGGAAAGTTATTTAAATTAATAAAAATATCTTTCACGTTTTTATTAAGATATAATAGTATTTTAAAGTCAGTTAATCAATATATGCATGTTGAAGACAAAAGAGTTTAACTTGAACTTTAAAGAAGCTACAGATAAAAAAAATTGGGAAAAAATTTATATTTTACCAAAAATGACATCTGAAGTTCCTTTCCCATTTTTATGGAAAGCATGTATCGAAGATGCAGTTATACCATGGTTGTAGTTGTATTGTTATTGATAAAAACACTTTACAATAGTTGTTTAGTCATACATCAGTAATTCTACTTTGAAAGCTGAAAAATGTGATAAATTTTCTAATTAGGATTACTAAGAAAAATCATTTGAGTTAGGATAACGAATGAAAAGAGATTTTAAATATATTAATTTTTTTCAAAATTAAGTAAATTGTTATAGGATGAGAAACGAATTATATTTCATTAAACAAAATCAGGTTATTGATCTCATTAAGAAACATTATTTTTTTTCACGTAACAACTTAAAAAATTACAATTTTAAACTTCGAAATTCAGGTTTAATTTTATTTTTTAAGATAATTTTAATGCTTTTATATGCTGAATTGAGTTGCAACATGATAAATTGGACATTGTGACATGCAAAATTTTATTAAAGATTAAAAAGGTATTTCATTAATTTAAAAATTAATAAATTAAATAAAATTGAATAAGTTGTTAATAAACGAAATTAATGAATTAAAAAATAAAAATGATAATGATAATTCTTAAAAATGAGTAAAATTAAATAAAAATTAAAATAATAAAATAAAACAAATTAAAAATAAATTAAATTTAATTAGTTAATTAAATTAATTAAAGTTAATAAAAAATAAATATCGTTAATAAATTAATAATGAAACGTCAATAAATAAAATAGTTAAGTAAAAATAAATTTTATAAAATTAAAAAATAAATAAAAATGAATAATAAAATAAAATAATAATAAAAAATTAAAAAATAAAAAGTAAGTTAATGAAATGAATTAAAAATAAAAATTAATAAGTGTAATTATTTTACAAAATCAGGGAATTATTGTAAAGAGTTATATGGAAGAATGAGTTAAAACAATCATGTAAGGGAAAATTTGATTACAAAAATGATCTGATCAATTGCATCTAATCATAAAATCCATAATACTTTGCAGTATAATGAATAGTTCATAATACTTTAACTAAAATATCACATTTTAAACTTTTAAAATTGTTCAAGCTCACTTTAAAAATCTTTGCAAAGAATATATAGTTTTCTTAAAAAATATTAGGTAAAATGCATAAAGATATTTTACTTTATGATAAAGATATATATTGTTAAACTTAAATTAATTCAGAATGCATCAAAAATTTTTACGTTATTTAAGGAAATGATGTTTAAAAAATTTTATATTTAGTAACGAAATACAATAAAGATATACATAAAAGATTTCAAATGATGTTTGAATTTTTTGTAACAAAATCAAAATGCTTTAAAAATAATATATAAAGTATGTTAATGAATAAGTAAATAGGAAATTCAAAACTGAAATCAGATTTATTGAATCGTTTGAACACTATTAAGAACAACGCTGAAATAAAATTGTCTTTTTCTGAAAATTATTACGAACTAGAATATTATTCTACTTGAATAAATAAAATAACTAAAGAAATAAAAGTCAATACGGACTTCAAACAATACTGAATAATAAAAACAATCTTTTATTCAGAATATATGAAAAATACTTATGAAAGAACCATTAAAATAAAAGCACTCTTCTCATAAAGATACGAAATGCTCATGCTATAAAAGTGTAATAGGGTTTTTATGATAATGTGAAACACACGCACATATTTTCTCTGAAAGCTTGAGTTGATTGAACGAAGCAATAAATTAAATTGTAGAATAGAATGACTGTGGAATCCTGTCCAAATGTCCAAATAAAAAATATTTTCAGAAGATTTGTTCTATTGCACAATAAAAGTTGAAAATTTCAATAAATTTATGTTTTCCCACATACTTGGTACGTCCATATTTAAATCATATAGAAATTTTCCTGATTAGTAATACTTTATGCATGTAACTTATATGTATATGTATATATACAGCGATTAGTTTTATTCTACCTATTTAAACATTTCCAAGTTAAATAATGTTACAGAACAAATATATTGAACAAAAAATTAATTCTACTTAATTGACTTGAATGTCTACTAAAATTGTTTTACTTCAGATTTATGGAAATATATACTCATAGTATAAATATTTAACTTCGGGTTCTGTAAAACAGCAATATGATAGAAATCTAGTAGAATGTAACAAAAGCGAATTTAAATTGATTGGCATTATATACTATATAGGCAAATAATTTTAATTTTTGTGAATTACTAGAAATCAAGTGTACTTCGATTGCACGGCACATAAAAGGAAAATATTTTCCACAGAGTCTTAAATTTAGAAACATAAAACATTTTTAGTGGGTTATGGGAGAAGTTCGATGGCATAGTGGCAGCGTTTCGCTTTCCCAAAGCACAGTTCCGTGGCTCCATCCTTTGGCTGGACTAGGTGGACTCAGCTTCAAGTGATCAATAGAACAGGGTACTAAACTTGCATCGAACTAAGCCCTGGGGGTTTCGCATTAAACTGCTCAAGTAACCGGAATATATGCTTCGGACTTACAGTATTGGAAACAGATATGGACATTGTAAACTTAACCCTCAGATGGGCTGTCGTGCTATAGTTTAAGGGTTTCTTCGAAGAGGGTGTGCTTTTTTGTGTAAGAAAGAAAACTTCCAACAACCTTCTATTAGAATTTGAACACAACAAATATTCTTATTTAAGGATTTTTACTTTATCATTTTGTGATATTGTATATTTCATGATGTCAATAAATGCGATCATTGAGGCCTTACTAAAATTTATATTGAATTTTGGACTCTTCAGGTCAATAGTATTAGAGGACACATTGCTGTCTTTTCGACCCTGTAATACTATTCAGTAGGTCATTTACCCAAGTCGAGAACGTGTCATGAATTTATACCTAAAACAATTTATACCACAAGAACAATGAAAACATTTTAATTGGTACCATTTATTATGACCATTTTTTCTATCCTACTTTTGACTCGATGACAGAGTTACGGTTGGTTACAGATTTGTGAAATTTTATGATAGTAAAAGCAGAGTGATAATATTACTCTTCAAACATAATTACATTAAGAAGCAAAACAAATTATTTTATTTGCATCAATTAAATCATAATCATTATTAATATGTCTTGATGTTATTGGATTCAACTGGATAGACAAATTAATTACTTCGTTACTGACATAAACATCAGTAGGTCTATTTTGCTATATTTTTGTAATGCTGAAATCCATGACGGTGGCCATTTTTGTAAATTATATGAATGGTTTAGCTTGTTAAATGATCTTGTTTGGCTGTTTCACAGCTTTACAATTCTCGCGTCTTGAACTTTTCAATCAAAAACAAGAATTACCATGGCACTGTTATAAAGAAATTCAACATACAATAAGATATAGGAAATTGCATGGACTTGAATCGAAATGAAAAAGTACTCTAATTCGAAATACAATAAATCCAGCTTGTTATGCTCAATCATAATTATGAAATAGTGTATGTCTATGTGTATATTAACTATAGCAAACTATATCTCTTTAACTATGTACAAAATTTTATTACGTTCTCTTCCCAATTTTTTGTACCTATGTAATAATAAAATTCTTACCTTGTTTCCATTTTAAACAATCATGATTACTTATAATTTCATTTTAAGTAAAATATATCTATAAAGTTTTCAATTAAATCAGATTTAGCTTAAAACATTATGGATTTATTTTCATTTTATACAAACAAATATGCTTGGAACTAAGTCTCATATGAGAATTGCAAAGTATAAGCTTAGCTGTTTCCTTGAGTACTCTTTTTATCGGAATTCAATCGATGGAACACTCTTTAAATTCTTAATGCATTCAATATTTTTCTTTTATTTCCTAATTTGTTTGTTATAGAAGAAGAAAGAATGAATAATGATTGCTTAGAAATTTACTATTGCGATGAAAATGCGTTGGAAAATTGTTGCAAATTTGTATATATATCGAGCAATTAAAAGTGGAAGCGCTATAGGAATAAGAAAAATAATGATTTGGATGTTGAGCATTAAATATCTACTCAAAAATTCAGTTCGCAAAACAAAAGAAAAATAGTTTATTCAACGTTTTAATGTATTTATATCTGTTCAATATTTATATATTCATTGAAAGAAAAATATTCCATCGAATGGATAGTCTAAATTTGAACTTATCACTCCATTTGCTCCTTCCATTATTTAATTTTTTAACCAAAGTATAAGTATACAAAGAAATGTTTTTTATAAATTATTTTTCATTAAATTTAGCAAATGCATTCAAATTCATTACTTAATTCTTTCGTGAATTAAGATTTAAATTTAATTGTTACTATGTTTATGGATTTTTAACCATTTTTAATAAAATTTAACATGTTTCTTTTCTATTAGTCATACATTTTAATCGGTAAATAATTTAAAATTGAATGTGACAATATGTTATTTTGAAGGATTTTCTCTAGAATTTCAAAATTGTTCTTATTCCAGAAATAATCATATGCTACATCAACTAGTAATAGGTTTTAAAGTGCTGTTTAGTAACATTGAAATGTGTTTCGAATGTTATTTGAAATTTCAGAGTGAATACAGTGGTAAAGAAAATTTAATTAAAAACAGTTTGATATTTGTTCAGTATAATCCATTTTTATTAATCGTTCTTTTATACGAAAATTTTAAAACATTTACATTATAGTATGCTAATATTTACTGAAAAGAATCGTATTTATAATATATTTTCCTTCCTTGTGTATTCCTCCAAAAATATTTTTAGTAACACATAATGATAACTATTTTTCATTAAAAGTTGAATATGCAGTAACAGAATAATTGAATTAATATTACATGCATTGATAGAAATTGTTTTTTATATAAATCTTGAAATTCATTTATAAAGCAGAGAAACTAAGTTGTTATTTTCCCTAAAAATAATTGAAAAAAAATGCTTTGGAGCATTAACAAAATATACCAAATTTTTTACTTGTCCCCATATTTCAATTCCCTTAATCTTTGTATTATAAGGTCATTATTAAGGATTATAAGGATCATTATATTTGGATTATAAGGTCATATAAGGTCATTAGATTATTTGCACATGTTGCATATTACCATTTTATATTGCAATATTATCTATGAAGTAATCATCGTCATTATAGTGAAAATGCAACACTGCAAGGTGCTTTTGATTTTTAATAGATCTGTGTACCAGGTGTGGCTATTTCTTTATTCTGGAATATCAAAGCAATAATTCAATGACACTAGAACATGTTCCATAGTATGATACTTCTATCAAACCCTATGATAACGGAAGTGGGGCAAGATGAATTCATGGGTTCATTGAGCTCTTGCTTGATTCGTATTCTTCCATCAATTCAAAGTGCAGTATGATTCATTAGATCGCATCACCCATTTTAAATCCTAAGATGTCCAGTGCTTTCTTTCCCGACAACACTGCAAACGAATTTTTGTAATTTGAGTATAAATCATTCATTTTCACACAGGCATCCGACTTTTCTATTCTCTGAGAATGTTTTGTTTTACTTAGAAAAGCGTTTGTCGACGATTTTCGTCAATTAAAACACATTTTAGTTCTGTTTTGTCATACAATTCATCCTAAACGACGCCGAACAAGCTTCTGGAAAATTGTGCTTGAACTGCAGTTACGTCCTCTAGACAAGGATTTGGGTTTTAATTTCAAGTTTTTTATGCATTAGATACGTATTTTTTTTACAACTTTACCAGATATGCCTTTTTCAAATGAACTCTGAAAATTTAAATTATATTTCATTTAGATTTTCAGAATTCACTATGAAAATTCTAAAGGGAACTTTAAAGACTTCAATAAAAAAACTAGAGGACTTTATTAGCATACCGTATTCAATGCATGCTAGAAAATAATTTAGTGCTTGAAGTTTTCAGAGCTTACTTTATAAAATTATATCATAAATTCTTAAATATAATTATTAATTTGAATCTATTTCTAGAAACGGGGAATTTCCTTTAAGTAATATAAATAACTCCTTTTCAAATAAAATTTCTGTGTTTGAAAAACGTGATTTGTGGTATTCCGTTTCCATAAGGACAAAATATTAAGCAGACGATTTTATGAAGCTCATTTGAAATTATTGTGAAAGAAAGGAAATAAATGATGTGTTTCTGTTTTTTATTTAATTGTTTATTGAATGGGGCTTACAAATATTAGCTCAATAAATTTATTTAGATAATGTTTACAATGGTTACACGAAAATTATACACTTCAAATAATATTGAAAAGATTTATTTCAATTTCTTTTCTAAAACATTCAAAATATTAGGAAAACATATTGATAAACAAGGAAAATGTAACACACACACAAAACAACATTTTTCATTTGTTTTGTGTAATGCAACAAAAAGTGCGATTAAATCCATTATTTGATTTAGTATAAGTATAAAGTTATATTTAAAACTAACAAATTTTCAAATTGAATTCCGTTTGCTATTTTATGAAATATCAAAATAATGCTTGAATACCTAAACAAATTAATGCAAAATTAATCGCATTTTGAATTAATTTTATACTTTATATAATTCTCTTAAAAATGAAACAATTCTACATTTACTAACATGAAATTTTATAAATAAGAAAATGCATAAGAAAAATATCTTTCATAACATTTATAAATATGGAATATATTTTCACGATAACATCTGTTTCGTCAAAACAATTTCTCATGGTTATTGAATGGTTTTACATTGTGTAATTCATTTCAGTCATTTTAGTCAATCAAAAATGTTTATTAAACTCTATAATTAAGCATAAAGCTTTGACTCAATAATATTTAGTCAAGCATGAAAAAAAAATTAATTTTGCTTTTGAGAAATTAATTATACCTATAGATTACACAAAAAATGGAAACAAAATTAATATAGTTTTTGTGTGTGAATTACAAATTAATATAAATCTTATAATAAACTAAAGTAATTTTTTGCATGTATTTTTCCATATTTTCTTAATAAATTAATTTTTATAATTTATATCACCTTTATAATTAATAAAATCCTTGTGAGAAAATCAATTTTACTTAATTTTTTACTTTATATAGAATTAAAATACATATTTCATATATATATTCATTTAAGTATTTCAAATTAGGTTTAAAAATTAAAAAAATAAATAGATAAATAATAAAGTTAAAATTTATTGTAGTTTTGAGCAATATGGATTATTTTTATATTTATTTTACATAATAAAGCATATTTATTTTTTAATGCTTTCTAATACAAACTTACGTTGCTTATACATATTAATAAATTATATCTCATTAAGTTTTCTGTTGTAAAATTAATATCATAATAATAATTAAAAATGTACGCTTCATTACATATTATTCTATGATTTTAATTAAATACTTCTACATTTAGAACACTATCATGAACTTTAAATAAAATTATGCTTACATAATTAACAGTGATTAAAAGAAAGATTTTATTGGAATAAATTGTAGATGGCTTAGTGTTATTTATTTTGCATTTTAAAATAATTTACAAAACATCTTTATATATTCCTTTTAAAAACAGTACGGTATTATTTTTCAAATGTTGTATTAAATTGAATATTTCCAGTTTATGAAAAAAATATATAAATGAAATAAACATAATCAATGCGAAAAAGCTAAAATATGGAAAAGAAATTATAAATCTTATAGAAACTACTGCATCATTCACCATTAAATGGAACACAAAAAAGACACAATTTGCTTAATGATGCAAAAAAATAATTGTTCGATAAATCCGCTTTCCCATAAAGCTCTTTTAAAAATGTCCTAGTTTCTTACTAAATTAAATGGTATTTACGTATTTTACTCTTATTTAAAAAAAAGTTTAAAGCGAAAGCTGAATATATATATATATAGATATATATATATATATATACATGTTACAATGTTTCTTTATTTCTTATATAAAATAATTTTAAATGGAAATTTTTTATATTTTTTGACTATTTTTCACCAACAACTCTGATATGACCTATTTTGTACATTCTCTTGATAAAACTTCACTATTTATTTCTTTTTAATTTGTGCTAACTTTTCAAACTTTTTGATTTCCTTTACATATAAGTACAAATATTATGTATCAGTTTTTTAGTTTTTAAAATCTTGATAAATATGAATTCAAATTGATTTTCATCATGCTTTTTATCCTTGTAGAAAAACAGAACTCTTTATTCAACTATTTTTCAAAATTTACCTTCTAGGAATTTCTTTTCTAGTCTTCTGAACATTTTTCCCTTTTAGAATTTATCTCATGCCTTTTTATTGCCATAACTGTGTTTGGGGCGTTTAATTGTTAAAAGTTAAACTAACTTTCAGTTATTTTGGATTAATGCATTTTATAATTTATTTTATTATTAAAAATGTTGAATAATATTTATTAGGAAATTTAATTGTTTTTTTCAAAAAATAGTTAAAAATTTAAAAAAATATATAAAAAAGAATAACAGAAAAATTTTAATGACTTATCCTTCTAAAGAATTTAATGAAAGAAAAATATTTTATATGCTTATATTCTAAGAATAATTTACTGAAATATTCTACTAATAAAACTTTTATTAACTATCAGAGAATATTTTTGGAGAGATATTAAGTTAATTCTTCCAGTTCTAGTTGCGGTTCTAACTATTCACTACCACGGAATCATAAAAGTAATCAGAACTTTCAGTAGTAAAATATTATGAAAAAATTTAATTGTATGGTAGAATATTTAATTAAATGTTATGAAAATATTTATAAGCAATAACTAAGATAAAAATATTTAAGTATAAAGCAAGTTTTTCATTCACTAATTTTTAGAAAATTTTACTTATATTTTAGCTTTTTGTTTATATGCATTCATATTTGGACTCCATTATACATACATTTTCTTCAATATTTCTTTCATTAAAAAATTCAATTATTTTAAGTTTTAACTTCTATTTTTACCCTTAATTGTCCTTAATTTACTTACTTAGATGCTTATAAATTTATTGGAAACAATATTTGTTACTAATAACAAAAGCTTATCTATAAATTTTTTTCCAATTTTGCGTGTTCAATCGAATTTAATCTGAATATATTTTTATTTTGCTTAAAAAAATTCGTAATTTTTAGTCTTACTTTTATTTGTATTATCGATGAAATTTAATTAATTATTTAAGCAATTATAGCCTATTGAAAATATATCGTATCAAATTTCTTAAACTCAGTGACATTTTTAGTTTCTCCAAAGATATGACAGCTGTGCGCATAATATTTTTTAAATTCAGGATAGAAATTTCATGAAGGGATTACAAATTGAATATCAATGAGTCTAAACATATAAATATTATCTATAATATTTCAAAAATAAGTGAAATATTTAAACTAAGGAAAAATTGAGTAAAATAAAATAATAAAGAAGCAAGATTGTTGAGGAAAACACTTTAGAGTGTTACGCGGTTTTTAAAGATAAGTGACTTTAGAGGTAGAAGATTTTGTTTCGTTAATACCGTTGTTTTTGATGTTGTAATCATTCATTATTGATGTAATCAATTTTAATTATTCATTAATTCGATTTTTTCTTAACTTTTTATATATTATTCAAAATATCAGTTCTCCTTTATATTTATGTAATCATTATACGTTTATTGACGAAAATTTCGCTATTTATTTTAGAAAACGCAAGAGAAGAAATGAAGTATATTTGTATTTAACAAAATTATTCTCTATTAATAAACTTAGCTATAATGCTCGTGCAACTGCATATAACATGACAGGATGTGTGCTACTTATAAATAAAATTATTCTGTAATTGATGAATTTTCCTTTCATTATTTTTTAACTTAAAAAAAAACAAGATATATCCATTATCAGTTGTTTCATATTATGTGAAACTTTTTTTTTACCTACTGTAGAAAATTTTAGCGCAAAAATTAACTTTATCCATATTGTTTCTTCATTTTTCATATTGTTTGTTCCTCATTGATAACCAAATGCTTATACAACTTTTAGAAATGGGAATGAGCATCTTCTAACTCCTACAACAATATAATCATATAATAAACAAATTTACCTTTTATTGAATCTAATATTTAATATATCGTTTCTGATTGATATTTATTCAATGGTTTCAAATTTTGTGGGGAAAATTTCTTTAATACTTTTACGAAGAAATGTATATAGTAAGCAAAAGGTTCTTGCGCTTTAACGTTGCTATTGAATGGTTTGAGAATAAGTATGCTTATAAGTGCATGGCTGGTTGTGACAATGGTCTGTCAAGAGGAGGAATATCAGTCATTCCATAAAAACAGGTCCACTCCATTATCAATCATAACTTTTACAGAAGCAATGAGAAATGAACGTGTCAAAGGAGCTCTTTAGGTATTGTTTGTTTTACGATTTCAAAGTGGGCTTATCAGCTGGTGCTCCAAGTCGCCAAATATGTCAAGCATTTGGGGATAGTGATGTGAATGAACTGACGGAAAGAGGCATTGATTTCACAAATTCAAGTCAGAAGATTTGTATATCTGTGATGAAGTTTGTGGTCAAGTCATCAAATGATGCATTATGAGCTCTTACAAACAGGCCAAATAGTCTCTGCTGACTTTTACTTCTAGAAACTGTTGCATGTGCAATAGACATTGCATAGAAGGAGCCATCACTGGTTAAGAGTAAAGGTATATTATTCTTGGCTGATAAAGTGAGGTCAAATGTAGCGCGGGTGGTTAGAAATACCATACAGCGGCTTGGATGAGAGAATTTTGTGCCATCCTCCTTACTTGCCTAATCTTGCTCCATCAGATAACCACCTCTTCCATTCCCTGTGCAAACAACTTCATGGAAAACTCTTCACCAAAGAACCAGACTTGTACAAAGCACTCACGGACTTCTTCCCTAAGTTTTACCGTAAGTGGATTGCACAGCTGGAGACACGTTTTTAGAAGATGCTGGAAGCGAATGGTGATTACTTCGGGGACTAACAATAGATTTATACTTTCTGTAGGTCATGTTACTTTAGGTCATTAAAAATGGCAACAAATTTCATTTTTACCTTGTATGTTCAAACTCAAAAATTATATATGGTTCAGATTTAATAATTTTAAATGTTCATCTATTAATTAATAAAGGTAGGATAGTTGCAATCTATATAAACACGAATTTCATCTCTGTTAATACATAGTCCCACACAAATAAAGAAGGTCCTTTGGAAAAAATTTTTTTCTTCAAAAGGTTAAAGGGAATATAATTTACACTATAAGCATTAAGGGTGCACATGATAAGGAAGTAGTTTCATTGAGGATATTAATCAATAAATTGGGTAAGCTTCAAATTCTTTAAGAATCTCGTTAAGTTACCATTTTTTCATAAGTATGATTTATAATTGTCTTATAGTTTATTATTATCTACATACAAAAACATTTTAAATATTTAACATAAAAATTACTCATTATTGAAATCTCGAGATTGGTATCCATACTATCACTATAGAGTTGTTCGTTTGAATTAGTGTAAGTTATTACGGATTGAAATCATATACTATTGTTGATAAAGGCACTATATACAATAAATTATCGTATAAATTTGACCATTGTAATATAATAATTTTATAAAATAAACATTGTTATAAAATAATGTTAATACTTGAACTGACAAATTCGCATATTTACGGTCTTACATTCCACTTAAGACATTTAATTTCCAATGAAATGCAAGGTCAATGTTCACATTAGTGGAGTATTTGTTGTTATATTTAAGATTACCTTTTAGATTATTTTACTAGTGATATTTTTAAATGAATATTATTATATATATGTATGTGATACCAAGTTTTATTTAATTTACTCTTAGTAAAACTAAGACTTGTTTAGCAAGGGCTAGCTTGAATACATACTTTAAATCCTAATTGATTCCGCAATAATGTCTCCTACTAAAGCAAAGCTTATGCTATAAAAATGGTTCTTTGAATATATTTAAATTGTAAATTATCTAGATTTGGTTCTTTTGAATGACAAGGTTACCATCCACTGGTGTAGCCTAACAAATGAAGGCTGTGTACAACACTTAAATCTCTATCTCGTTTGTTTATTTAGGAAGACATTCTATTAATTGTAAGCTGCTTTACGTAAACCCTAAATAGAAAGTTACAAGCCAATGAACTACATACCTAGATAGACAATGCTGCAAGATATATATACATTACATTCATATACAGTTGGTCAACATTTCTGGAATCGAACTCAGGAACTTAATTGCTGAACAAAGCGTTTTTAACATTAGTCCATAGTGATAAAGCATTAAAAGAAGAGTAAAAGTCAAAAATTATTATAATCCGGGACTCTTGAGGGATTCTTTCATATATTATTGGCATTTATAGATTATAGTCCTTATTTACATTTCAAATTAAAGAACTTTTGAAAATTCCAAGGCAACCACAACTACAGGTGTGCTTACAAGAAACAAAAGCATAAAACTAATCTTTTGTGTATCAACACTAGATTACCTGGAAAAAAACGTTTTTCGGAACAGAATATTTTATAGGAGAAACATATTTTGTACGTTTATTTTAAATTATTTATTTAACTTTTATATTATAATTCAACAGTAAAATTCAAAGCTACTTTGAGATGAGACCCATGCGTTCTTTCCTTCACCCCTTTTTACATTTGAAGAATAAAGATAGCAGCGATATGATGAAAGCAAGTGTTGGACAGAGAGGACATCGGTCTACAACTAAAATTTCTATCTTGCCTTCCTAAGCCAAATTTTAAAGGATTATTGTGCTTTTGTAGATGCCATCCTCATTATGAATATGTAATGAATTATTTATGCTTCTTAAGCCTTCTTATGAACAAGTGTTTTGTATATGGAGACATCGCTCTTAAAATTAATGATTAGTTAATTGTTTGGACTTCTTAAGCCATGTAATGTATTTGTATATGTAATTTATTAATGTTTGAGACGTCAGTCTCTTATAAAAATCTTTATTAGCTTCTGTAGCAATGTTTGATTCTGGATATGTTCAGAATATGTTCTAAATATGATGCATAGAAAATTAAATTAAGTTTAACAGCTGTAATTTTGGTTGTGATGATTATTCCTCCAAGATCTACGCAAACTGATTTACAAACGAATTACTGTTTTTAAAATAGAAGGAGAAAATTTACTTATTCATATGATTTTCATATTTTACATAATCAATTTGAAATGTATAATATTAGCAATTTATCATTTACATTTTTATAGCTTTTGTTGATTTCCTAAACTTTATGATAATAGTTAATAAAAACATGAAGTATTTAACTATCAATATTGTTTATGTAACTCTCTGCATTAATTAATAAATAATTAGAAAAATTATTTTAATATGCAAAATTTCTGCATTTTTTATAAAACGAATTAAGTGATATATGAATGTAATGTCAAGTGTCAGAATAACTCATGTTGCTTTAATTTACTTTTCTAATATTTTACAAGAGGTACTCGTTTTTTTATTTTTAAAATCAATCATTATGTTTTAAAATAATTATTATTTTAGAATTAGCCATACATATTAAATAAATCTCTGAAATATTGATATGTTCAAATAATGAATTATAAATCCCAACTTTTCGAAAATACACAAAAGTTTTAAAGCTTTAATGACAGAGAATATATTTCAACATTATACCCATAACAGTGTATTCTCCTTATCCGGATTTTCTAGTTCTTCATTTCCTTAAACTCCACTGAATAATTTATGAACTCTCTTTCTTTCTAGACTGAGAAATGAGCTGCCATTTATTCTACATAACAAACGTTTTAGAAAATCATCGTAAGTAAAAGAATTTGCTTTTTTACAAAGATTGATTAAAAACAGAATTGTATCATTAAACTGTACTCCGAAAAAATTATAGAAAATCTGAAAAAGGTTTGCCATGATATATTATTGAAATGGCCGAATGAAAACTTTGGAAATTAGTAGGAATAAACTATCTCTAACTCTCTAGAAATCAATCAAAGAACTGTTTTTATTTAATCAACAGAAACAGAATAAGAACAGAGTTGAGAAATATTTTAAGAAACATTGTTAAGAAATATTTGTGCATCGACGTTAATAATTACATTTGTCAATCAACTGCTGAAGTGTTAAAAAATTTGTTGCTCAATAAAAATATATAGATTTATTCTATATTGCATTTAAAATCGAATACATAAGTCTGTAAGAAATGGTATATGAAGAAATAATACTAGAGAAATATGCAATGAGTGACATTGAAAATGCAACACCATATAAAACTGCAGTACATTTATTAAAGGGTATATAAAATGCACAGAGTTAAGAAAATAATTTGAAGTGTGTGACTTTCTTAAAAATGAAGTAAGGCATAAGCGAAGGGATCTGCTGAATCGCGACAATAGTTGTATTATCTGTCGCTTCGAATAATCTTCTTTCAAATTACTTCACTACCTCTGAGGAAGCATTTCGTATTGAAAATGCCACAAAGTTACAGCTTTCTTCCAGCAAACAGACGAGTATATCAGAAGTATAGTGATAGGACTGATAAAATTGGTTTCTGATTTGAAGCACACAGACATTCACCTGCTTACACTGTACACCTGCGAGGATGAAAATAATTGGAAGAAATGATTGCAATGTATTTGAAGTGTGGTAGGTCTGTCAGTTTGATGTCAACAATCGTAGATTCATGTTGGATTGTGCTGGTAACTCTGTAAATCATTTTCATGGACATTTACAAGCAAAAAAGTGTAGGATATTCTTTAGCTCCCATGCAGAGTAAGATCATTATTAGCTCATTGCTGGTTTAGATTTTATTCATGGAATTCATTTGTAAAGTTATTATTAAGTCAAAATGGTGTCGAAGTAAAGCTGCGTAGATTTAGAACTACCGCGAAATGAATTTTTAGATTAATCATGCTTACATTTAAGAAGTAACAGCCATAATATATGATTTTTTGCTCATGGCCTTGAATCTAGTGCAGTTCGGCCTCTAATGTGAAGTATCATACTGTGAGACAATACGTCATAAGAACTTGAATCAACATCTCTTACGTTTGAAAATCATCACAGTGCTGCTGGTATGACGTATCAAGGATTTGTGGATTGCATTCTCCTTTCGGTTACATTTCTTTTTCTTCATTCAAAACAACTAAAATGTTTTTCAAGGTATCTAACCACTATTCTCCTTGGATTTCTCATTAATTGAATTTTTTCGGATCGTGACTAAACGACCCTGCATATGTTACAATTTCATATCAGCATAAGATGCGATGTGAATATTCAAAAAATGAGCTGACACAAAAATCTGAGAAAGAATGGATAGCTTTTCCTTAGGGGACAATCGCTATTTGAGTCTATATTTAAGCGAATTATTGAGTGGTCTCGCAAATGATTCAGGATATTGTATATTCGCTCTATTTATAAGTTTACCGTGTCATTAATGAGTAACAATTACAATTGGTTATTGTATCTATCTCTACTCTTTTTCAAATTTCAATGTTTTCTACGCCTGCTTACTCAATTCATTCTATGCAGGTGTTGTTATTTTACTGCTACATAGAGTATTTTTGAAATTAAAATTCATTATACCTAAACTTTATACTGGAATTCAAAAAATTAAATATGTTTGAAATGATTTCCAAATTTTACACAATCGTTATAAGTATTTTACAAGAGATATACAGTTCTATAGAGATAATTATTTACGGTTATATGTGAAATTTACTGAGAAATCAAAAACATTAAGGTATATTTTGGTCTAAAAATTCATTAAGAAAAAATACAACGGGAATGCTTAGTTTCTTTTATATTTTCTTTCCATAGTAATATTTTTTGTTTACAAACCCATTTTAAAGCACTATTACTTAAATTAAGTGAATGCAATAAGCACACACTTTTCTTATACAAATCTGAGAAATTAAAATACATTGGCATTAAGAAATTAACAAAAGCAATTGGTAACACACGATACATTTGATCTTACATACATTAAGGCTTGCAAGTATTTAAATTGATGATTTATTTTTTAAATTACACGAAAATTAAATCTTAAGATTTAATACTATTGTTTGCAATTTTGATAATTTAATAGTCAAAATTCATTCATTTTGAATGATATGATGATTTAATTCGATTTGCTACAGTTTTAATGGAATTATTTTGAGAGTTGACCTCATTAAAAGTTGCTAAAACTGGCTTATAATTTTACAAGCATAATGTATAAAAACCCTTCGAGTAATTGTTAAAAGGTATTATAAAATTACTTTAGAAATTTAAAATAAAACTATTTCATGTCAGTTATAAAGAAGTAATATTTTAAAATCGATTTTAACTTTTTATGATTCTGTCTTAAGCTTTAAAAAATTAATTAAAATAATTTAAGAAGAAAGTTTCGAAAATAATTAATTAATAAATCAATCAAATTATTTGTGGTTCAAATTCACAATGTCTTTAGCAATATTTTTTATCTTTTAATAGTTTTCCTAACAATAAAATGTCAAATATTTTAACAAATACTTTAAAAAAACAATAGCTTTAATTTCCAAGAATAGTTATTTTGAAATCCAATGAACTTATTAGTTAAATGAATAAATACAATTCCTCTATTTGATAAAATGCTCATGATGAAGAATTCAGTGATTTTTTTTTTTTGATTTGCACCAATTTTAATGAAAAAAATCTTGGAGAAGTTTAATATTATTTATACATAGTTTGGAGTATTATAAAAACTCCATGCGCTGTGTTTCTTAGGCCAAAAATTTATGAAATAAACTTTTAACACAGCTCAATTTTATTGATATAAAAAGAGCATTAAGATGTGAAGTTACTTTTGATTTAAATTAAAAATTAACTTTAAGAAATATTTTTTTCATAATATAATATTGAAAGAAAAATTTCATCACTTAAATAGGTTTATGCTGTATTTTATAAAATCAAGATTATTTGAAATTTTTTCCTTATGCAGCTTTTAAAATATAAATTTAGAAACATCTGTTATTAAATAAAAAAAACCGTTTTATTTTATATTTATATTCAATTTTTTTATCGTCTGAATATTTGAAAAATTTAAAGAATTTTTTTCTCGATTCAAGTTTTCTGGATATAAAAATTTTATGTCTGACGTTTGGTATTAATGAATATTAAAATAATTTTAGATTTCACAAAAGTATTTTTTAACTATAAATTTAGTTTTCAATGTATTTATATATTTGAAATGCTTTTGAAAGTTTCAGAATGTGATAAAAATGCAAATTATGTAATGTAAATGGCTAAAATATGTAATAGAAAGCCAAAACTTAGTCATAAATTTTATAGTCCTTGTTTATTATTTGGCTTTTATTATAATTAAAACTAATGGCTTATGTTCTGTAATTAAATGCATACTTTAAAACTGACATTTGTGTAATTGATATCAATTATAATAACAATCATTAGTTTCTTATGTAATATTTTAATAGATCAAGAATTTTAAAATTTCGCTAATTTTATTTATAAATGCTTTATCTCTATTTTATTTTATTATTATTTCTTTAGAAAAAATATAGAAGTAATATTCGGTTGAATGAGATATAGAGAGAATAATTGTACTTACTTATATTCTCTCTCTTTTTCGCTTTCACTTTTTCGCTTTCACTTTTTCACTCTCTTTCTCTTATCTTCTCTTTGGAATAATTAAAACAAAATAAACTTCGAATTATCAACTGAATAAACATGACGGCTGTAAGGAAATGTAAATATTTAGGGAAAAAGGAGAAAAAATTACACAAAATTTTTTTTTTTTTAAAAAAGTACAAAAACCATATAAATATTAATTTGAAAAGTTTATACACACAATAATAGTAATCTTGTTACTTGAGAAATAATTAAATTATTCCCACCTTAAACATTTATTATTTGATTTCTTTAAACAATCATTAAAAATTCTTTAAGTTCAAAATGCGTTACTAATACTA
The DNA here is from genome assembly GCA_037975125.1 of Latrodectus hesperus. Lineage (NCBI taxonomy): Eukaryota > Metazoa > Arthropoda > Arachnida > Araneae > Theridiidae > Latrodectus > Latrodectus hesperus. The sequence continues at coordinate 24,778,168 of CM075858.1, forward strand.
CTTCTATACAGATTGGCAGGGAGAAGTTTATGTGAATCTATTGAAACAAATCACTAAACACAACTAATGGCCACTTAATTATGAAACATAGTTAAATGATGAAGACGATACCCGAGCTAGCTCTCTCTTCTCCTTGTCACATCGTATCAGCGCAGAGACTATAGACTCTATGAAGCTATAAATATGCATAGGCCTTTGCAGACTAGCTCTTCTTTGCAGGTATTTTGCTCAAAGAAAGATGTTGCTTATCATCAAACTATCGAAGGCTTCAGGGTATAATCTTTTTCAGAGAAATGATAAACAACTGAAATACAATGAACTTTCTTTTCGTTTGCACTATTATTAAGATTATGATTTTTATTAGAATAACAAATTCTAATTTAAATAAAATTTACTAGAAAAATAAAATTTATTTAAAAGAAAAATTTCATATTAATAATATTCAAGCTTTTGTGTCTTACAGTGTTATTTATTTTGTTTTACTGTATCATCAATTTTGTTTATTTTATTACTAACGCTTATGACAACTACAAATTCACTGAATAATTCTTATTCTAAAATAATTAAACCAATTTATAATTTTTTCTTGAGTGCATCAGTCACAAAATAATTTGTATAATTTCATATTGCAAAAATTTTATATTATAAGTGATTATTCTTTTAGCGCATATGAAGCCATAATTTTTGACTAATTATTTACATTTTTAAAAAATATACCAATTTACAAGTATTTTTTCCAATACTTATACTTAAGTTTTTTTAACGTCTTTCTTTACTTTTGGGATGAGAAAGTCATAGCTTTCTTACTCCTTTGCTTTTTTGTTTTGCTTTCTTTCCATTTCTTATTTTTGATTGAATCGCTTATTTCAATTTACACATTTTGGTTCTTTATATATAATACTTACTGAAAAATTGTGGCTTCCAACAAATTGACAATTTCGAAAACAGGAACACCATCAAAGAGAAGAATGCACACATTTACAAAAATATTTTCAATCTTAAAAAATTAAGTCATAGCAAAAAAGAAAAATATTTGTTTTCATATATTACAATATGCTTCGGGAGAAATTTTCAATTGTAATAAATTTGTCTTAATCTGTAAAATTTTATTTTTTCAACCGTTAATATATTTAAAGTTTTTTAATGATATCAAATGTATATTTGATAAGTATGTACTTAAAAACTTATATGCTGCTTTTATATTATTTTTATTATTCTAAATTAAGGATGTTATGCAATGAAACGTTAGTGAAGTTAATACATAATCATTTTTATTAAGTGTAATGAATCCTTAAAATTAATTAAAATTTTCATTTGCTATTAATTTTCTACTACAAAGAGAATAAGTTTTAAATAGTTTTTAGAAATGTAAGGTAATATAAAGAACATTACTGTGTTAAATTACTAAATAAGTCATCCTAAATATTTAATTTTATTCTATAAATTCATCTTATATTCTATTGTTATTAATGGATTTCTGTAATTTCAATTAATGTTTTGAGGAATGGGACCCTCTATTGTTGAGAATGATTATATATACAGTATGTCCACTAAAGTCTCTTGCCACCCTCTTAACATCCGAACGGCTGCTACTATATTTATAAAAGTGGTGTCTAGGTATATTAAAGTAGCCATGCCTACTGAATGAAAACAGACTGCTGCGCTACCTGGTGGAAAATTGTGGAGTTAGCATTCCTATCTCGAAAGCAGAACGAGATAGAGAGAAAAGTTGATTTACAAAGTTGTAGAGCATCCTCGATTTAGTACGAAATGATACCTTGTTGGCATTAATGTGAAGAATACAACGGTTAAAACGCGCATTTGTTGTTTCGTGCTGTGACGTGACAAAATAATCTAAGAAAGAAAAAAAAAACAAATAGTTATAAAAATATATTTTATTTAAGATGTTCAAACTTCTCACCGTCTGCTACAATGCACATTTGGATCCTCACTTGAAGATCACGTTGCGCACGTTGGGGCATACAGCGTGACACATTGGAACACGTGACCGTAATGTGTCGTTTAAGGTCCTGCAATTTTTGTGGAGGGGTCGCATACACTTGCTGTTTCAAGTATCCCCACAGAAAAAAGTCCAGTGGAGTCAGATCAGGAGAACGTGGAGACCACTCTTCGAAACTGCCATACCCTAGTATTTGGTTGCCAAATTCCCTGACGAGGTACTGCTTCATTGGAGATGTCTTGTGAACCGGCGCGCAATCATATTGAAACCATGGATTCTTAAGATTATACAACGGAAAACTCTCCACAAAATCGGGTATTACCTTCTGTAGCAATTGTAAATATCGTGCACCCGTTAACGTGTCATTGAAAAATATTGGGCCTACCAGCTTGTTATTGTAAATTGCACACCAAACGTTAATAGCATACCGCATTTGATGTCGAACGTCGACGAAACATTTAGGAATTTCCAGCGCCCAGTAATGGGTACTTTGCCTATTGTACTGCTATTCCGTGAAAAGCATGCCTCATCCGTCCACATTACATCTGCCAAGAATGTTGGCTTCACCTGTATCTGATTCATGATGACGTTGCTCCATGCATAGCGTCGCTTGGCATCCCCGTCCACTAAAACTTGTTCAGACGTTGGTCGGTATAGATGAGCACCTGATTCGCTTAGGATTTTCCAAACCTGACTTTTGGAGAGACCACAGTGTTGACTGATCTCTCCTACGCTGCATTTCGGGTATGCGAGGGCCTATACTAATACCTCATCCGGTTGAACTTGCCGTCCTACCTTAGCCGGTCTACCAGATCGAGGTCAAATAGTAATGCAACCTGTATCCCTTTAACGTTTTACAACAGTTAGGATGGTTTGATGAGAAGGATGCGGGCCTGCAGGGAAGCGTTGGTGGTAGAACCTTGCTGCTGATCTTGCCTTGCGTCGACATTCACCGTACAGTAAAACCATCTCACAATAATCAGCTTTGGAATACACACCCATGACCATGAGCATCAACATACTATAACCCTAAGACGATGTCTCTTTTATAGCTGTCTCAGGTGAACAGGAATGACGTTTCTTACGTATTTGCCTGCTGCATACAAATTGTTAGAATTATTTTTAATACTTCCGTTTTTTCCCTTTCGAAATAAAAGTGAAAAATGTAGTCAGGAAAACGATTTTTTGTTTTTTCAAATATGCACACGTGCGATGTGCCACGTCACAGCACGAAACAACAAATGCACGTTTTAACCGTTGTATTCTTCACAGTAATGCCTACAAAGTATCTTTTCGTACTAAATCGAGGATGCTCTACAACTTTGTAAATCACTTTTTTTACCTCTCGTTCCGTTTTCGAGATACGAATACTAACTCCACAATTTTCCACCAGGTGGCGCAGTAGGTGGTATCATTCAGTAGCACATGGCTACTTTACTATACATAAACATCACTTATATGAATATGGCAGCAGTTGTTCCGAAGTTAAGAGGGTGGCAAGGGATTTTAGTGGACATATTATACTTTTCTATAATTTGTTTGAAGAAAAACGAAAGTAAGAAACAATATTAGAATAATCTACCCACATTATTCTCTTGTTTTAAATGTATTGCATATTCACAGTATCGCAATGTTAAAATATTAAAAATACTTAAATGTTTTATATATACATGGTACCCCCATTCACTAATTTTTACTTGAATAACTTAATTAAGACATGCATAAAAACGTAGCTCAAATTTAAAAAAGAAATTTTAACTATTTTTTGCGTTTTGCATTCTTTTTAATGCTAGTTTCAGCATAAATGTTAAACTTGAGTTAAATTCATTATTTTGTCAAAATTATGTATTTGAATGCAAAGTAAATCATTTTATTTATTTAAAGAAATTATTGATTTTGTATGATTAGAATTGAATTTCCTTTTCATGTCATTAATTTATAGTAAAAATAGAATTTGGCAAGTTTCTCAAGAAAAGATTATTATTAAGAAAAAATAAATTTATCAAAGTAATAATAATATGTGAGATAACATCAGCATGAGAAATAAATTAGTTTCCCAATTTATTTTATAATTCATAATGTTACAAATACATTATAATATAAAAACAACGAATTGTGATGGGTAGTCACAAAAAATCTAAAAAACCATATTTCATTAAACTCTAAGCATTTTAGAAAATCCCATATATGTATCTTATGATAGTTTACTTTATCATTATGTTGCCAGAATTAAGAAAACAGATTAATTTTACTAGTAAGGGTAATGAGAATTTCAAGAGTAAGAAGCAAATGATGAATTTAGGCTCAATATTAATGATTTAAGGTAATCAAAATAAACGAGATTTGATGAAAAATATGTTTTACTTAATTACTTTTTCCAAACTTCATTATTTTTTTGAGACAGTAAACTATGAATAGAGCTGTACCGGAAATAATCAATCAGCAACGATATTTTATGCGAAGTAAACCTTTAATAAAAAATCTGCTTAAAAAATGTATATTTACACAATCATTGATTTAATGTACATGCAGTTTTCAAAAATTATATTGTAATTATTCTGACTGGTAATGAAGATTTCAATGTACTAAATTTTGATTAATACAAAGTAATAAATAATTAAAAAATATGTTAACAGAGGACTTCTCTTTTATTCCCAGAATATGCTTAGTTTGGTATAAATTAATTTTAGTTTTACTCACTAAACCATGTCTGTCAAATTGTATCAGGACCTGCACTTTTATACATCGTTGAAAATTTACTATCACAAGAAAAAGTAATTAGTACTTATATAGTATAAAGTAATTAGTAATTAGTACTTTAGTATATATATATATATATATATATATATATATATATATATATATATATATATATATATATATATATATATATATATATATATAAAACTATTAATCATATTTCATTAAAACCAATACATTTTTGTCAATAGAAAACTAAATTTCTAACTTTGTACTTTGAATTTATTAATCATCATCAAGTAACAAAAGAAAAAATGATTTTATATATAACTATTTTTAAAGTTACGTGTTCACAATTCTTGTTTAGTAAAAATCAAATTTATTTTAATCTAATGAATTTTAAAAATACACTTTAAGAAAAAATTTATTTTAATTAATTTTATGTTTTATATATATAAGAAACATTTTTGGTAAAATGAAGCTGTTTCTTTTCAGCAAAAAATTTATATACATCATTAAAATATCTAATGTTATTATAAGATGTAAATAATATTTTTTCCATTATTAAAATTAAAACTAAACATATATGATTATCATCAAATTAAATTGTGCATGAATAAATATAGAAATTATAAGCATTATTAATTAAGAAACATTACTTTTGTTAAATTAAGCATTGTTATTCACTTGTATATGTTACATAAATTAACAGAATGGGATAATTTATATTAATATCTAATAAATTCAAGTGATAAATAATAAATGCATTAATAAATTAATATTATGAACTTCTGAATTGTAATATATTTCCTTCACTATTTCTGTTTATTTAAATTGAAAGAGAAACTATGGCAGAATCAAGAGTAAAGATGTAATTTATATGATGAGAAACATTCAGACTTATGTTGACAGCTAAAGTAATATTCAGTCATCCTTTATCAGTCACAAGATTGAAATACGAGTCCCATCATTCTTAGGAAATGATTGACAGTTTTTTTTGGGATCATGTTGGACCTTAACCATACATCTAGTCTATGCGATCATGTAGATGAATCCTATTTTATTTTAGCCTCCTACCAAGTTATTTGAATCCTAACAACTCATAATTTTTTTTTGCTTGTAGAAAAGCGCTAATGTTTATACTCTTTTTATCATAATAATTTTATTATACATGTAGTGAATGATACATACATCCCCAGTAAAATATACTAAAATAAGTAACATACATTTAATTTATATTTATTCATAGAAAATTTGTAAAATGATTACAAATCGCTTAATAAGTTGACTCAAAAAATCTATCGCAAATCAGCAAACTATTTAACATGTATTTTTATTCACAACAATAAAATAACAGTGAAGAAGGAAAAGCTTGTCAATTTATAACTATCGTGAAATTTTGTCTTGATAAATACGATTATGCTCAAATCACATCATGAATATATCATAAAATCATACCCTTCGTATCCAATAAGAGGGATTCATCTACCAACCTAATAGTAACTTTCAGTTTAGCATAGAAAATTAGGAATTATGCTGATTTGTGATACATGTTGATATTTTTTGCGAAACAATTTTAAAGAGAAAACAAATCTAGATGAAGCAACTTTGGTACATATAAGCCCAGAATATCAACAAATACAGATCTGTCTCTTTTACTTTGACTCATAATAGAAACGAATATTTTAATTTCTTTCTGAATGGACAAAAAAGTAACGAAATTTATTTACATTTGAAAAAATATTATTTTAGCTAATTCCAGTGAACATACTTTTAGTTTATTCCAATGCTGTTGATTATCTGAAAGGCTTTACATGCTCTATTGGATTCAAGTCCAGTGAGTATGCTGGCCAGTCCATATGGGGGTATCTTTCGATTGAAGACATTCATCTACAATGTTTGCACGGTGAGTACGGGCGTTGTCATCCATAAACAGAAATTCTGCACCCATGGCGCCCCGAAACAAACCTACATGTTGTTCCAGAAAGACATCCCGATAGATGGGGCCTATCATGGCTGTATTCAGAACATGCAGGTTAATTCTGGAACCCAGAATAATTCCTCCTCAAACACGAGCAATTCTGCACCACCGTAACGGTGTCGTTCAGTGGTGTTCTCTTGGTGGTTACGGGTACCTGGCCCTCTCCATATGAATGTCCGGTGAGAATCAGACTAAAACCTAAATCTAAATTCGTCGGAAAACATCACTCAAGACCACTGGTACGGTGTCCACAATGCATGCTCTCTACTCCAGGCTAACCGCAGGCGACTGTGAGTTGCGGTAAGTGGAACACATCTGACAGGCCTACGAGCATATAGACCAATGTGCCCTAAACGTCTATACACTGTCTGCTTTGAAACTGTCGTACAGGGAGCTGAAGAGAGCTGACGACACAGGCCTGATGCTGTGCTCCATCTGTTTCTTTTGGCAGTAACTGCCAAATACTGGTCCTCATTCGGCGTTGTAACTCGGGTGCGACCTGTGCTGTAACGTCTACTCACATTACCATAATCTTGTAACCGTTGCCAAAGCCTGGAGATGACACTCTAGGTGATTCCAAGTTCCCAGGATACTTCCAGCTGGGTACGTCCACATTCCAGACGGCCTATAATTATACTACCTAAAACATCATTCAAATGCTTCGTTTGTGCCACAACTATGCGGTTATTGCACTGAAAGACTTTTAAAACACTTGTGAACAATTTTACTTCTTTGCAACTATTCCTTATATACCCCTCTATTACACTCTCGTCATTGTGACGCCGAGCTGGCAGCCGAATGGTTAGCGCTCTTGCCTTCGGTTCAACAGTTCGTGGGTTCGAATCCCACCTTGGGCATGGATGTTTTTAGTGGTTCGGAATCCACTTTAAGCCGTAGGTCCCGGTCTAGTAGGCCCTCGCGCGCAAAAAATGACCGTTGAGCGACAAACAACAAACCAAACATCGTCATTGTGACATACTGTCGGTACCATCTGGTGGTTTCTTGTAATTCGCATATTATTCTTCAAGTTGTTTGTGATAATTCTACGTGTAAATTTTTTTTATTTTAGAGTTCAATTTTTCTGTGTGATTCTGAACTGTATATCCTTAATTTATGATCATGAATGTAAAATGATTACTCTTTTGTTTGGATTTCTTATACTATCAATGTTCTTTTATTTTTAAAACTATTTTCAATAACATTTGCTTAGCCATTGAGATTACAATAAGCCTTGGAAAATGAAACATGTGTGTGTATTTAGTTTTAAATCATAAATTATTTACTTTGTTCAAATACTTAGAAATATAAGAAATTAAAATATTTCTTCCTTTTGACTATTTGACTAAAACATTGTTTACTTCAGTTTATAAATATTTGCATTTTATGTACAAACATAAAGCATTTTTATTATTTCACTCTAGCTAAAGTACATGAGTTTAAATTAGGATAATAATGATATAGAAAATTACAGTTTTCAAATATTGCTTATACGTGAAACATTTGCTAGTAATACTATCTTTTAAAGCAAGAAATATTCATGGAGAATTAGATAATGTTAATTTTATATAATGTAACATTTTGTAATAATATTAATTAAATAAATCATTGAGAACAAAAAATGAGAAATGTCTATATAATATACACAATAAATAATAATAATAATGGAAAACGTAAAATCAAATCACATAACTTTTTCAAGAACATTAGAATTTCATTCATTTTAATATCTAATGTTAGTATTATTAGCTTATAATTTAATGTGCTGAGTGATTATTATTGAAGCAAATTTTTATATTTGGGTGGTATTGATATTTGATAGAATATGTAATGTAAAAATACAATATAATTGGGCATGATATAATGCACATTATCTTTATTATAATAATGTTATTTGCAAGAAAGGTTTTCTAATCATATTTCCTTCTGGTTATCAAATATTACTGGAAGAAACTTAGTGTAAGAACTTTGAGTTTCCATATAAGCAAAATAGTACCAGAATACAATGAACCTCTTCTTTTGAATATCTTACAGTATCATCTAAATAACAGCATGACGTGTAATTAATTTTGCACTTAGAGTGTTGATGGGGAAAAAAGCAAAACCGACGGAAAATTTCAATATTAGCATCCTTATATATATATATATATATATATATATATATATATATATATATATATATATATATATATATATATATATATATATAGTGTGTGTGTGTGTGTGTGTGTGTGTGTGTGTGTGTGTGTGTGTGTGTGTGTGTGTGTATATATATATATATATATACAGAGAGAGAGAGAGGGGATAATATATATATAAAAACATGATAAAACTGTATTAAATCATTTAATTTTCTTATAAAATTTTAGGTATATTTCTTAAATTGACATTGAAGAAATGAAAGTTATGTTTTTAAGAATACCATCTTAATTTTTGACTAAACAACTTATAACTTTTAAGCACAAAATATTATTCAAGAAAAAGTAACCTTTTTTAAATATTATAATATATTGAATTCGAAATTAAGTTATATAAGTGTCTAATAAAAACCTTCGATAATTTATTACGAGTAAATAAGTTAAAAATTATTTAGTCCTTAAAAAACAATAAAAAATTTACATAAAAAAAATTTATATTTTAGATATTATATTAACATATCATTTTTTAGAAGTCGGTAAATATACCTATGTAATAACAACAGGACTGCGTAAAAAATTCTTGTAAACCCTTATTTTAAGAATACAAAGTAATATTATTACAGAAATGTTATTACAAGTACACAAAATAATTGTCTTTTAAAGAGTTTACTAAATTCTTTAAAAGACTATTGTCAATATATATTGACCCGAGATCAAAAATCTTAATGCATATACTCTATCAAGGAAAGCGCCAGGTTTAAATATGGTTGAAAATATTAGCTGTGTAGCAGAAATATTGAAATATTTATCAAGAGTACTCAATCACGAGAAATATGTAATTATTTTTGCGACAGATTATTTTCATATTAACGAAGAATTATTCTTTCCTCATATTAACGAGGAAATAATTTTTTGAATGATTAAATTTATCTAACATTTGTATGTTTTAGCATATATTTTACAGTTAATCAATCTCCACAATGAAATTATGCACGAAAATTAAGAAATATAGAGATGCAAAGTGTCATAAAATTGTTCATGGTTTCTTTTTTAATTTCCATTAGTAATTTCACATAGAACAATTAAAATTGAAAAAAAATCAAAATGGTGTGTGTGTGTAGTTATTCAACAAGATAATAGTATTCATATTTCTTTTCGAAATATATAAGGAAATTGCACCATTTAATATATTCCAACAAAATTTTGTTTTTCTACTTTAAGTCTATATTTAAATCGTGAGAGCCTGGTAAACCAAATTTAAATTTCTTATAACTTAGTAAACTCTCTCAACTGAATATTATGAAAATTCTTTCTGGAAATGCTAGAAAATTGTATATTTTTCAATGTTAAAATATAAATGTATTAAAGTAAACTCATTTGTGAAGGTAGTTGAAATTTTATTCATGCAATCTTAGTCTAATATTCATGAATAAATTTAAATTGGGAATTTGAGATACAGAAGGAAAATGATGATGAAAGGCATAGTTTCAAATTTAGTTATATGAGAATCTTTGGGATTCCTTTCACTCTTGTTCCTTATTCCAAATAAGCTTTTTAGAGTCAGTTTGGATTTGTCTTTAATTTTTATTTCACTACGTTTCAATGTAGTTATATTTTTTAATTTTTGCATTTGTTTGTTATTTTAATTACTTTTACAATTTCATTATTTGATTATTCTACATTTCAAAATAAATATTCCAGAGCTTAAATATTTTACTTAAAAATAATATATTTTATTTTTTATGAAATAATTATGTGAGCTTTGAAAATTACTTTACTAAACTACTTTTAAAATGTGAAAGCAAAATTTCATTATATGGAGCTTCAAAATAAGTTTCACAATCACAAATTGAAGCATAAATCTAAATTTTTTACATGAAGAGTGAAATTAAAAAATAGTATTCATTCAATTTGTTACAACATAAAAGATATTAAGGTACTGCATGCTTAGATTTATAAAAAAACATTTCTTTTTAAAAATAATTATCTAGCTAACTGAATGCTTTTCAAAAACTTATTATCAATTAATGATTGGAATATATTTTGTAAATGTACCTAAAGTAAATATAAGAATAGAAAATTCTATAGAGGAAACAGATTGCTCATAAATATTCCGTAAATATCTTACATAATAATCTTAATAATTGCAAGAAGATAAAACGAGTAACAAAATTTTTTATTAACTTATGAATATTATATATGTTGAACAAAAATATATTTTTAGTGCAAAAAATTAAATAAACTCCTAAAAGGATTTCTTCAGGCAAGGAAAATAATATGCGTATAAAATTATATTCTTTAGTGATTTTTTTACTTTTAGATAATATAGAGCATCCTCTTTTTTCAATATTTTATTGAATTACATCATATTCTTAATATGTTTCCCGTAGTAATGTTAAAATATATTAGGTATATTATATGTAATTACGTTTAATATAATAAATATATGTAGTTATAAATATTTTTTACAATGTAAAGCCTAATTAACGTTATATACATTAGCACTTAATGTACAATTGTTCAATGTTTTACATATATGGGTAAGGTTAAAAGAATACTTTGGTGAAAAATACATTTATTTTGTGAATAGTTTTTCTACTGAAATCTAATGTACAAGGTTTTTCAGTTTGGAAATGAATTTGGTTTATATATCAAGCCCTTGGTTAATATATTAATTTTATAGGAGTTGGTGAAATTATTAATTGGATTTAAATAGACACGGAGAGGTCTGCCATTTTTTCATCAATAAAAACTATACTTCATTTCATTTCTCTTAATAAATTATTTATAATCGAAAAAAATTACCCATTTTAACATTAATAATTTATTTATCATGAGTTGGAAAAATTGAATGTATTTTTAAATTGAACTAATTAATAAATTGACACATAAATGAAGCTATAGAAATTAATTATTTTAAAAAACATATAAACTGTCATTCAATATTTAATGTATTTAAAAAATAACTTTAATATTACATTTTACTAAGACGTAATGTTAAGGATATTGCTCAAAATTTTAAAACTTCACCAATACTCAATATGCTTTTAAATTATTTGAAATTGTCATTCAACCATAATGTGTTATTAAATTATCTTTTATAACAGATAAAATTCTAAGATGCTTCTAATCTCTTGCTAGATCATTTTCCTATATGCCAATTTATGAACCTATTTTATAATATTTCAAAATATATACAGACTGCACTTAAATATATGTGTGTATGTTCTCAGAAAATTATCTTTCAACTTCAAATCATGCCATGAATTCTTCAAATTATACAAACACATTATTTTTCAAAACACTCATATTAAGAAGGATATTAATTTTCCAGGAATTTCTTGGGGATTTAACTAAGATAGTTGGGAGACATTTATGATAGTCGTGTTATTTGGTAATTCAGAATGTGTTAAAGCAGTCATCATGCATTTCAGTGGCTATCATAAACATTATAACATCATGTTTTGAGCGTTAATTTGCATGTGCTATTAATACCTCTTAAATAATGGATTAATAAATATCTTAGCATAACTAACTTAATGTAGATCAGCAATAAAAAATGAAGACAATATTACAAATGTTTTGAAATAGGTAAATTTTTATAGAACTTTATTCATTAATTTTACATGTATAAAAATACTTGAAATAATTGGTTTAAAAATATAATTAAATCTTGATTAAAAAATATATATTGCACTTAAAAACTGTTTACATAAGAAAATATGAGATTAAAAATAGCAGTAATTTTTAGGTATCTATTTTAATTTATTATTAAGAATAATATGAGATATATTTATGGTGTATATAAAAGAAAGGTGTATTAAAATAACGTTTGAAAAGGATTTAATTTTAAAAGGAAAAATATTGAATAGAATTATGATAAGACTAAAACAATAAAATTTTCTCTTTATTGATATTTTGATGAAAATCATTTCATCATGTTTCTTGTTGTGTAATATTTAAAAAAAACATATCACTCACATTAACCGTTATTTTCAGAAAAATTTGACTGTAGAGAATTTTTTTAAAAAATAACTTTATGTTATTTGAAAATTCATTGATAAAGAAAAAAAATTCTATCGAAACAACGAAAATGAACATTTGGTTTGTTCACAAAAAATAAAGTAATCAATTTTTTTGATAAATATTTCTTCAAGCCATACCATAGAGAATCAAAGTAATTTACTGCTATTCAATATCAAACAGCAATGTTTATCAACACTGACCTATATAGCAATTTATTGTTAAAAGAGATGTCTTTTGTGTGTCACAAATAAAAATTTTATTCTTTGATGTGCCACTGATGGGAAGTTTATGTTTTATGTGTCACAGATAAAAATCTTAGTAACAAATATTTCATTACATGAAAGCATTAGTTAATACAAAAATTTTATTCAAAAAAATATAATTAAGTTCTTGATTGCAGGAAATACGAAAGGAAATCAAACGAAAATTATTTTAGTATTCTTTAAGTTTCTTGCTAGTTTCTTTTTTAAATTTATATAAATTAATAAAAGTGACTTAAGTAATAAAATTTGCCATTTTGAATTTTCACAATTTTTAATTTTACAGCAAGGCAATTTTTTTGGTATATTTTAGTAACGCTAGATGTTCAAGAGGCTGTCCCACCCAAGGATATTGGGCAGCAAAATGATCAGTCGCGGACAGCAATCCACCAGGAGAGCACTTGGCCTATGGTTGATTGGTTGTCGGTGCTCCAGAAACCGACCCAAAGCCAGCAACAGTATCTGCGCTGAACAAAAAGTCCATGATTCCATGGTACTTTCTAGGCCTTGCACGCAGACCGGCCCCCACCTGGTACATTTTAGTAAAGGAGAACTTTAAATAAATAAAAAATAAAGGTATTAGTAGCTCACATGAATTGTTATCTTTAATATCGTTTTTACAGAATTATTATTCGTAAATTTAATATTTCTTATGATAATGTCATATTTAATTTAAAAACTTTAACTCAAAATAATGTTGAATGGTTTTATATATATTTCTAATTAACGTAGAAAAGAGAACATGAGTTCAACAGAGCTAATATAATGCTACATCATTAGTTCTACTGCAACTGATATTTCATGTCATGTATTTTTTATAATCTGAAACATTTTATTAGACTTATGCAATTAAATTGAATGGATACTTGCAAAAAATTATGATCTTTTTTAATGTTAAATGCAATAAATTCGAATGAACAAGAAGATAATTGTTTTTATTTTTCTTAAGAAATATTTTCGAAGTAATTTCATATAGGACTATGCAGTGCACTTTTGGATTACAGACGATTGTCAAGTTCTAGTTTCTAAAATAACGAGAAAAAATAAATTGTATTATGTTTGCAATGTCAAATTATTTTATATGTCATTTGAAACTAGCATTTAAGTAAGCTACTGAGGATGAACAAGTATGTTTACAGATTTGTTAGTTGAATACGAAAGTATTCTTATTTGGTTATATTTTTTTCCAACGGCCGGAACTTGAGTGACGAACGCTTTGCCACAACAAGATCAGAACTTGCTACTCATTTGTCGTTACCCTGCGACCCTTGTGAATCAGGTCACGGAGGCGAGTAGCGTTGCCCGCGTTTTACCGTCACATACCCGTTTATAGGGTGGGCCACATTCATACATTATCTAAGAAGAAAGAACAGGGAAACACAGATAGAACAGAGAAAGAAAGTAACATCCATGCCCGAAACAGGATTCGAACTTGGGTCCCTCAGATCAGGAGTCAGGAGCGCTAACCACTGTCATCGGTCGGCTTTTATAAGGTTATATTGAGAAATTAAATTGTAACTAAATGGTGAAAAATTATTATTTAAAGTGATGAATTTAAATTAAAAACTGGAAGTTTCAGTGAGGTTTCATGAATCTCGAATAACTTATCTGACTTTCACATTTTATGTGAATGCAATGTGCCAATTGCAAATTTTTTGATTGAAACATCATGCTGTGGGTACGTTTTTCTTTGCTTAGATGATATTGGTGTATTCATTTTTACGATTCAAATGCTGCATATCATTATCTTTCCATCATATCATTATCTTTTTAATCCAAAGCTGAGCAGCCACAATTTCAAAAATTAGTGTTGAAAATTCAGACTATTCTCCTCTGAACCCTAATAAATATCCTACAAAATACATTTGGGATGAATTTGAAAGCTTTTGACTTAACCAGCCATGTCAATTAGCATCATTACCAATACTCACTACAGCTGTAAGAGTCAGCAGGAAATCAATTCCTGTAGCCATCTGTCAAAAAATATGGAAACTACTTATTTCAGCTGAAATTGAATTTACTGACTAAAATCATAAAGCTGAGAGTGAATTCACTGCAGTGCAACATCATATTAATATATGTTTAATTACACTTTGAATTTTTACCATTGAATGAACCGATATTTTTGATCAAATAGTTCACACACACATATACATACATATCATACATATACGCTATATATATATATATATATATATATATATATATATATATATATATATATATATATATATATATATATATATATATATATATATATATATATATATATAAACAAATAATTATTTATTATTTATTTTGAAATTTAATAGCAAAATATTCTAATTTGAACCTCTTGTTTGAAAAATCTTAAAAATACCACTCTTTTATTAGTTAAGTGAAAATGCTTATAGTCAACATTTTAAATAAAACCATAGGCTAATAACATTTCTTTTCTACATTTTCCTAATAAATTTAACTAATTAGAAAAAAATGCTAGGCTAAAAAAATTATTTTGAAAGCAATATAATATGCTAAATAAAAAATAGGGTAAAGTGTTACTTTTTATATCTTTTAAAAATGAGCATTATAAGTTTTTTCACTAAACAAGAAAGCTGTTATTTTTATTTAGAATTTTAGTTTGTTTTATCAAACATTCAAGGAATAATAAATGTTTTGCTTACTTCAAATAATTTTTTTGAAAAATTAAAAATTCCATATACAAATAAACAGAGTAATTTGAATATTTTCTGAATTGAATAAAACTATAAAATATTAGATTTTAAAAACAATTTTCAGGAACTTTAGTAAAAATTATCTATATAAAAGTATATTAATGATATTCCCTAAAACTAAATTTCAGATCTGAATTCCAATTTTCAATTTTGCGATTAATGGGATTATACTATCAAAATATTAAATTTTTTCGAAGAAAATAGATAAGTCTCACCAATTATAACAAAAAATCTAAAACAAATATAACCAATCAAAATTTTATAACATCTTCAAAATAATTCCTACAAAATCTGTACAAACATTGTAATGCAAATACTAGCATTGAAATAATTCACAAATTTTTGTATAAAAATTTTTAAAGAACTCATTGTAAACTTCAATATGCCATTTAACATATTTATGTGGACAGCCCAACAATGCGTTGCAAGTAACAAAATTTAGAAAATTAGGATGGAGTTTCTTCAACAAACTTGTAGGCATAAAACAGAATTGTAAAATCCATCACCAATTACGTAAAAGGGGACTGGAATCGAACCAACTCTCTTCTATTCTGAAGTATGTGTTCTCATCACTCGATTAATCTTGAATTTCCTTGAAATAACTATTGGAAAGAGCATAGATAATCTAATATTTTTTAAGCAAATTAAATTAAACTTTTAACTACATTCATCCGAGATTTAAATATGATTAAATAGAACCATGTATAAATTGACTTATTTATGAGTTAAGGCGGAACATATGAGCAAACAAACAAAAACTTGGCTGAAATAATCAATTGAAATTGGCATGTCTTAAATAAAAAATAAAAGAGCACATAATTTTTTTCACAATAGTATTTTCGACATAGCATTAGCAAATATCTATGTGCCTTTCTTTTTCAAGAAAATGGGATTAATTATAACAAAACATTAGGTTATAATTTTATCTGGTAAGAACATGTGATTAAAAAAGTGCTTAGGAAGTGTTAAGATTTTATTGTCCTTAATAACAATTAAGAATTCTTATTACTTCCACCTTAAAAGTACCAATAAAATGAATGAATTTCGAGAGCTCTTGTAGAAATATTAATTTTTTTAACTATCACTTTATAATACTGTTAAGGTGTCCAAAGCATGTGACATTTTCTTAACAGACAACAAACCAAACTTTCGAAATTGTATCAAATCATATTGAGCAAAGTCAACTTTTCAAAGTTTTAAAATAATTTCCGAATGACAAATTTTCTATTCGCTTAAGTATTAATGATGAAATATGCATTAATATTCAAAAAGAAAAGCTCCATGCAACGATGATTCTTCGCAACCTCTTTTCGAGTATTATTATTTTCTAATAGAAAGTAATTTCTACTAAAGCGACCATTTTACTGTCATCATGAAAGCGAATGTTTCTTATTCTCCATTTTCCATTTTCGTGCAAAAATTAGCAACTGGACAAAATTGATTAAGAACCTCCTACATCTCAAATCAGACTGACTAAAGAGATAACGAACTTAAATTACTGATAATTGCTAAATGTGCTTACGTAAATTATTTCAGTTGCAACTTATAATTGTATTAAGAAACTCTGCATTACAAAAGTTGCTAATTTTTGTACAAATATTTTACAAAATATTTCCGCAAAAAATGGTGTTATGCTACTTAAAAAATCATTTACAACGTAGAAAAAAACTTTATGATTAATAACAGAATATTTAACCAAATTCTCATTTAAAAATGTTATATTAAAAGCTCATATTGTAAGTTAAACGAGAGAGAGAGAGAAAATTAATTTCAAATATAACCTACTGAAAACAATTTTCTATCCAAAAGCTAATTATTTTGCGAACATTATACAAAATTATAACAATTCGTTATTTACTTTCCGATGTATTTACTATTTTTAAAATTATTTGGTAATACAAAAGAAACTTCCTGAAAGAATTAATTTGCTTATAAAATAAAATACTCAAGAGAATTCAACCACATATTTTAGAAATAAAATAGAATTTTAAATATAATTAAAGATATAAACAATAAACTCCAATTAAACAAAAAGGAAATAAATGATTTGTAACTGAAAGATTAAACTATATTCATAATTTATGATTAGAAAATTAAATTATATTTCCATATGGTTCTTAAAGAATGATATAGGTTTATACTGTATAAAAACTATTTATCCAATATTTCCCTCCACAAATGATACACATTTTATTAATAGGCAAAAGTGTGTTTTCCATCAATCAATTTCGCAATATTCGCATAAACAGACAAACTGAAATCAGACGAATGCCACTTTCTAATTAAAAAGAATACTTACAATATCAAAAATTAACAGAAATTATTTGAAAATTACCCTGAAACTATATGCATTTACTACTGTGCTAATTAATTCGGACAACATATTTTTCATTTCATTCAACATTTAAAATTTTCATTTCTCAGGAATTTTCATCCTCAAATCGGTTTCAGTTGATGTAAACCAATTTGAGGTACCTGTTCATGACTAGTCTAAGTCAATTTCATGACATGATCATGACATGCCGAAAATTTTTCCCTTTTTAGAAGCTCTAAAGCAAATGGTAAAACACCTAATACAACATCCATTCCACTGTTATCAACAAAAATAGCAGCACATTTATCAGCAGCTCCTTTTAATCTTTGAAGCCATTCAAGAAGAAGTCGATTGTGGGATATCTGTGGATGTGGGACCTTCTGACGTTTATTTTTAAAAAAGTGATATCAATCCAAGGAAAAAAAATTTTACCCTTATTCACACAACAAATTTCTATGACTGCGTGAGGTATGGCTGCAGTCGTTGAATCTCAAAAATACATTGTTTTTAGGATTATTAATCAGTAAAAGAATTTTGATATAGTGTCTCTAAAAGTAATCAGTAAATAAGAAAGCAAACACAAACTCACATTTCGAACAGACAAATTTATTGTAGGAAATAGTGAAATACATCATACCAAAAAAAGTACAGATATTTAGAGAGACTAATTGATATAAGCTGAGATTTATTGACAGTTTGACACATCCTTATTGAAAATCGGAGAGTTGGAAGAACATCAAGCAAGACCACAGTCATTAACACATTCAATGAAGACAGAAAGTTTCGAATTATTATTTGAAGTACTGAATAAAGAAAGTATGTAATTCCTGGACTGCATAAGATTTGAAGAAGGTTGCATTTAGCGACGAAATGTTTTTTTTGTTTGTGCTTTTGCAAAGCGATGGAGAACTCATCAGGAAATTGCATCTTATACAAACTGTTAAGCACCTTAGAAACAATTGCTTTGGGGTTATTTTACTTTTAGAAGACCTGATAGCATTGAACCATTTGAATGGATCATGAACTCTACAAAATACATTTCTGTAATAGAAAAACTGTGCCTATGATGTAAACGTTGGTTAGTGGTGCTGCTATCATTCAACAATATCTAATTCCATATGTCATACTTCTAAGCTGGCAAAGAAACGTTTTCCAGAACATAAATTGAGGGTTTTGAATTAACCTTGCTATTCTCTTGATATAAATCCCATCGAAAATTTGTGGAGCATTGTAAAGAGACATTCGAGTAAGGTGAACTGCTCAACAAAGAAAACAATGCTTGAGAATAATATGAAAATTTGGTTTTGGTGTGATGACATATGAAATTTATGTACTAATTGAATGGAATCCATGCTAAACCGTGTACAGGATCTCATTCAAGATACAGGAGGACATATTTTGTACTAGATTCCTATACCATGTATGTAAGTTAACTCATACCAATAAAACAACATTTGTGAAAATTTTTGTGTTTTTCTCAATTAATTCACACTATAGTATAAACATATGTGTGTGTGTCTTTGTATCATTCAATATTCAAAATGCTGCGTTACAGTATGAAATGATGTCTCCCTTAAAGATCAGCTGTAAACAATTTTGAAGCTAATAAATATTGTAGAAGTTCGTGTTCTGTGTTCATTCATCTGAGTTCCATGCATTTATGTACAATGCCATTTTGTAAGAACCTAAAAACATGTTTTTTGCAGGAGAAACAACACTTTTACAATATTTAAAAAAATTGTAAAAATCAATAGTTTCGAAAGATATTATACTGTGAAAATACAGATAGAAGAGAGTATCTGCTACTGAATATGTTTTTTCTTTGTTTTTATGAGTGAATAATAATTTTAAAAAGATTGAAACTGTTCATGAAGTGACCAGTCTCTAAATGATGTGCATCAATGTACAAGTAACGTCACTGTATAATCAAATCAACGTTAATAACGATTTTCTTTAATTAAAATATTGTTATCAAAATTCTGAAATGAAAATCATGGTTTAAAATTTAAATTAATCAGCACTCGACATCCTGATATATGCTTCATTTTATTTTATGCAGTCTTTCGCAATTCAATATCTTTCTGAAATCAAGTAGGCCCATAGAATGAAACAATCTTTATGTATATTAAATTATTTTGAAAGATAGAGTAAATTTTCATTAAGTTAATAGAAATTATTTAACACAGTACTAATTTTAGGGACAATTTTTCATTGTACCCGTTTACAGAAATCAGTTATCAGCATTAAATCATCTTCAAATTGCGATCACACAAGTAATTTTCAAATGTCAGAGAATTCCTTAAATCTAAATGCACATTTAGTAGCAATGCAACATTCATTATGAAGCGCATTGAATATGATACAGAAAGTAGAAAAATTCCAACCATAGCGAAATTTACATATATACTTGAACTGAGCATATTCAGGCCAACAAATAAATAAAACAATTTTTATAAATTATTGAAAATGTGTATTGTTTCCAACTCAAATATAGTACATTTGAGTGAGAAATATTAATACATGATAGTATTTATTGAAATAGATTGCATAGAAATATCCAATAAACAATATGATCTAAACGTTACTGTTTTACAATTTTAATCGATTATTTTTCTATTTTTCAATGCTAATCGCTTATAGATATACCTAATTTTCATATATACACTAAGAACATATTCCAATTGTCTCTTTCATTATGCTTAAATAACATAATTTTCCTGTATTTATAAGTTTTGTATATAAATTTCTGAATCTTACATTTCAAATGGGGCAATATTTGCATTTTTATACAAAACAAAATGAATACAAATATACTACTTGTAGTCCTTAAAATGTTGCTGAATCTTCGATAAATTAGATAATCAGTAAAATGTTACTTGAAATGTTATGATTATTTTTTCTTTGCAATGAGAAGTAGCTTTAATATTTTTATTAATAAATCTCAATAATATTGAATTTTTCGATAAAAATTATTTTATAAAAACTTTATGATATTCTTTTTTCTTTTTGTAATCATCATCATCAAAAAAATAACAATAATCTTACAAATGTTGGAAAAAACAAATTATTACCTTGCATTAAAATACAAATCTAAAAAAAAATTGATGGATGCTTTCATCAAACTTAAAATAAATAATGAAAATCAATTCCCGTTTACAAGAGCATAAAAAGCATTTGCAGTGGAAAAGAAATTGAAAGAAACCAAATACGAAAAACAGTAAAACATATCGAAAATCAATATCAAACAAACATAAATATTAAATGAATTATTTCGATATATAAATAAGACCATCTTTTAGTCAAAGTAAATTATTTTAAATAACATTAGAAAAATTCAACAAAAATATTACTCTTCAGCATCTTTTCTGCATTGTTTATTTGGTTAAATATATTGCATAATAATTTTAACATGTCTTTGCATTCAAAATTTATACCAGTCATCAATGTTTTTTTCATTCATAAATATTCTCTTGCAAGATATTTGAAAAGTTATTTCAGAAAGCTAGAAAAGTGAATTTCTTCCGCTTTTTCTAACGAATGCGTGGCGCCATCTCTTCTAGCATACTATCGCTGGAGCGAGTGTAAACATCCCCCAGTCTAGTTCTGACATTCAATCCGGTTGGTAAATGCCGGATAGAAAGGCTTGCCTGACGATTCGGACCCTCACTCACTGCACGGAAGGATTATGTGTCCGACTATGATTATAACTTTTTATATGGTGCTCAATGTTTGGGGTGAGCGATACACTTTGTTCTTTTTTTATAAATTTAACTTTGTTTTGCTTTTAGTATGCTACATTTTATGTTTCAAAACTCCTAAGCATTTAATCATTTTCGAATGCTTGCATAATTTAATAACTTCTTGTAAACATTATATTTCATAAATGTATAATGAACTGTGTTGATGAAACACTGATATTAAAATTTTTCAAAACTAATTTAAGAAATAACGATAAACGTTTACTGAAATCATAATAATATGAAATCTTTTTTTATTAATATAGGAAGAAAGATACTGAAATAATATTTATACTATAAGTATTTAGAGCAAATCCTTTAATTTTTTTATGATTTTTTATTTATAACATTCATAAAATTGTAAGCAATGGATTAAATACGAAGTCACATATATCTTGTAATTAGGTACGTCTTTTAATAATCTAAGCATTATATTTTTATGCATACAGTTCATTTCAAAGTGACAAGCCGTAGGTTAAACAACATTTAAATTATGACTTTCAAATTTAGAAGTAAATTTATAAAAAAGTTTAATGGGAAACAAATCTTAAAAATTTTTTTAAATATGAATATAGTTAAAGTAATAAATTATAAGAAAATTTACAGAAGCTTTTTTTAATTGTGGAATGTGAAGCACAAAAGAAATGTTTTATGCTTTTATCAACGTTTTCCTCTTTTTTATTTAAACCAAATAATGAAATATTTTCATTTATGTAAATGCTGTCATTCAATGCAGTATCATTTAAATTTGCTATGTTATATGTCCCAATTTCAGTTAGAATTTGTATTTAAATTAATTCAGTCATGCTTTTGGTTATCTACTTTAGAATATAAAAATATAATAGCTATAATATTTGTATATGAAGTTCAACACCTTACGCTTAAATAATACCCATTAAATGCAAAAAAGAAAATTTAGAGTAAATAAAACAAAATCTTTATTCTCATCTAATTTGAAGTCTTAAGAACGTGTTAGGGAAAAAACCCACACGGATGGATGATGATGAGTGCGTTAAGATGAATATATTTCCTAATCAAAACAAAGACAATCATGCGGAGAAACATTTCTCCTCCTACACACATTAGAAGACTATATAAAAGTTTTTTTCTTTAGGGTCTAATATTTCTCTTACTTTATGAAACCTTAAATAAAAAAGATGGTTGAAAATCAAGAGTCGATCTCTTCATTCAATAGTAGTTCAAAATTCAGAGGAGGCTGGCTATATTCAGAGCATTTTAAAAACAGAAATTGGTTTTTGAAAAATGTATCGTTATAAGCTATCACTTTGAATATAGAAATTACATGTGGTTGAGTAGGTCATGTTATTCACAGAAATTTTTATTTAGTCCCAGATAAATACGCATCATGTCACTAATGGTGATTAAAGCACACCCAACAGACTGTATTCTCAATTTTTCGGTAATTTCATTTGTTATGGAGAAGAGGATGCCAACTCAGGGATCAATCTTGTCACTTGACAGCACTTCAAAATTAGGAATTAGTGGCTAGAGGCAGAAATAAGCGACTGAAAATATATTGAAAACCAACAAACATCAATATAGTTGGCATGATAATTTTAATCATTAACCTTTTATATTATCATCTGTTTTATTCCTTGAACAATTTCATACTTATTTTATATTAGTAGTTTAAAACATTATTTGTGATTAATTTGGGAAGAATTAAGAGAGTTATTTTTTATTCGTCTGCTTTATAGTGTAAATTATTAAAATAATTCCATCAATAAAGAAATAAAATGATCAAAAAATAGAATATTTATTAAATTTATCATGTGCAAATGCTTATTGGAAATCTAATATGTTAAATTGTTAATAACATTTGATTTTAAAAATAAATATATAGAAGTATTTACGGATTATACTATTCTTAAGTTGTTTTTTAATGTGGAGGTGTTAAGAAATTTCATTCAATTTTTTTAAAAGTTTTGAAATTTATTCAAATTTGGAATGTTTAAAAAGATTAGCGGGATGTCTACTTATTTATACTGTTAGTCATATAAATATATATACTCATATTTTTCTTCTCAATTTTTTATAACTTAAAATATAATAGGGGTTTAAAAATAAATCTAGTAATCTTTAAAAATAAATATCGATTTATGTCAACTATACAATTGAAAGGATTTTGAATTTCACTTAGATAAAACCTATTTGTATTTTAATGAATATAAATTTGAATTTTATAGGAAAGAAATACAACATAATTGAAAAATACAAATCCCTTTGAACAAATACTCAAAAATACAATACTTTTACACTTTTTATATCAATTTCTAAAATATCTTATATTTTAAGAAATTAAAATGTGTCTAATCCCTAAATAAAAAAATTATAGCAGACTTTCAGTAAGTAGATAGATATTAACGTAATTTATTTAATTTTACTTCCTCTAATAATTTAAAAAAGTTTATAAAAAAGTAATATTATTTAATTCAGTGGTTCCATGATTTTATAGTTATTTATTAACAATTAATTAATATTATGTTTGAAAAAAAACTTTTTTTGGAATCCTTTATTTGAAGTATTTGAATATAAAGGAAAAGCAAACGCGTTGACTTTAGAAACCGTAGATTAAATTATACGATAAATTTATATAGAGATAAAATCTTATTTGAATGAATTAGTCTTTTCAAATACACTATAAATTTAATTTTTAATATTATAAATAATTAAGATAAAATAGGTTAAAAAAGATTTTTTCTTAATTAAAAGCAATTATTTAAATTAAAACTTTTAATAATAAAAAATAATCTATGCAAAATAATTATTACTGATAATTAAAAGAAAATATCCAGATTAAAATTAATAGTATTATACTGATTTATTAAGTCCTCTTTCTTAATTACAGAAAATGAAAAATCTATAAGAGAAAATTAAAAAATTAAATTTACTTTTTTTCAATTAATAAGAAATATTCTTTTTCCTTTTTTATTTGAAAATATTTCCTTTATTTAAATGAAAAAATCATAAATTTTTAAAGAATCTTAATTTTGCCGAAACGTGTAAATCTACTATTATAATATTAATTTAAATACCACAATATTAGTAATTTAGTTAATATTTATTCATAATTTTACTAGCAGTAATGAAACTATTACTATGAAATTATTAAAATAAAATTAATTTTCTTCACTAAATAAAAAATAATATGATTCTGTCACTAATATACCTGAAATGTTTTTCTAAAAAGTATTATTTAAAACACTTTTCTTTGAAATTTACCTAAAGAAATTTCCTTTAATTTTCTTATTTTTATTTACCCTTTTTGAAACTTTCTTTAAAGAAAAAGTTAATCCTAAAAAAAGTTAAATTCTTAAAATTCTTAAAAATATTTATTTAATCGTAATAAGTGTCAGTAATTCCTGAGTTCATGAGAAAATTTTGACCATATGAAAAAGTTTATATGGTAATGGAAATAAAAAAAAATCCTGTTTTAAGATTCAACTTTCCTCTGTATAAACAGTTCCAATTAAGTCCCATATGAATTATTTCAGAGTTATTTAAAATACTAACTGAAAACCATAATATATATATATATTCAAGTAGTAATATTTTAACATGGTTTATAGTATTAATTTTGGTATCATATAAAATGTACTGTAAGTTTGTTAAGCTACTTCTCATAAGTAGGTTAATAAAACTAAAGTATAATTTCTAATATAATTAAATTTTCGTGATATTTTTCACTTTTTTATATTGTACTTTTCAAATCAAAATAAAATTCAATAATACAGTTCATTGTGGAAAGCATAATAAATGAAAATATTGGAATTTAAAAAACATAATCATATTATTTTTTCCAAGTGTTAACTCTGTACAAAATTTATGTTCTTCCTAAAGTTAAAGCTCTGCCCAAATTTAATGGATTCTAAATTTGAATTTTCTTAACTGAATTTTTGTTTCAAATTTGTGTTGCTAAATATTCTTATACATGTTTTACAAAAGTGCTATTGAAGACGGGAGAAATAATATTTTATATAAATGAAACATTGTATAGTAAAAACTGAAAAGCGTCGTAAAAACTATTTATATTATCAATGTAATATCTCATCTACTATTTTTTTGGAATAACTGCATTAATGATGTTTTGTGGTAAATCTGTATTACATATAAGCAAAATTTTCTTAATATTAAGCTTTTATATCTTTATTTTTAATATTCTGAATACCTTTCTGATCAGTTCAGAGCTTTTTGTGCACATTTCAGTATCTGAATCCAAAATGATTATTTTTGTCTGGTTTATATTCTTAAGTTTTTAAGTTTATGATGTGTTTTCCAAATGCATAAAAGACCGAACTTTTCTAATAAACAATGTAATCTTGAGATCATTATCTTTATGACAAGAAGGACAATTTTAATTTGAGTGCACTTATTTAAAATTTATTTTCAGAATTATAACCTGAATAATGTGACTATCTTTATTAATATACAAATTTCTAATGGAAAATTATTTCTATCATTTTGAAAATTTCAATTAAATAATTAGCTATATAGCTTTTAAAAGATAGTAATTATATCTAGGTAGTTCCTGGTTCTATTTACATTTAAATATTTAATAGATTGTGGGTTTCACTACTCTCCAGACATAATAATTGTTGTAATTTGCTGTCCACTTTTAATTCCAAGTTCTAATGCAGTTAACGTTGACAGATGAAATGTGGTCATATTATGAAATAAGCTCTCTATATGTTTACTCTATTGCACTAATATTTTACACGATATGCGTTTCTCTCTCTAATGTCACTTTTTTTATTTAAACTTACCAGAAATATTAAATTTGCTTTAATCTGAATATTCCTCGTTACCCCACAAAACTTTTCCTTATCAGTATACCTTTTGAAGAATAATCTAAATTAATTTTTGATTTTTATTAAGATAAATGTGGTATTTTTTCATTGAATAATGTTGTTAACTAATTATGAAGTTCGATTCTGAAATAAATAGCATAATTTAGAGTATTTCCTAATCTTGGAAGTACGAAATTCTAATGAATTTTATACTCTCTTATTATTTTAATTAGTTGGATATTTTAAAGCATATTTTGAATTGGTTTTCTGAATATATTAATCTGTTATATTTTGGATGGTATAAGCATTAACAGAAAAAAGGTTAATTATTTTCTCTAGATATATATAATTTATGAAACATCATTTACAAATTCTCCTAGCAGTTTTCTTTCAAAATAAAATAAATTGTAACAAACGCGGTCAGTAGTTCAAAAACATGAAAGAAACCATTAACTCATAAAAGTGATTGGTTTATTTGTCATCCTGCTATTACCTTTGGCAAACGAGAGCTAAGTCAACATGTCTAAACGACTAAATTTATCTTTGATGGTAAATATCAAACCTACATTATTGTTGAAATGGAAGTTACAGCTCTAAATTTTCCTTTGAACACCAAAATTTCATTTAAAAGGACATTTCCATGTCGCCTTTTGAATATAGAAAAATATTTACCTTTTTGTCTTTAAGGATGAATTTCAACTGAAAGAAAATTTTCTATCTCCTGATTTATAAATGTGCGTCAAATTTTTAAATTTATGTCATCAAATTGATTAAAATTAATATTATAATTAATATTGGATTACAATTTCACATAGAATGAAAGTTTGATATTTTATGTGTCGAATTATATCATAATACCCAATATTTTCAAAATAGTTTTTTCACTAATATTTACACTTTTATTTATTGATTTATCTGACTTAATAAACAAAGTTTTAGAAAATAAATACAATTATGCAATATATTATTATAGGTATAAAAACATATATTTTACTTTATATATTATATACTATATTCAATGATTTAATAACTAGAACAATTTTCCCCTAAGAAATATAGGGAAAAATAGCAAAACATTTTACCGAAAAATTTATATATTTTCTTATAATTTTTAAATGGATGCGTATGTTATTTTAGCTTTATATTATTTATGTTTAAAAAAAATTTATTTTTTAAAATACAAAAAATTTTTATTATAATTTTTTTAACTTGTACATAAAACTAATTAGATCTATTTTTCTTAACACATTTTGTTTCATTTATTTATATTTTAAATTAAATTCTGCAAAAAAATACTAACATCCTTTTGGGTGATAAACATCAAAAAGCAGATATTTCACATAGTTCTTTAATTCGATGTAATTCCTAAACTCTAAATTCTTACAGAAATAAACGGTAAATATTTGATAGATTTAAAGAACAAAGCTTCAAAATCACATCCAATATTGTTTTCCAAATTATCCATGATATATTTCTTTAACTGTATTGTACGCCGATTTTTCTCTCTCATACACATAAGCTTTTATGTTTTCTTTCTTTTTTATCTAATATATTTTCTACTTTTTTAATTTTTTCAACGTTTTATTGTTGATTTTTATTTAAGTACTTTCATGTTTCTTTTATTGATATTTTTAAAGTTTTCTTTTCATTCTTTTTCTATTTTCAAGCAATATTTTCTAAACGTAAACGTATAAGATATATTCTCTATAATCTAATTTTTATCGTTATGATAATATGAAACTAAAGAAATTTTTTATCTATATTTATTTATCCATAACTATTGGTATGAAGTTAATTAAATAATATTTAATTTTATGATTTTTAAATATTCTACATGATGAAAATAATATAATTATTAACTCTCCTAAATTTACAATTTACTTTGTGAACTAATGGAAAATTTCTTAGTATGGATGCATTAGAGAACTTATATATATATATATATATATATATATATATATATATATATATATATATATATATATATATATATATATATATATATATATATATATATATATATATATATATATATATATATATATATATATATATATATATATATATATATATATATATATATATATATATATATATATATATATATATATATATATATATATATATATATATATATATATATATATATATATATATATATATAATTAGTTAAAAATTTGAATAACTTTCATGCTGATGATTAGCATAAATCTAATTAGAAAAAGTATTTTATTCAAAATTTGTTAAATATTTTAGCATATCAGAGAAATTTAGAAGTATTTATAAAATAAATATTACTGTGAATGCTTCCCAGGAAATATTTTTACTATTGAAATACGATACAATAATTTCGTAAATTTGAAATAAGATAAAACATAAATTACATAAATATATTACTTATATAGTTTAAATAAATATTAACAGTTATATACATTCAATTTAATCTTTTTAATATTTTTGAGTTATAATGATGAAATTTCTATTATCTGGAGTTATTTAAAATGACTTAAATTAATTTTACTCGAATCTTATGGAAAGCAAATGTATTTCTTATTTAAGAGCAGAAAAATATAAATTGCTTCCTTTCGTTTAACAACTAATTTTTTAAGAAACTCGTAAATATAAAAAAAATTAAATACGGGAAATTAGATACTTATATTTAAGATTTCAAAGTTAGCATTGATGTATAAAAAAGATAATCATTCGATAGTTTTAATTCTAGATATCTTTGCCCTTCTTAAAAAAATACTTTTCTTTTATTTTCTTACTTAACGATATTTTTTAAAGTTTTCGTATATTCACGAATAAAAAAATGAAACATCACTACTAATGTATGTAAAAAAATTATCAGAAAAGAGATCAAAGACTAGTACGTGGATTTCGGAAATTGGAGAAAATATAATATCAGCTAAAAAAAATCCTGAAACAGTGTTTTTCTCCTTCTATTTTTCTTTTTATATGCATGATGTAAGTCTTTTTAAAATTTACTTTAATTTATATTTATTAAGTTGAGTATAAATTAGATGAGAGAATTTTTTGAAAGTTTTGATTAAAATTTTTCCAGGAAATCACATGAGGCGAAAAAATGAATTTTTTACCATCAAAGCCCTTTAATTTTCAATCACTTCTATCTGAATAAATTTTGATTTAATTTATATGTATGCGAATGGAAATTATTTTAATTAAAATTTTATAATTTTATATTGAAGATTTAATAAAAAGAGCAAATTAAAGTCACTCTTTCTATTTTTTAATAAATAATTAGTTTGATAACATTTATAACAAGAAAAAGAATCTAATAGGCATAATTATGACTCAAGTAATAATTATGCACATTTGATCATGCTCTTAAGTAGGCATACGAAGAATATATTTTAATTGAAGGGGCAATAGTAGATTTTTTACACTTAATAATTCTTGAACTTCATGTAACTTACAATTTAAAAATGAAAAGTAGCTTCAAAGGCAAAATTTTTGAAGTAAATATTTTTGTCTTTTCAATATTAAAAATGGTTCATTTTTTGTTATGTTATAAGAATTCAAACAAATCAAAAATATACGTTTTTGTGTACAATGGTTTCACAAAATAAAAAAAAACATAAGAACAGCAATCATTTAAAAACCTAAATGTAAAATATAATGTAGGGAAATTTGATATATAACACACACAAATTATAATGCAAAATAACCTGAAATGTTGCATTAATTACCATATAAATAAAATTGACGTAGAAAATGTTGAAACAATTTGCAGAAGAATACTACAACTATGCAACTTTCTTACACATAATATATATTGGTGGACAGAAGCGCGTTGATGTCTTGGGTAAGTCTCATTTTACCTCCTTTAATAGCCTCCAGAACAGATTTACAGTCAAAGAATAAATACACAGGATAATTTGTTTAAATGAATCTCATGGAGGAATTCACATTCACAGTAAGGTACCAACATCTACCATACTTTAAATTCTCTAGTCAATGAATTACTTTCTATCAGAATACTGTTTCTTACAATTTCTCAAAATCATGGAGCAATATTTAACCAAATGGCTCATGATTCTTAATCAAATCTATTTATATTTTGCTTTTAAAAATTTTTTATTTTATAATATCAAAAATTTGCAGTTTTATTCTTACTGTTAGTATATATAAGTATTATTTTTGATACACCTAAGTGGCTAGACAAATACCCAAAATCTTTTGTAAGACATTTTGATGCCTACGGAGTAAATCGCCTTTCCGAAGAGTCTTCCATGACTACTGAGCTGTATTTTCGTATCTTATAAAAGAGAAATGCAGAGAATACTTCCAGCCACACATCCTGACAGATGTTCACATAAAAAGCAGAAACAGCAAAACTCATCTCCTGTTGTTTTGTATATTGTCTAATGTTATTCTTTGAACGATACAAATAATTTTAACAATTTTTTTACGTATGCCTGTTCAATACATATAATTCTTGGTTGGATACGTTATCACTATTTTTATTATTTTTAAATTTAAATAATTATTATTGCTACAAATCACTAATATTAAAAAGAATTTCAATTGTATGTATTTGGATATAAATTTTATTACACGCAAAGTTTCAATTATTATAAAAGTAATTCTGATCGAATTTTTTTATAAAAATTGAAATTTGACTTTTGATTATTCGTTAAATAGTTCTTTCATGGCATATGGCAAGAATTATCTCGACTCATTAAATATAAAAAAAAAGTTTGCAATTTTAATTATCTTGATATCACAATTATATTCTAAAAATGAGAAAACAGGAAATGTTTCGCTATTAAAGTAAATGAACAATTTTTCAGTGTTAAGGAAAAATTTAAGTGCGCGTAAAATAGGAATTTTTTGATAATAATTTTATAAATAATACGGGATAGTAACATTCTTTTTAAATTTATTTAGAAATTTGTACGCTGAAGAGCCGAAACGTTATGACTAACTTCAAAATTTGTCCTTTAACTAACATAGAGAATGTGTAAAACGCATGATCCAGTAGAAATGATATATAATTTATTTTGAAGCGAGTGGAGCATAATTCTTGTGATTATGTGTGCGCTTCATTG
Source organism: Latrodectus hesperus (assembly GCA_037975125.1). NCBI lineage: Eukaryota > Metazoa > Arthropoda > Arachnida > Araneae > Theridiidae > Latrodectus > Latrodectus hesperus. The sequence continues at coordinate 24,809,875 of CM075858.1, forward strand.
AAAATACTGTTGATCTAAATATTTTTTAAAAGGTTAAATTGTGTTGGCAAATAATCGAAAGATGTAGCTGAAATACAGCACAGTTCCTCGACTGTCCACGTGATTTCTTTGCAAATAGGTATGTAAGGCGGAGGAATTAAAGGAAAATGAGAGTTGTAAACATAACAGTGCTGGATGTCCACACATCATTAATGACATGGGATTATTGATACTATCCCGATTCGAAAAGAATGTTTGCCATAGATAGTGATAAACACCTTTTACTTGTTTGCTAAGAAACACTTATTTTTAAGCCACATTGTATTCGGCCATCAACTAAGCAACTGTCTGCCATCAATCTTATTTTTTCCAAATAAGATAGATTCTAACTTTCTGTGTAGTTAGTGATGTTTAGATATCAAACATGATTTTTCTGCTACTTGTCTCACTGTTATTCATTCACTTGGCATATGTATTGACAAAGGAAGAAAGCAAAAAGCCAATGAAACTTTTCTATTAAAGTTGCCTATATCAGCAGACACCACATTCTCCCTCAATGGGTTGTTAGATCTCCGTTGGTTGGGGACGTGTCCACGTTGATCTGAGACCTCCAATGTCCTTGAGCTGGTGTGCCGTGAATGTGAAGAGGAAGCTGTCAGTTCAGGTGTCACCTCGTCACTTCAAAGTTATAGGCACTTTGTAAAAGAAGAGCAATCCAAATTAGTTATTTTTAAGGTACAGTACCGGATTCACCTGCACCTTTATGTATGTAGACGTATGTATATCAGTAGCCTTTTCTACGAAAACTAAATGTTACTTTTAGGATGCTTAGCATACTTTGTAATAAATTTTGCTTCATTACCCTATCTCACTTGTCTCATAAAGGTATGCTCAAAGCCAAACTGTGAAAATAGGTCATAACATTTTAGCTCTGCAATGGATATCGTCCAGTGATTCATTTTTCTAAAGCAATGCATATCAAAATAATAAGTCTACTAGTTTAAAAATAAGCCCGTAAAAATGTTGTATTGAATATAAATTATTTTTATAAAATACACTAATTTATAAATAATACACAAGTATTAAATAACTTAAATTATAAAAAAAATCAAACATTTTCTAAAACAGTTGTTTCAAAAATTCCACTAATCATAGATAAATTATTGATTAATTAATAAATGCTTCTTCCCAGCATTTTTGAAAAAAATCATAGAGTTTCTTGAAATAGTTTCTATTAGTTTTGCAATAATTTCTGTATTTGAAAATGTCATACTTTTCTGCATAACTACTTATACATTTTAACAAATTGTAATTTGCTAAAATATTTTTTTAAGTGAAAAATTAATCATATTAGTTATATTTTGTATTTCATAAAAAAGTAGATTTCAGTTGGAAATCAGTTTCTGGCAGTAAAAAATAAAGATATCAGTTTGCATGTAAATTTTAAAGATCATTATAAAAAAAACAATATAGTATTGGAATTTTTTCACATAATATTTTTAAAGTTAATAACATTAAAGTTGCCAATGCAAACCCAAAGCTTTCTTGTGATTAAGAAAAAACTTTTATTTTTTTAAATATTGTAATAAATGAAGTTATTTTGAAGTGGCTTCTAATACTTTGACAATTATTGCTTTTAGAGTCATGTAGATGAGGTTTTGGATAATAATGGTAATGTATCATTACCTTTCTTCGTTTTCAGATATTTCTAATTACTTTTATTTAAACAGGTCCACATGATAATTTTGCGGTGCTAAGAAGATAAAACATAGAAGTATATCATGTTGCTTAAAAACTAATTCTTACATTGCATTGAAGCAATTTGGTATGACGGTTATAAAATGTTAAATGTATTATAAGGTGCTTATTTCGATTAAAAATTTCCCATAATGTTTTTGTCATACTAGCTCTGTATTAGTACTTTATATGAAATGAAACGATAAAACTTTCTAATCAAATGATATTTTGCTCAACATAAATCAAACCAGTTCTATCTTATTAAGACCATCATAACATCCTAAATTTGAAAATAATTTGGAATTCTTTTTCTAAATCAGTAACTTGGTATACTTTGTTAAAAATCAATTGAAGCAAATTAAAACTATATCATTCAATAAATTTTAAGTAATTAAAATCATATATTTTAATCGTTTAAAATTTTAAATGAAGTCATAGCTCTTAATTTTTTGTAACAAATTTAGTTCACATTTACATAAAACAATCATATGCTTTTGTATAAAAATATCAAAAATTAATAAACTCGTGATTCTCAAAAATAATTTGTACCTGAACTTACGTTTAGATATGTTTTTACCCAAACAATTTTATGCTAGAATCTAAAAATTAGTTCGACAAAAACTAAATTTAATATATCCTCTTAAGAGCTTGAAATAAATTTTAAGTCTTTTATTTCTTAATGAGAAGCCAAAACAGATATTTTAAGTATTTTTTTATATATTATAATATTCCAAAAATTGTGCGTTTGGTAATCAATCCACCATTTCCTTTCAAACTTCGTAAATTTTTAATAAATAAATAACTTTTTGCAGAAGTTTTTTACTTTAAATAACACGATTTATTTTATACTGTCTAAAAAACGATAAAAGGTTTTAAAAAAATCTATAGTTATGGCCTTGTAAATAATAAATTACTTTCCAGCAAAGGTAAAAAGTGATCTATCTATACAGCGAGATTTATTTTTCTACAAAAATAATCGCCAAAGCACTCTTAGAGAAGAGAAAAATGCTCCCTAGTGGTGATTACTTACAACACGCTATAGTTGAATTATCTGGTAGTACTGATATGTTTTATAAAATGAAAATGTAGAGAAAAAAAATAATAAATCAAATTTAAGACTCACATAAAGAAACCACTAATTAAAACAGTATTTAAAAAATTGAAAAAATGATTATACAAACATAGAAGAAAGATTTTAAATAATTTATATAGTAATTAAAAATAAGACATTAATTGAAATGTTAATTATTTGTTTTCAATTATCATGAACAAATGATTATTTTTAATAAGTATAAAAATTGTGAATATTTCCTACGTTCCAAAAGTTTTATTCAGATATAGAACTATAATTTGATTTTTTTTTCCTTTTACTTACTTAACTTTAATTGAAAAACATTTTTGATTTTTGACATTTTCAACTATTTCTTAAAAATTTGAAGTATTAAATGTAATTATTTCCAATGATTATCCGTAATTATGATTAATTCTTAGTAATTAAGCTCTATTCAGTAATTAAGCTAACTAAGAAAATGATGGTTGTTTTTGTATATTTCAAATATTTAATGCAATTACATTAATTTGAAAAAATAAAATTGGAATCATTGCAAATCTTATTTAGAAGTTACCTCAGAAAATGTAGATTTTCTAAAATCTTAAAATATTAATTATAAATCATTGTTACTTCGAGAGCAAATTCTTGCTTCCGTTTTAATCAGAATAAAATTTCATTCATATTCTGTAAAAAGAATAGTAATTTCAATAAAGTTAAAATATCATCAAATAGAAAAGAAATATAAAAATTTAAAGCACAGGACTGATATTCAATTATTCCTAATTCCATAATCCAATATCTTCAACTATCACACATTTTTGAAATGCTAAACTTCCTTTTTTAATTTTCTATATGAAAATAATTAAAGATTTTTTGTATATATTAGTTATATGTGTAATATACTTTAAAAATTATGTACAAAATAATTAAAATATTTTTTAATTTAAAATATTAATGTAAAATTTTATTTAGAATTATATTGTTTTATACTTTATTATAATTATTTATTGCTTATTAATTTTTCTTTAATTATCTATCCGATAAGATTTTAATAACTTAAGAAATTTTGAATTACTTAAATAATTTATAAATATATATTTATTTTATTAAATATTAATTTAAATAATTCAAAATTTAGAAATTAATCATAATTTAAATTCATGTCATAAATGCTTTTAAAATATTTATTTAAAATAATATTTTATCCGAGCTTTGCTAAAAGTTTTTGTTTATTGAGACGAAAATAATATATTGTTTTATTTCACATATTTAAATCTCGTTGAACCAATATTTTTAGCTATGACACACAAATAAAAAAGAAGCCAATTTTCGTAAAGATCTTTTGAGTTGTGACAAATTTTATTTTTGGAGAATAAGCATTTAGAATATTTTTGACAGATATTCTTTGCATTTTTAAAAGAATTAACATTTAGAAAAATATTGTAAACTTTTGCAATTAATGAATGGAAAATATTTAAGGACTTCATCCTTATGCCGAAGTAATGGAACGGTACCGAAAATTATTCAAGAAATTTAAAATATTTGAGTAAAATTAAATTATTTTTTGTTTAAATAAATCATTATTAAAAAAACGGTAAAATAAAAGCGTACTATAAATAGTCTAAAATATTCTTGTGATGCAGCACAATTAGTTTTGATTATTTTCTTTTTGTTTATTTTGTTAAACCTCATCCTTTGATTTTAGGTTAACAATGATTAAAATGCTTAATTTGATTAAAATACAACAAAATATGAGAACAAAAGGCAATAACTAAGAATTGTTCATTTTTAACAATTTATATCTGACATCTGCTTAGAAAAGTTTTAAAATTAATTGAAATTATTTGGAAATTAATTATGATTTATAAGGAGCAAACACTTTTTAGTGTAATCTGTCTCAAAGACTTTTCTCGCATAGAATTCTATGAAACATTTCTGTAACACATTTCGCTACCAATTAATCACAAAATAGCGTGCTTACCAGATTAGCTGCTATTAGTCCTAGGTCTATAATTTTGACTATGATTAAGTACTATTTATGGAAATGAAATGCATGGTATTGAAGAAAAGAATAAAAATTACTTAACTTTTTATTTTTCAAGTATTTGAATTCCCAGTTTTTTATTTTTTATTTTTATCCATTATTATTTTTTTTGTTTATCAAAATGTTGGTAGTGCATTAAATTTTTCATTTCAGCTCTTTATACGCTTTACAATATATTTTTCTAATTGTTTTTGAAGGGGTTTTAGAGCAGCATAAACATTTGCCACAAAATAAATCGAAACACTCATAACACAAAGAGGAGAAAATATATATGTAACTTAAGAACACACGCACACACAATTTCAAATGATAGCTTGTCGAATTGTAAAAATCTTTTAAAATAAATCGAAACACTGATAACACAAAGAATCTGTAACTTAAGAACACACGCACACACAATTGCAAATGATACTTTGTCCAACCTGTAAAGATCTTTTAAGACTTAGAGATAATATATTATAATAATCTGTTTGGTATGAAATTTTTAGTGATCTTTAGCTAGCTTTTCTTCTCAATGCTTGAGAAATTTCGTAAAAAAATATGATTCCTAAAATATAATTGATTATGGTACTTTATTATTTTCACTAATTCGTTACTTGATAAATTTGCCGTAAGATGATGATCGTGTCAGAAACGTGGAATTTTTCAACTAAATGTAATGTTGGTAAACGAAATTAAATGCTTTTTCTTTATAGAATCATTTATTACTTACTACTAAAGGAAATAATAGATTTTATTTTTAAATTCAAAAAAATATTTCTAAAATTTTTAACAATTTAATAATTTCTTATATTACTAAACACAATAAAAACAAAAACCTTATTTTCGATTTCAAATTTTTGCGTTTCTATTTATTTTTTCAGAGAGAAATTGCTGAGATATATTGTTAAATATTTGACTTCTCATTAAAATTTGTATATTATAATGCCTTATAAATTTTTTAAGATTAATTTAGATACTAAGATTTTGACTTAAAAATTCTGATATTAAAATGTAAATTGATGAATTTATACTTTATACTACTTACACTGCCTTAGTAATATCTAAGATTAATTTAGATTGTAAGAATTTTCTGAGATTAATTTAGTGTTTCTAAGATTTATACATAAAAATTCTAATATTAAAATGTAAATTGATGAATTTACACTTTATACTACTTACACTGCCTTAATAATATCTTAAATTAATTTATATTGTAAAATTTTTCTAAGATTAATTTAGTTTCTAAGATTTATACATAAAAATTCTTAGATTAAGGCTGTGTAAATTGATCAATGAATACATTGTACCATTTACAAGTTTTTAGTACTATACGAAATTTAAGTTATATATGAGAAGGGACGAATAAAATGTTTAAATATTTCATTTTAGCTGTTCATCACTAGGTGAACAAAAAAATTTCATATATTGTCTTTATTTTAATCTTCTTTTATTTATTGTTCATACATTCCACAGTATTAAATTCTACTTTTTTTTAATTATTTTAAAAATTATTTGCCAAAAATACCGCTACATTTTGAAAAGTTAAAAGTTTGAATATTTTAATCTTAACGAAAGAAACGTTAAAATTAACAGATTTAAAATTGGACTTGTTCTCCATGTGTATTTAATATAGACATGGAATGCAAAATTAATAGATTTATAAAAATTATTCAAAACGATCTCATGTATATTCTTATATAAAAATCATATATATTGTTGTTATACAAAAGTTATTAAAGTAATAATAACTTTCTAGATTGATTTTACTTTTAACATTTGCTTGATTTCCTTAGTCAATTACATTAAATGTGAAAGCAATATATCACAATATACGCTTAGAGTAAAATATATATGGCAATATTTTAATTTATGTACTCATTTCAAACTTATAATTTGAATACATAAAAGTCTTGCATTAATTAAACTAAGTATATTACATTTAGTTAAGCTAAGAAATGTTTAATTCTGAATATAAAATAATTTATGTGTTTTGCTTCATTAAATGATTCATAAAATAAAAACCTACACGTTTCTGCATTATAAACCAGATTTTACACATCTGTATACACAGTTCAGAATATTTTGATCATTTATAATTTTTAACTTACTTTTTTATTTTAATTGACATTTATTACTCTATCAGAAACTTTTATTAAGATACATCACAAAGAAAATCACACATATTTGAAACAATACATGCCGTGAGCAACAAAAAAAAGAAAGAAATTTATTATATATATTAATACTTAAATTTCAAAGATACACATTTCTTTTTTTTTTGTAGTTTTTACCTATTTATTTCTCTTCTTTCAAATAACCCATTTAGAAAAAAATTTTTAATTAAAACATTTTATTTTTTCAGAGACATAAATTAAAAATATTTGAGGAAACAGTAACTGCTATTAAACACAGCAGAATTAATACTTTTTATCTCATATAATTTTGGTTATCTTGATGATATAATTTATCTAAAATACACCTAAAGTACTTTAATTTAAAAAGTAATGCTTTAAAAAACACTTTAATATCTTATACATTGTTATTTTTTTGTTAAAAATAAATTATCTGAAATTTTTTAAAGTAAATTGCACATGAAATTTAAACTTTAAAATATTTCAGAAATATTTTATCAACAATTACAACTGTCGAAACGGAATAAGTTTGAAAAATAAATTTTCAAGAATATCCTTATTTTGTAGTGTATACTTTGTTTATATTACTTAAAAATTTCATTACTTTAATGCTTAAGACCCACACAAGTATACAACTATGTTATTTTAACTCACACAACATGTCTTTCTTTTATCTTCAAAGTGTTAGGTTATTGTTATTTTAGGGGTATGTTGTCTTTACGACAATATTTTTCTTGTCAGTTTTTCTCTATTTATTAGGACTATTCACTTTGATTTACTTTCAACATAGAGGAAAATAACATATTTTCTTGAATAACTACTGTTTTTATCAATTATTAAAGACTAAATGAAGCCATAAATTTTTTACATGCTTCCTGTAAACTTAACCAGTTATTTAATAGGTAAATTAGATCTAAGTCTAATAATTTAAGAGGTTATTTTTATTTAAATATATATAATTTTGATATTCAAACTTTGATATATATATATATACATATATATATATATATATATACATATATATATATATATATATATATATATATATATATATATATATATATATATATATATATATATATATATATATATATATATATGTATATATATATATATATATATATATATATATATATATATATATATATATATATATATATATATATGTATGTATATATATATATATATATATATATATATATATATATATATATATATATATATATATATATATATATATATATATATATATATATAGTTTTGAAAAAACTGTTGCATAACATGTCCTTCTTCATCGATATTAATATGTATTAATCAATCATTCTAGGAAGACTAAAAAATTAAATATAAATTATTTTATAATCTACTATATTATATTGCTATAAAAGTTAGCTAAATTTACTTAATAACATTTGCTGAATTTTAATTATTTTTGTAGTTTTAATATTTACTAAGCAAGCGAATATATAAATTAAAATAATTATGCATGATATTTTATGTGAACTCGCGCGTATATTTTTTTCTCTTCAATAAAGCTAACACAGAAAATACATAGAAATGATTATTATAAAATTTATTAAAATGTATTCTACAAAGTTATGTGCAATTACAAACAATATTTATTTTACACTGTTTCTTTATAAAAATTTGTAGTTCTAAAAATAGAAATTTATTTTCATATTCCTGTTATTTTCATATTGATTAAATTATGTACATTCCAAGCATTTTTATACTTAAAATATTATTGAGTAATAAACATTGTTAATTATATTAAGTAAAAGGAATATAGAAATCAGGTTTACAAATAAAATGTGGTGTATAAATTTCACACTTTATTTCCCCATATGCCGAAGGATACTGAATGTGTTATCAACAAGAAAAATTAAATGATGTCTATAATGTATTTGATAACGATGATAATAAAATATTTCTTTTTCATTGAAAAGTGAAAAAACAGCACGCATTTTTATTTTAAAAACAAAAGAATCTTTATGCCATGAAATTTTGCCATTATGCTGATTTTATGAATTTGAAGTTTTATTAAGATTCATCACTTTATAGCGTACTTTATTGTTTGATGTATTTTCTATTGCTCCATTATGATCACAATATAATTCAAAATTTAATATAATAATCTCTTCATGCTTTTAATATGCTAGAAAATCAGAATGTGTATTTATTATTACTTAACAAATTATAATGAAATTAATTTATAAATAAATGAAGTCATTTTATTAAATAGCAAGAAATATCGCGTTCTGTAAGCATTAATAATGTTTTAGTTTGTAGTTTAATTGAGATATTTAAATGTAGAAAATACAATATATGTTCTTAAGAACTGTTAATAAGCAACATGCACAAATGTTCTTATACCATTGTAAAATACTACTAAAATTTACAATTATAAATATTCTGTGATGGAATGTTCTTTATGCACATGAAATTTTAGAACCTAACAATTATAACTTTTGAATTATAAAAAAATATTGATTTAATTAATCTTATATTAAATTTTATTCTACATATTTTTAAGAAAGTATTTTGAATATTTATATACAAATGTATTGCTCCAAAAAGAACTATATATCATTCAGATATTTATTCGGTAATCAGGAAAAAACTATAGGCCTTAAATCTTTATTTCTAGAAAATAATTATGTATGCAAAGATGCACCTTTCATTCACTCAAGAGTGATAATTTACCCTAAGTGTATACATTTCAAATACCAGAGAACTTTCATCACACAAATAAAAGTGTCTCTTATATAATCACATTTATCCAGTTTCTAGAATTGATGCAATGACTTTTGATGTGCCATAACATCAGGGGTTGTATCTTGAATTCTGCAGACATGAATAATGTATGAATTCTCAGGGTATAGAGATGCTTATTCAGAAAATCTGCTTTGCGAGGAAGCAACCATTTCTTTATGCATTTTTGGATTCGGCAAAGAGTGTACAGTATTGGAGATGATACTCCTGTATTAGCTACATTATTTACTTGAATTATATTCGTGAATAATATTTCGCAACTAATCTTAAAGCAAAAATTAATATAAATAAAATGGTTCCTTTAAAATATTATTTATATTGATTATACCTAACGTATATAAAATATAGATTAAAAGTAAAAACAAATATTAGAGATATATATACATTTTTATAAAATAATAACTATTATTATGAAAGTATTTATATCAATGTATTTCAAACTAAATTTTTAACTTCTTAATTCATAATATGAAGACAATGTTTTGATATAATATTTCTTTAAGTCTTATATATACATTATCTTAAAATTTATAAAACTTTTAGTTAAAATGAATAAATAATATCATAAATTAACTAAAAATTTATATAAGTAGAAATACTTTTTATTTGTATAAATTTTTAGTTAATTTACGATATTTTTTATTCAATTCAATATTGACCAAGAAGTTCAATTATATCTAAAATTCTCAGTAATGAATTTATTATTTCGTTTTTTCTTAAAGCATGATTATTTTAGAATTGAGATACTTTTCTTTCCCATTAATAATTTTTTATGAGTAGGTATTCTTATAAAAATCAAGGATGGACGTTTTATAAAATAAAACTACGTATATTTTATACCATACATATTAATTTTATCATTTTAAATAAATTTAATTCTGTATTTGAATTTCGTTGCATGCTTTACTTTTCTTCATTTATCTTGTTTACTACTTAAAGTTACTACAAAAGATTCAAAAATTTTTTAAAGTTTGAAAATAGTTAAAATTTACAAAACAAATGTAATAAACATTATGGCATAAAATTAAAAACAATATATTTTTTTATCTTCAAGACATCAGTGGCTTAAATTGTTTCATAAAACTCTTAAGATATTTTAATGTGATAAAAATATCTGAGAACGTTCACTTAAATTCGCCCATAATAGATGTGGTCAACAAATTTTTATGAAACATTTCTGCAACTTCTATAAGGATTTAAAATATGTCAATACCCCATTTAATTTTATCGTTTGAAAATAAATATAATTTAGCATAAGAATTTTCATTTTGTTGACTTCTTGTCATACCGACTATTAACCAAAAAGAACATTTATTAAATTCTTTTACAATGAAATTTCTTCTACGGTTGCATTTGAAATATTTCAGAAAGTTTTGTAAGACAACTCTTTACCATGAAAAGAGTATTTAACTGGTACAAAAAAGATGGAAGATAATCAGAAATCTGATGTTCCATCAATTTCGATTATTAAAGATATAATTATCGATAGTAAGTTGATGCTGAGTGATCATCGATTGACGATAAGAAATTTTATTAACAATTTCGAAAATCATTTGGTTCTTGTCAAGAAATTAAAAAAGAAATATTTATGATATACAGCATGTTGGATATAAAATTTTTCGCATCGAATAGGGTGTCAAGAACTTCAAATTTACTTAAAAATAAGTAAACAAATAAATAACATTATAAATAGTAACATCACTAAGATGCTTTCACAAGGCAATTTCTTTTCAAGACACATTATTTAGGGCGACAAAATTAGTTATTGCAGCCAAGCATTTGATACGAAAAATAAAATCATGCACATGACATTTGAAGCGTGATAACACCAAATTTTGCCGCTCAAAAATGAAGATAATGTTTATTATTTTTTCTTATCTTCAAGATATTATGGATCATAAGCTCCTATAGAGAACCCTGACAGTGAATAATGATTATTATTTGAATATTTTGAAAGATATATAGTTGAAAATGATCTATATCGTGGCAAGAACATTTATTGGGTTTGCACAATGATAACTTTGTTATTATTTATCAATCTTTAAAAAAGTATTCAATCACTATGAGTAGTTAAAATATCAATTAAAAAGCTTGAACACTTATTTTCGTTGTTGTTGAAACCACACTTTTGTCACATAATGTATGCTTTATTCATGCATTATCTGACAACTTTATCCTTTTGCATTTCTCAATGCATTATTTTATACACATTTTAGATAACCCCTTATTAGTTATCCGCGTGAAATTATTTTTATTTTGTACAGTTGATGACATAATAGCCAATTATGATTTTCAAATGTGAATCTCATATTATTTGTTTGGAAAACTGAAATAGTTAGTTTTGAATAAAAAGTAACTTACCAAAATTACTGTCAGACAGAATTTTTTGATGGAAACTTAAAAAAGAAATAAATTCTACAATTTCGTTTTTCAATAAGTATTATTGTTAAAAATTGAACACACACACATTTTTGTCTGAGCATTTTATTATAATAAAATCTTATAAAAAGTAGAGTTATTAAATTTAACTATTTTAGTTTAAAATTTAATACATTACATATAATTTTTGCAATTCTTCAAAATGTTAAATTTAAATATATGCGACTTCACTTCTATTTTAAGAATGAATATGTGATGGCTTATAGAATTCTCTTTAATAATAAATTTAACTAAAACATGCTTTTTATTAGCACAAAATAGGACCGTTGTTAAATGAAATAAAACCAAACTCTTTAAGTAAAGGTTAAATACTTATCCAATGAACCTAAGTTAAACTTAATATGACATGACATAAGCTGAAAATAATAAATGTAAAGCTATTTACCGAATTTTCAGTTACTCATGTTGCAAAGATAAGATATGCATTGCTTAAAACAATTTTATATATAATATATTTTTACGCCTTATTATATTATCACAAAGTTAGTCGATATTGCATAGAATATTCGGTAAAAAATATGTTCTGTATGTTTTTGTTTGTTTTCAAATTTCAGTGATTTTTGATTATGAGGGCAAATTTGACAGATTTAAAATTTAAATTAAATTTGGAGTTATTGCAAACATTTACATCTGTGGAGGGAATAAAACTCTGAGGAGATAATTATATTTTATTTTATAAGTTCTCTAACTTTGAAATGTAGAGTTCCAGTAATGATTTATGTTTCAAAGATTATCTGCCTAAAAGTTACTTACAAGTCTAAACCTAACGCTAAAAATAACCGTGTTCTAGATTGTGAGGGTTAATTAAGGTTTCACCAACATTTAACTTCACCCATTTCATGATTAATGAGTTGGAAATGCTGAGATTTCTCGCTATTATTACCTTTATTTGAACATACTGATTGATAAATTGAAAACGAAATCAACTGCAATCCACTCATTTCTATCTTAGTCATCTTCATATGTCTAACAAACCATATGTTTTGATATTTTTAAGCACTTTTCTCATCAACTCATTTGTAATTTAGTCTATGATGTTGAAACACTTTATCTTGTTAATGATGCTTATTCAGTGTCTTATATTTAAGCGTTTTTGTTTTAGTTTAATGAAAATACGATAAATTTACTACAACATAGGTAATGTTTCTTACCTAAGAATGCTAACTAAAATTATCTTTCCTATATAATTATTTAGAATTAGACATTTGATTGTGTCTTTTCTTATGCTTATTATAAATATGAATTTAATGCTAAAAATAATGAAAACGCGTTTTAAAATTACTATTACTGTGAAGGCTAAGATTACTTCAGGCAATTATATCATATTTAATCTCGTGTTGTACATTGTATTGGATGGTTATAAATCAAATTGCAAATTTGTGTCATAACACTATTTGTTTACTTATGCTTTACATGTGCTTTTTAAATAAAAAACTGTTTAATAAAAATCATATTAACTTTAATTGTGTCTGGTTCATATCTCTATATCTCTAAGAGGGAAATTTCAGATTTCAGAATCAAAAGGAAAGTTTACATCCATATTGAGTCTTCATTATTTTATAAATTTATAATTCACACAGAATTTTAAACACATATTTCTGCTTAGTTGTTAACCAATTTTACACAACGCTAATAAGGTTTAACAAAATATTACAGAATTACTTTGAACTAAAACCTACTTTATCTGCAGTAAACTAAAATGCTGCGTGAAAACAATTTTCAGTCATAAGACATTCCAAATTTCGTAACTTTTTATTTAATTATATGAAAAACAATGTTTGCATAGTTCATTCATATTAAGGAAAATGCTGATATTTTTATAAAATGTTCACAATTTGGAGTTTTTAATTTTTTAAGCATTTTCGATGTTTTACTACTTCGAATATTTATTAGATCAACTGAAAATATTGTACCATTTCTATTATTATAAATTTACATAGTCACTTACTGTTTAAACTATATCTCTTATCATTTAATGCTTTCAATGTAAGTATGCGTGTGTAACCGGAAATCATATTTGGAATTATCAAAATTGAATTTTTAGAATTTGTAATATAACCTAAAATTATATATTTAAAGAAAATCAACAATCTGGAACTTTTTATAATGGGTTTAATTATTAATTTCAAATATGGGTGCTACGCGTCATATTCCATTTATAAATACTTCTTTTATATTAATTTCTAACTTAATTTTTAAAATGTGCTACTTATATATAATCAGCAATACACATCACATGAGATTTCGTAAACACTGCAATACTGTATGTGTTTAATAAACAGCTATACTGTAATTCTGTCATAGCATTTTGGGTAAAGCTCAGCTATCACAATACTAATGCCTAAAGGTGAATTAATCGGAACATATATCTATCACTGGAGTCATAACAAACCTCCAGATAATGTAGATTAATGGATAAGTTTATTATCACGCGTATCAGTTGATACGATGCTCTAATATCCACATCCATGAAACTTATTGTATCTTTAGAGGGAAAATCTTAAGCATTCCGGATGCTTTTCATTAAACGTAACAACAATAAGGGGTTCTTGGGTAAAATGATTCATTTTGTATAAAGAATAATTTTATCGATACTTGCTACCTAACACTATTTAGCTATTAACTTATAAAAAATCTGGATGAAAAAACACCACAAATGATTTATTAAATAAATAATCATTCAAAATATGCATAACGGACTAAATGTAGGAAAATTTGGTAAAGCTAAGTATGCAAGGAAAAAGTTAAGAAAAATTAAAATTGTTTCCCATATATTACTTAACTTACTTAAGTTTATCAATCATTTTAAATATCATGTAATGTTTTTTTTTCTAAAATATCACTAAAGATGAAAAATTATTTTAACCGTAAAATAATCTCTGAATTATTTTCAACAATTGCGATTTTTCTTGAAAATTCAAACGTTGTAAGTTACGTGATGAAATACTAATGATATGGAAAGATTCTTCAAATTATACATGGTTTTTATCGTTTATGGTTTAGTAATTGTACATATTCATTCACTATTTTACAAATAACTTTTAAAATAGCTATATATTTATCTAAAACACATATTTGAAAAAATGTATTTAATATTTATTTCTAGCATTTATCATGTGACAAATAATTAAAATTGTCTGTATTTGAGTTAAAGGTTATAAAAATCTAATTATTTTTACATAAATGACAATATAATTATAATTTCATCAGATTTTGAATATTTTATTCTGTTTAAGTCCCCAATAATCTCTTCTCTCTATTAATTTAATTAAATTAGAAAATTATTAGTGATTTCTCTTTCCAAAATAAAATAAGAAAAACATCCTGAAGCAGCTGAATATTTGTATATAAAGATATTTTAAATAATTATGTATAATATCAAAAAATCAGTGTTTGTCTTAGTTATTTGTAAAATATCTTCTTTTATAAAAATTGATCATCTAATAAATATGTATAGCAAATTCAAAGGCAATATTCAATGTTATTTGTACACATTACTTTTTATTATGATACTTTTTGTTTATATTTCATTTTTTACACAAAATATATGTTAGATAAAATTATAATTTATTGCATTGTATAATGATATTAAATTTTTAAGTATCTAATATTAAAAATAAACTTTCAGAAAAATTATTAATTTTTTATTTTACGTTCAATGAGTAAGAAGATACCAGGATTTTATTTTAGTGATAAATAAACGAGAATGTAAAGAAAGATATTTTTATGGAAAGCTAATCCTAAAATAGCAACATAAATAAAGTGATTCAAGTAAACTATTGATTGATTTCACTTTTTTAAGAAAAATATTTAGATTTTTCCAGTTGAAATAAACTTTTGAAATTTTAGAATAAAATAATATTTACATATTAAGTAAGAATGTTAAATATTTATACATTCTGCTTTTATTAGGTACATGTTTTACTGTAGCAAATATTTTGAAATTGAGTGATAAATCATACTCATGGGTTCTCATTCTTATACCATTATTATTTATTTAAAAGTAAATGATTTTCCTTAAATTAGTTTTGAATGTAAATTAAAGTAAATTAAGTATGTATTACTCAATATATTTCATGTAATCATCATGAGTAAGAATATTTAAGCAGCTTTATTTTGAAAATTTAATAAAATCATGACTTTATTTTTTCCAATCTTAACAATTATTAATCTTAGCAATATAATTTTTCAATGTTCAACTTCATTTATGGAATTAAAAATCATTTTCCTTATTATCTAACTGCATACATAAAAATAAAATGCATAACTAATACAGCATCTTTTAAATATAAACTTTAAATGTAATGCTTAATTTAGTAAGAAAATAGTACATTTGTCTAAAGCATATCTGAAAAATTTTATTTTTAGTGACGTGAAAGTTTTAGACATTATTATAATAACGTATGAATTGCTGAAATGGTGAAAAAAAATTCAGATTATTTGTTTTGAGTAAATTCGCTTAGTGATAAAAGTTTTTGTTAAATTTTTGATGACAATTTTTTTTATACACTTAACTGAAAAATTTGATTATAACTGTTTTGTTGAATATAAAGGCGTGAGAACCTTACAAAGCCAATAAAAATGATAAATAATAAAACGAATTACGTAATGAATCAGCGTTTAACTTTGTTCTATTTAATCTTTTTCTCTCGATGTTGTCAGATTATACCAATTTTGATTAGCTTTAATGTGAAAAATTAAGAATGCATTATATTTTTCTACACATCCTTAATACTTATTGAATAAGTCACAAACGTTGAGTAATCAAATCTGGCTACTTTTTTTTGCTACGTTTTAGACATATCAAACCTAAAACTACGGTGGTAAAAGAATAAGAAGGAATTTTGTCTGACTTGTACGTGAAACCTAGAATCTTTTGTTGAAGGATCAACTTTTGATACATAGTTTTTCCAGTTGCAGATTATTATCTAGGTATCATAAAATACGACTTGATACAAAATAACTACGGGTGACTTAACAGGTGTCATGAACAATGACATTTGACAGGCAATGGATAATTTTTTATATAAATTTTAAGTGCTTATGTAACGTTTAAATAGTTAAAGAATTAAAGTATAGACCCTTAACTGTCTTAAATGATACTAACGGTAGATTTAAAGTAGAAGTGATAATGACAGACTATAGAGATTATTGGTAGTGATGGACTATAAATAATATTTCGAAATCCGAGTTTTGTTATATTTTAAATAATGTCTACTTACATAACAAATGATGAATATGAATCAATATCTAATGATAAGACATATCTGTCGATAGCCAAAAATGAATTGATATTCATAGAATCAATTAAGACTCAACTGTTGTCCGTGGCATTTGTTGATCATGTTAATTAACTCGTTAACATATCGACATAATTTGGTTGAAATTATTGCATAAGCATTTTCAAATGTGAATTGCAAATTCACCGGAAGATTACCTTACTATTTTTCTAGTCATTTCTATGAAATGTGTATCTTATGGATTATGGTCATTTACTTTAACTGCTCGACAATGTTAACTCTGTTTAATTCAAACTTTCGTTGAATGAGCCTTAACACTATCGTGCCTAAAAAGTGATTGCAGCCTTAGCAACAATACAATTTCCACACTAAATGAAACAGATCACAAGTGTTATCTATTTTAAAAATTCTTGTTTCATATTCAACACGAGTTTCACATCTGAATATCACATTTTTGGATTATTAATAACTTCATAGAGATCATCCAAATCAATTACATGATACATAGTATTCAAGAAAACCTTTTCTTTGAAGTTTGATAAGTTTGTGATTGCATTCTTGTTATAATGTCTATAAATTGTAATTATCTATATTAACATTTGTGTTATTTCCAGATGATAATTTAAATAATTCAAATTTTGTTGTATTCAAAAGTAAATTATCGACGTGCATGCTTTAATTAGGAATAAAAATTACGTAAATTGTAAAAACATTTTCTGCAAGAAAATTTAATATCAAAACTGAAAAAGTTAGAAAAAATATTATGTGAACGCTTTCTGCTTCATCACGTGATTATGGTTCATAAGTAGTTTATGGAAATATTTTGGCCAGTCGAGCCCAACAGGCCAGAGCTTTAGGGACGTCCTTGTGAAGATGCGTGAGATAACTAAACAAGTAAACATATCAAATGAACGTCTCTTTAATATTTTCCCTGAACATTTAGGCATCAAACTATTATCAGAAAAGTAGATCTTATGATTGGTGACAGTGAATTATACTTGGACTCTTGTAACCATTTTAAAATAGTGTTTAGAAACATTTGATCACAAAAAGAAATATTATTGGCGTTATATTTCAGTTGATCAAATTTGGAGATGCATTACTACAGATAAAACATAAAAGAGCATTTAAAGAGAAGATTTCTTGAAATATATAGAGAAAAAACTTCTTGACATATAAGGAAAATGCTTCTTGTGAGACCTATTCCGAAAAAATACGAAAACAGTTCCATCAGACTATGACCACTGTTTCCTGTCTCTCAAAGGCGTAATTCTCATTAACTTTCTGGAGCAGTGGAAATGATCAGTGGACAAAAATATGCTGATTTATAAGACCGTTTTAAGAAAAATCAAAAGAAAAAAGCTCCGTTAGTGCAAGAAAAAATCTTTTATCCCCACGATGCAGCAAAATTAGCGTATGCAATTATAACCATCAAATTGGTTGAATTAAGTTACCTTGTAATTTTATCTACCGCTTTACCTTACTTGGCCTCAAGGGACTTTTTTTTTCCACAATTAAAAAAAATCTTGGTGAAAAGAAATTTTCTTTAAATTCTATGATAATTTATGAAACAACTGAATATTTTGATCAGTTTTAGAAATTTTATTTATTTATTATATTTTATAAGGTTTAAAAATAGAGCATAGTTAGAATAAAGTATCATTATAAAAACAGATTGTGCTTAAAAATAAATGTATTTTCCTATGTGTATAGAATTTTTCATTCCAAAGCTTGAAACATATCAAACGGTCCTCCTAAACATATACACGATTTTTTAAAAAAACGTTACTGTTTATTACTAAATTATAAGAACTGCATTGTAAAAGGAATTCAGATGCATGCGATAATAAGTCATAATCTTACATTATTATGCGGTATTAAATTTACATTTTATTTTGAAGAAAACATATAATTTCAAAAGAAAAGTGAGAAACAGATGTGCTTTCTATTTTTTGATAAAAATATTCTTAAAGAGAAAAATTTCAATTAAATGTAAGGTATATTAAAAACCATGAAAATAAATCATAAAACTTAATTAAATGCAAAAGATTTAATATTTCCTTTGTAATAACTTTATACCTCAAGCTGTTAAAGAATTTGAATTCGTTAGTTTAAATTTTTTTCTTTTCGTGACAATTAAATTCCTTTTCACTTCAAATAACTCAAATTCACATTTGAATCATTATGATAGAGAAATAACGCAAAAAATTTTAATACACTGAACTTCCTGAATATATCAAAGCAACAATACAGAAAATAAAATGTTCTTAGTAAAAAATATTTCTTTTAAAAAGCAATATTTTACTTTAATTTGTTCCAAAACTCTACTTCCTTAATATTATTTAATTAAAAAGAAAGGTTTCTAAGATATTAGAAACATAATTGAAATGATATTTTGCACAATTTATTTAAACAGTTTTCATTTTCAAGATTGAAACTTTGATTTAGTAAAAAATGATAGGTTAAAATTGAAAATTACAAATTTTTTTATTATCTTATTAAATAATAATTCAATTCCTATTTAATTTAACATTTTCTTAAGTTTTGCTTCTACTTAATGATTGCTTAAATATAGATAAAAATTCATTTTTCATAATCAGTTTTAATAATTAAACTTAATATTTTCTCAGCATTAAGTGTGTTGGTACATATTGAATACATTTAAAAATATTTTAACTCTTTCAGTAAATCTATTCTATATTTATTATATTATTAAAATATTTTTAAAAATGTCCCTTATTTTTCTATTAAATCTTTATCTTATTTTTCTATTTATTTAAAACTCGGGCTTTATTTTATTAAATTTTCTTTAAATAACTGAGTACGCTGATGACTGTTTTATTTTTACTTCTAAAATCTTGTCCATGGATAAAGGGCATAAAAGAATTGTCGAAAAATGACAAAATCATTTTTAAATTCCAGTAAACCTGTAAATTATGGTAGACATAATGTCAAAATATGAATACGAAACCTTTCATGGAGCTCGGGAATATATTACCCATTTTATAATTGCCTTACGTGGAGATTATAATATCTTATATAAAGCAAGAAATTATGTAATATATATAAGTGTGTATGTGTGCGTGCGCGCAAATAAAAATTAAATAATCAATGAGAATCAATCTAAATGAAATTCAATTTATTATCTGAATATAAACATTTAAAAAAATTTCAATATAATGATAAATTCTATTTTACATCAATTTGTGGCAACATGAATAAAATATGCTTAAAATATTAATTCTGAATTCAATAATGTAGAGACTAATAGAAATTACATTTAATATTATTTATAAAAGTACGCCTATACATTAATATTTCTATAATAGCGAAGAATTCAAGAAATAAAATGATTTTTTTGACACTTACATTAAAAAAGGAAGAATTAGCTAGATTGAATTTTCAAAACATTTTGTTACATATATCCTAAAAAATCATTGCAGATATTATAAGCAGTAATAAAATTACTTTTACCTTTTATCATGGTCTTATTTTTGAAGATCAAAGATCTAATGCATGTAGTAATCAAGCTTGATAGACTAATGTATGTTACTTTTTCGAAGGTTTTAGTGTCTTTCCATAACATAGTGTAGAAGTTTGAAGTTAAAAATACCAACTTAAAATATGACATTGGAAATAAGAGTGGTTAGCCAAAGTAATTTAAAAGGTTTTTGACAATGCAAGAAAAAAGCTTAAAATGTGTTTTTTATTGTTTTGAAACTCATTAAAAATCTATTTATTTTTTTCAAAAAAATTCAAGTATTATTCATTATCAATTTTGTCTGAAATGTTGATGAAATAATGAATGGATTTTTTACTTAACTTGTATTTAAATATAAATAGTTTATAATTTACTTACGATGCTTTGAAATTAGGTCTTAAAATTAAATTGAGATTTTATTGCAAAGAATATAATTTAATAAGCAATTGATTGCCAAAAAAATGTAAATTAGTACGATTCATACGAATATACAATTCACGAATATATTCATTAATATAAAATTCAGTCTGGATAACTGTCGATAAATGTGAAGAAATAGTATTACTGAATAAAACAAAGTTTTATAATTAGAGTTAAAATCAAAGAAAGAATTGAGATTTTAATTTATTTTATTCGCAAAAGTAAGAAATGATTTCGTAATGACATTTCATACTCTATTAAGGATTTGATAAAAATACGATCCTTTAAATCATTCAATTTTGCAAGAAACAAATAACCAATAAATATTTATTAGATTATTGAACATTAATAGTCATTATCTAATGAATAAAAGCCAAATATTTATTATATTTATTAAAAATCATTGAAAATATATCCGATATTAATTACGTTTATTATATAATTATTTCTGCTGGAGACATAACATCAAATTCTGTTAAGTTTGTATTTTTTACCTATTATTAACTAAATTGTTTTCTAAAAATTCAATTATTTATTAGATTTTTACTATAGTTGAAAATCACTGTATGCATAGCAGAAATATCCACCAATATTAAAAACGAAATTGCAAACACATCCTATAATGAAAGGATTCCTTTTATCTTAAGCAATAATATTTATTTAAGCCACGTCACTGTCATTGGTCAGTAATAATTGCAATGACAGACTTCTACATTTCCTTAGATTTGTTCTGACAGCCTTTCTTTTCAGAAGTTAAAAACGTATCCTTGAATATGTGAAGGATATTCTTAATCGTTGGTTTATAATTATTTTTATAATACATAATTTAATTTCTAATTAAAGTTATTTATTTTTCTTCAATATAAAAATATATATATTAATTACATTTATTGTTTAATTAAATTTAATTAAAAACTAATCTCCTGATGTGACTTAGGTAATTTACACAGTATAAATTATTTAAAGGAATTTTTTAACTTTATGAAATATTACTTAATTAAAATATAAATGATATTAAAATTATAAGATAAAATAATAAGATAATAATCACTTTATAAATTTATATATAAATGCATTATTGTTTGTTGTATGTTACTACAAAAAGGGCTTATATATAATTTAATGAATGTCAAATGTAATAAAATAAAATTACACTAAAACTCCTATTATGTTTACAACATTATTATTTTCTTTCAAATTATTTAAATTTTGTATTATTTTATTTTAATGCATTATATATATATATATATATATATATATATATATATATATATATATATAATATATATATATATATATATATATATATATATATATATATATATATATATATATATATATATATATATACATATATATATATATATACATATATATATACATATATATAT
The DNA here is from genome assembly GCA_037975125.1 of Latrodectus hesperus. Taxonomy (NCBI): domain Eukaryota; kingdom Metazoa; phylum Arthropoda; class Arachnida; order Araneae; family Theridiidae; genus Latrodectus; species Latrodectus hesperus. Next base: position 24,832,543 of record CM075858.1, read on the forward strand.
AAATATATATATATATATATATATATATATATATATATATATATATATATATATATATATATATATATATATATATATATATATATAATATACATATATATTATATATATATATATATTTATGTATATATATATATATATATATATATATATATAATATATATATATAAATATATATATATAATATATATATATATATATATATATATATATATATATATATATATATATATATATATATATATATATATATATATATATATATATATATATATATACATCTTAATAGGATTATAATTTATCAGGAGGTTTGTTAGGGGTTATTATAATTTCATTACAAATGTATACTAGTAAATATATATGTAAAAACTTTTATGCTTTTCAGACATTTAAAAAATCTAAAGTTCAAAAAAAAATTAAAAATGTTTTTAGATAAACTTTCTTGGTAGAATCCTTTTTTAATTACATCAATCTTTTGTGAAACTCGGAAAATATCTGAAGCGCTAACAAGAAACAATTAAGAGCCACTTCAAAATACAAAGAAAAAAATCTGAACAGAGTATCGAAGCCATTGGTTTGATACCGGAAATAATAAGTTCCTTTCTCATGTGACAGATAGAAATCAGAAAAATGTGTTCTGAAAAATTGCACTACTCCAGATCATTTCCCACAATTCATGTTAAGATTACAGGTTCAGTTTTTTTCTACTGAGAACCACCTCAACACGCAATATAGGGATTATCAGGAGAGTCGTAATATGGCGATGAAAAAAGAAGATTTAGAAATGAGATACGAGATTAAGCTCTCCGGAAAGAAATAAAAATAGTTTCTTCCCAAAGAGAAAGGATTTTATAGTAAGAAATGAACTGAATTTCCTTGTAGAAGATTAAAAATGTTTTGATAGGAATTTTCTGCGCTTTTAATGTATATTTTCTCTTGTCGTTTTTATTCGATGCATGGAATTTGAAATGCCGAGTTATGATCGGAAATTTTCGGATAAGTAAATATGTTTTGACTTCATCAGAAGTTTATCTTAAATTTTTATTCTATAATTTGAATATCCAAAACAATATAAATTTGATGTTGGATATAAATTTACGATAAAACTACGTTAAATTTGTGGCGCTGTGTTGTAAGTGTTAAAACTATTATATTAATGAAATTGAATTAAAGTAGAAAATATTTTATTAAATGCAAAACAACAACAACTAGAAACGCGAGATTAACAATTCGGAAGTTAGTGAAGTATTCGCTACACTTAGTATTAAACAATAAAATTACTACAGAAAAAATTCCTACTCTTATTAAATTTAAATCAAATTTTGCTCTAATGAATCTATTTTCCAAATATCCATATTTTTCTCAACACACATTTATATTAACTTATTAAAATTATGATCATATTAGTAAAAGCTTCCAATATATATATATATATATATATATATATATATATATATATATATATATATATATATATATATATATATATATACAGGGTGATCCAAAAGTCAGGACGAACTTTAAAAATGAATAATTCGAAAACGAATCACGATACAAAGATGCGGTTTGCCCCAAACGGATAGAAAAGAAACCGGGTTTTGTGTTGCAATGAAAAAAAAGTTCTGTTGGCGACCAACAGATGGCACTGTCGGATTTCTGATGTAGGATTATGCAAAGCAACAAACGATGTAAAAAGAAGCAATTACTGCAGGTAATGGTAGTCGAATCTGGTATGCATCGAAATGCTGTCCATTGTTGAGAAAGCCCTCTTAGTTAAACTGCTTTATAAGAATTCGGAAAGTGCCATTGCGAGCATATCGCTACATGAAGGGTATGCGAGATAGCAAAGGACCAATAACGTCTTCTGCATTGAACAAAATTGTGAAAAAATTTGAAGCTACAGGTTATTTGGCGTCATGTCAAAGAAGTGGATGTCCCTCAACTGCAGCTGCTGTTGCCACGACAGTGGAGCAGACGGTGCAAGCCATGTCGGCGGTTGCTGCACATGTGGAGTGCAGTGCTTGAGAAGTTTCGAGGCAGACAGGAGTGTCGTATGGAAGTGTCTGGAGAGCGCTGCGAGTAATTTTGCAACGGTATCCCTACAAGTTGCAACATAACCAAGAACTGAAACCTCCTGACTTCGACTCTCGCCGACATTTTGCGAATTTGGTCTACAATAAGATGGAAGAGCAGCACGACTGGCTTCAAAACTGTGCTTTGAACAGATGAAGCACATTTCACACTCGCTGGCGCTGTTAACAACCACAATTGTCGAGTGTGGACCACAGAAAATCCACATGCATTTGTTGAGGTACCCATGCAACAGCCTAAAGTGACTGTCTGGTGTGGCTTCACTGCTGATTTCATAATTGGTCCATTTTTTTCGAGGAAGTCACACAGACAGGTTTCCAAACAGTTTCTGTCACCGGTAAGCGATATTTAGCACTGTTACAGAACCGAGCCCGACAGGCACTCCAAACAGTCACCTTTATGCAAGATGGAGCACCACCTCATATTGCTCTGCCTGTGCAACGCCTGCTACACTCAACATTTGGGGAGGATCGTATTATCAGTCACTACTTTAATCACGCATGGCCTCCAAGATCTCCCGATCTCACACCCTGTGACTTTTGGCTGTGGGGCTTCTTGAAGTCAAAAGTGTACAGCGACCAACCGGCATCACTAGCGGCACTGAAAGATGCCATCCGCCAAAATGTGTCTGCCATAACGCAAGAAATGCTACTAAATGCTGTGAATGGTGTGGTGAATCGTATCACAGCTTTACTTCTGAATGATGGACATCACATTGAACATTTACTATTGTAAGTACTAATTAACTGTAATTAATCTGACTTCATTAATCATTGTTTCATTTGTAAATCATCTTTTGTTGCAATAAAACACTATAGCGCCATCTGTTGGTCGCCAACAGAACTATTTTTTTCATTGCCACACAAAAACCGGTATATTTTCCATTCGTTTGGTGCAAACCGCATCTTTGTATCGTGATTCGTTTTCGAATTATTCATTTTTAAAATTCGTCCTGACTTTTGGATCACCCGGTATATATATATACATATTACCATTCATTGAATAAACAGTTCTGTGTTAAAAAATTTCAATTAATTAATTTGACTTATTTTAATTTGCCTCTAAATTTGTTTAAAAAGAAGAGTGAAAACTGTGTTTAAAATATAAATTGCATTTAAATGCAGTTAAACAATTATATTTCTTATATGACTAAACAATTGAGCATTAATATTTAATCAGCTCACACTTCGGTATTAAAACACAAGCGATAGAAAAATGTATAAAAAATTTCAAATAAATAAATTATTAAAATTTGATTTTTGTTTCTCATCATCCATAATATATATATATACATATATTAGTTAATTATAAAATGCTATTGAATAGTTTTATATTCAAACTCTTTCATGTAGATTTTGAAAAACTCAATGAAATATTAGAGAAAAACAATTCTTACAAATAAAACTTTCTTAATAAAGTTCATTTTTACTTTTACTGTCACCAAACTTAAATAAGAGTAGCATATTAGACAAAGAGTAAAGCCTACTTAAATAAGAAAAGTGCATTTAAAATAATAAATAATTCTTTCCACGATTCTAATACTAAGGGCTCAGTAATCATATGGTGGGTTTAAAATTGAAACTGAAACAGAAAAACGGTAAATAATGCTACGGTTTCAATTAGATTCAAACCAAATTTAAATCAAAATTAGCAACCAAATTTAATTTAATCGGTACACAAAAAATTTGTCTCGTTATGTTTATTATATACACACAATAGTTACATGTATTATATCAGAAGAGCAGAAATCAATTATGTTGTATATTACATAGGCAATGTGGATTTAATATTGGTTGATCCGTTAATGTGAGGAAAATGTTTTATTCATCGAGTTATCTCAATGATCTGCATACTATCTACTAGGCACTTCTTAAAATAAAAATAAAACTTAAAAATACTGAAAAAACCCAACTTTTCTATACTTAAATTTATAAAATGTTATTTATTTATCGATAGCTAAGGGATCAAGCTGATGCGATCAGGCAAGCATTAAAATTGTTAAGAGAATCAAGGATCAATCAGCTACAAATGCTAAAATAAAAAAAAATCAAATGGCTTAAAATTTTATTACAAGTAAGAAAAATAATATAAAAATATTTTTGGATTTATAAAAAATCAAATAAGTTAAATCAAATAATCAATAAATTAATTAAATAATCAACTTTTCAGCAATTACTTTTCAAACTTTAAATATATATAAGGAATATTTAATTCATATATTACCTAAGCAAAATGTAAAAAATTCTTTAAAGAAATATTTTGAAAATATTTCATTAACTGAAATGAGACTAGTTTATATCCTCAAAGAAATGACTTAAAGGGGTTTCTGGCAAGTATAGTGCAGACTTTAAACATGTGAATTAGGGAGCGACGTACATTTGTGATATCGATGTTTGTGTATAACAACCATGCTTTTCATATATAGCTTTTCATAGTGTATAAAAGACAAGCATTTTGAAATCAAGTAATAATTTCAACTAGTTGAATATGCATTTCAGAAAAAAAGCATACAAAATTTAACATACATTAATATATATATATACATTAATATATATATATATATAAATATATATATATATATATATATATATATATATATATATATATATATATATATATATATGAACGTTTAATTTAATTGATTTTTTGTTTCATGTATAAAAATCACAATAAATTATATGATATTCTATTATTCTTATGCTTAGAAACAACAGTTACCAAATCATTAAATTTTAAATAACAAGGTGAATAACATTTTTACTGCTTAGAGCTTAACATACGAACTTCAAATTTATAGCTTCAAACAATAAAAAGTTGGAGCATATGCGTATAAAAATAATTTTATTTAATTAATTTCTTTATTCTTAAATCCTGTATATAAAACTGAAATAATAATTTGTTGACTTATTTTCTGAACTAAAAATCATAAAGACATTTGCAAAAAAATAATAAGAATACATTTTGTTTTTCTTTCAAATGATTAAAATATAGCTATTTAAAAGTTATTTATTTTATGAGTGTAATCATAATCATATGTTTCAGACAAAAAATAATTACTTACATTTGTTACTTAAAATGTTATTCATTTTTCAATGCATTACATAAAAGTAATATAAGTTATATAAGTATAATATAACATTGGTTTATTTAAATGTTACTTATATAATTAATGATACACACTATTTACAATAAAAACTGAAATTTAACTTAAGTTTACTATTATAACTAAAATTTTTAAATTTCTAAATAAATGAAAACATCAGGTGCTAAAATATATTACAGTAACTGCTTAGATATACTAGAATTTACTGTGAATAACGTTGTTAAAATAAAATTATATGATTTTTTAAGTAAATCAATGAAGGAAATTTGAACTGGTTACATTGGAATTATGTATATAAGAATAACTTTATGTTATCATATAAATTCAAAAACAGTAATAAATCTGAAGTTATAATTTTGAAGTTAAAGAACAAATATAATAGTTTAGAATAATAGTTTTAGAAATAGTTAATATAACGGATTTTTTAGAAATAATTAGTAGAATAATAGTTTTAAAATAATAAAGTAACAACTTTAGGAATAATTTATAATGTCATGTACATTTAATAATCTTATAAGATAAGAGATAATAAGCATTCAAATATTAATAATTCCATATAATAAGAGTATAATAAAATGAGATTAAAATTATATGATATTTTATAGAAAACTATTATATATTTTATAGTACTTTATGGAAAATTACTGTTTTGCTATTTTATTAAATGATATTATATAAATTTTAGCAATAAGCTAAAGATAATCATGAATGAAACTGAAAAACAAACTTCTTCCACATCATTTCTTTTAAAAAATAATTTGAGCTTATTACAGAATTCCAGAAAAAATTTTTAAATATTCATTCTTTTATATTTAAGATTCTGAAACCCTATGCTAGATTTCTTACATTCCAATACTTGAAATAAATGGAAATTCTAAATTATATATATATATATATATATATATATATATATATATATATATATATATATATATATATATATATATATATATATATATATATACATATACATATATATATATATATATATATATATATATATATATATATATATATATATATATATATATATATATATATATATATATATATATATATATATATATATATATATATATATATATATATATATATATATATATATATATATATATATATATATATATATATATATATATATATATATATATATATATATATATATATATATATATATATATATATATTATATTAGAGGGAGATATTACATATAGATAAAAAATTTTGCTTTTCTGAAATTTTAAATATGAAATTCTTCTTTTGGGTACGATTTTTTTAAGAATTTTTCATAAAAAGGAAAGATTTCGTTCCATTTCTTATAAAATTTTTGAGTTATTGAATCATGATAAGAATATACATTCTATTCATTTTTAATAGGAACTATATCCATTATAATAATATTTATTACATTATTTTATTAAGTATACATTATTAAGTTATTAGTTTTATTTATTAAGTATACATTAGAAATTACTATTAAATTTATTTAGAAGTTATTTAAATTAAAACAAATGACAATTGTGTGAATAAAATAAAAATTATGATTTTTATTTTCTTTAATAGTTATTTATTTATAAGCACTAGTTTTCATTTGCATTTCTAATCTTTAATTTTTTTATGGAAAATCAATATCAAATTTTATTTCAGCTCTTTCTTTCTCTTTCTGAAAATATTATTTTTGATTAAATATATATATATATATATATATATATATATATATATATATATATATATATATATATATATATATATATATATATATATATATATATATATATATATATATATATATATATATATATATATATATATATATATATATATATATATTTATATATATATATATATATATATATATATATATATATATATATATATATATATATATATATATATATATATATATATATATATATATATTTATATTTATATATATATATATATATATATATATATATATATATTAAAATATTTTTTCATATTAATAATTTTATTGATATTATAAATTATTTATGTATAAAGTAATCAAATTAATAAATTTCTAAATTTAATATAAAATTATTGCACGCAATATTTTTATTTAATTTAAATGCCCGAATCAAGGAAAACTGTTCAATTAAAATATTTTCTCATAGATATAATTTTTAAACATTGGCATCCCTGTTTACAGAACACCCAATATTGATTGACTAATTCTCAAGCTATATAATGTCTTATTTCCTCTAGCTAATCTTTTAAGATTTAAATTTGAGTTTTAAGATTATTTTGATAAATGTTTACAAAAAGATTTGATATTGTGTGATAGATAGTTTGTTAATATTATGATAGATAGAAAGATAATAGGCACTCCTGTAACTGCACTTGATTAAATGTAAGTTTCGAGTAAATATTGGTCCATGCCTAAACTTTGCTGGGTATTACAATAAAAACATTTCGAATATATAAGCAGTGATGTAAAATTTAAGAGAACATGTAATTGGTCTCACATGAGATTTTTGCCATGAACAATAAATGATAAGAAACTTTTGCTGAGCAATTTATGCGTCCACACTTGTGAAAATGAGCAGAAAAACTGAAAGAGGAAGCTGTAATTTAGTAGTTATGAGGATAACCATAACAAATTCGTAGAGATTTCAAATAAGTCTAATCTAATCACATTAAATTCACAACACCAAAAAGGAAGAGAAGTATCTTATAAACATCAAAATAACATGAAAGAAGGAAGACCGTGAAATATGCAATCAATTAGCATCTAAGTGACTCACAGGACAGATAAAATACAACTGAAGTACTGTATAAGAGAAAATGTTTGCAGTTGATTTCTCATTTAGAAACAGTGTTCTAAGTTCATAGTTTACTCATTATTTTAGGCATGGATGCTTCTTTTTCTCTCTGTACTTGTATTTCTTTATCCCTTAAAATTCGGTGCGAAGTTGGCACACCCTTTAGTTGCCCTATAATATAAGATGCCATCATCTTATATTATAGGGCAATATATATATATCGAAAAATATCTTTCAAAATTTCTAAAATATCTAAAATTTTCATATATCGAAAAATATCTCACCAGTTGAAAACATTTGGTCATTGTAAGTGACGGATAAACCAGCCACCCCTCTTCAGCTACTGTTATAGATGAAATGGGGTATATACTTAAATCAGCAGAATGAGTTGCCCGTTTCTGTCATTTGACTCGGTTATAGTTCATCCTTGATCATATAAAAGTTGTTTCGGCTTCTAAGGTTGGAAACTGTTTCGACTAATTTTCCCAATACTAATCCTCAAATTACTTTTAAATTAATTTTCTTCTTCTTGTCATTCTGTTTAAGTTTAATAATTATGTCGTTTTAAATTCCTTGTCTTCATGGTATTGCATTCTTTAATAGCTCTCTCTAACATATACATTAATTAATATAATTTTGCTCTTTCCATTTTTTAAAAATGGGGATCTATTTTTGGCAGCTAATCTAAAAAGTAATATATAATAAGTTATATCACTCTTTCCCAATTTTATATCCTGTCTTAATAATTAATTCATTGGTAATATATACAGGGTGATCATAATTAAACTGCAAATTTAAAAACGCTGTAAAAAAAGAACCACTGGTCAGAAAGACCTGAAATTTCACCAGAATGTACTTCAAACAGGGGGATTTTGTTTGCCGTGGGAAAAAAATTAGGAAAAAAAGTGGCCGATAGATGGCGCTACACAGTTGGTTATATGCAAAGTAACGTCTTGTATAAAATGCTGAGTAGCTTGAATTCTCGTTAATTGTCGATGGTGATGCAACGCCATTTCGGAAATGACCGTATTATCAGCCGACATTTTTCAACTCCCTGGCCGCCACGATCACCGGACATCACTCCCTGTGAATTTTGGCTCTGGAGATTTCTGAAAAATGTTGTGTACAGTGCTCCACTAGACACCTTAGTGGATTTCAAATGCCGCATTACTCAGCACGTTAACAACATCAGCACTGATACACTCCAAGCTGCTGTGGAAAATACCGTTTTACGTTTACACCTCCTAACAGAAAATGGTGGACACCATATTGAAAATTTCTTGAAGAAGACTAAGGACAATTAAAAACCGAATTATTGTTGGATTTTTCTACGGTTTTGGCCACAGGGCAATTAAAAACCAATTTTTTCCTACTCGATGTGGCACCACCTTGTCGCTCTGAATAGGCTTTACACCAAGAGTGCGACAACATCTGCCTGACTTACAATAGCACAACTGGTTTAATGTTCAGCTTACAGCCACAATTGATTATCGTTCATGTCAGAATTCATGTAATTAACACACAGCCGCCTGTGCAGCGCCATCTATTGGCCACATTTTTCCTAATTTTTTTCACACGCCAAACAAAATCCCCCTGCTTGAAGTACATTCTGGTGAAATTTCAGGTCTTTCTGACCAGTGGTTCTTTTTTTACAGCGTTTTTAAATTTGCAGTTTAATTATGATCACCCTGAAAAAGCATAAATAATAATTATTTAAATGTAAAATCAAGAAAACGTATGATTAATTAACATTTCGTAACTTGATTAAATATTCTAATTAAATCTGATATTTCCTTACTTTGTGAATTGTGATAATTCATTTTATTTAATAACATATAGTAATTTACGCCTTTGAAAAATTATTTATTTAATGAAAATAATATTTAGTTGTACCTTTAGATTTATCTTCTACGCTAAATAGTTTAAGCACTTTTAACGCTTTCAGTTCATTGGTCAATTATTTTACCATCTATTCTTTCATTTCATCTAGCATATGCACTAGAACTTTTAAATCTCTCTCTTTCTGTTTTGGAAACTTTAAATTAGAAAATTTTTAAAAGTAAGATTTAAAAAAATACTGTATCTTCCCCCTCATTGAAAATAGTAAGAGACTAATTCTCTTTGATAAATCACTTGCAAGGTTTCCTTAATCAAAGTCCCATAAAGAGATCGTAAAGAGAACTCCGATATAAATATATTTCATTCTTACAAGAAAAGAAGACACTGGGAAGAATCTTTAAATGACTTCAAGACAAAAGTATTTTTGAATGTAAGAGAGATTATTAGAATAACGTTTCGAGAGAAGGAATTTTCAAACTTATTGATTCATGGTCCCGAAAGAAATTTGAATTAAATGCCCAAAAAGTACTTTTGTCTTTTATTCTTTATTTTTATATTTCAAGATTTTAATTATACTTTCAAAAGGAATTATAATAATGAAAGGAAGTAAAAATTTAATTATACTTTTGAATAAATCAATTATTCTGTAAAGCAGTATTTTATTAAGACAAAAAGATATTTAATTTCACAATTTATTTTATAATATATTTTAAATACTTAACTTTACAGATTAAACAGTAAATTAGTTTCCTGAATCTATTTTAAATTTAAAAACACAATATATTAACGAATAATAAATTTCAATCCATTACTCAAATTCAATAATGTTGCCTAAAAAAAAACATTTTAAATACAGTCTACGGAAGAGATGCGACGCTATATTTCAAAGCTTAATTAGTTACTTTGTAGATACGATTCCTAAAATATTTGTGAATTATAAAGAGTTCAATATATGAAAGTAACCATCATAGATTTTAACCTTATTGAAATATATAAATTCTTTAATATTACTTTATATTCCATATATTACCCTTTTTATTTAAATACCAAATATATACACTTCTATATGAGAAAATAAAAAACTTCAAAAGTTTCAATTAATAAATCTCATAGCCATTTAAGAGTTGAATAGCATCTTAAAGATATTTTATTGATTGTATCAAGTGTGAAAAAAACATGATATAGCGGGAATTGAAGCTTTTCAACCTTTCACAATTCCCTGCTTTCATTTAAATACAGAAAAGTATGAAATTTTTGTCACAAAACTCTATTTAGGTTGATTTAATCGGATAAGACAGTAGTATGATTCAAATTAAATTTAATTTAACCTCCAAAGCCCACCGTTTGTTATCAAAGAATGTTTTCAAAATTATCTTAACTTATTATCAACAAACAGGTTATATTAATTTTGAATTTCATATAAAAACTGAAATGAATTGTAAGTCAAAATATTTAGAAGTTATTGTGGCATAATTTGCTGAAGATATTACCATTCATATCCATCAAGCTATTGTATATTATAGATATTTTACCAAAGAGTCATTACACAGTACCTACCTACCAGTATTTACAAAAATTATAACAGTGAAGTAGAATATTTAAAAGTATTCACGAATATATAAAAATACCCACTTTTAGAGATCAATTAAACTATGCATAGGATTTTTTTTAATGTGAAGTATTAGTCCTCGGTTTACTTACTTCTCAAAACTACCTGACAAACGAAATTCTTGAATCAGAAAAATGAAAATAGTACTTTTAGATGCAAGTGAATTTCCGTTGTGGAATTAAATTCAGCAGATAATATTCTTGCAGTAGATTATACACACATGATTTTATAGAAACTACCATTATTCTAGTACATATTCAATAATGTTTATAATGAAACTGTAACAATGAATTTTAATAAAGAAAATCACCTGAATAATTTTATTCAACTTCAAATTTATATGCAATTGCAACATGAACAATAATATTAGTATTGTTATACATAATTGCAAGATTACTTTTCTTTATTAATGCCTTCATTATTATAATATTTAATGTTTTATTCAATAAAATTATGTATAATACATTATGATCTACTTGTTTTATTTCATTCTAAATCAAACCATTTGGAGTTTTTTTTGGAGTAAAACGTTTTCTAAACATTATCTTATTTTTCAAGTAATAATCAAGAATCATAAAAAGTATCATTATGCATTAAAATTATCCTAATTATGTGATCAGCTGAAAGAAATAATGCAAATGTATACATTTGATTTTAATATGATGCTTAAAAATTACGACAATCAAAGTTTCTGGGAACTTCTTATGATTTATGATGACTTTTTTAAAAAGTTTCAGAAAAATACCTAAAAGCAAAACTATAGTTTAACGTTGGTTAGATAATCTTTTTCAGCGTTTTCTTTTTACTGAACAATATATCCAAAAATTCGGAAACCAATATTTTTCTGATAACACGACTCATAAATACTTCCAGTTTATATCAAAAGTAATTTATATGTTTTTGATTTTGTAGAAATACAAATTTTTTTCTTTTAAGATTTCCAATAAAATGTAAAACAATTTTACTACTCCATATTTGTTTCCATTTTTTTTACTGATTTGTCATATTACCACGTTTTTTACATTTCCATTAAAGTGCTAAGCCTTTAGGTAATGTTTAAATGCATATTGCAATTCAAAAAGTTTTAGTAAAATTCATATTGCTAGTTCCATAAGAGTTCCTTATTTTACAAGTTTCTATTGGTTTCATTTTCCCTTTTAATTCATTAACTATTATGCATCTATTAGTTAATAATAGGTTGTGATTCAATTTTTTCTATCAAATATTCCTTTTTTTGTTAATAGTTAAATTTTACATAAAAATAGAAATTGCCTTCTGCATTCTTAAAAATATTATTTCTAGTTCATTCAATTTCTTTTTTCAATTTAAGCTGAAAAAGCTTTATAATCACGAAACTCAGAAATCGTTTCTATTTTTGTTAATTTATATATATACATATATACATATAGGTTTCATTATTTTTATATTATCTTTTATCTCATTTTAATCACATTTTAAAAATACTCAAATTCAACTGAAAGAAATTGGAATCAATGAAATATAATTGCGAAATATACTACTGAAGTATTACTTGCGCGAGTAAGAGAGAACCACTTTTTCAAAAGATTAAGGAAAATGAACAATATAATCACATTCAATTATATATATAGATTTCTTAGTTATATATTTTTTACTACTTAAATTCACTTTTGCCTGAAACCAAATGTTAATATTATAAGCAAAGTATCCATTATATCTTGAAGTATATTAGATAATTGATTTTTAATTCTTATCTCCTAATATTTATGTATATATATATATAAATTCTAAATATGATTAAAATAAAATATAGTGTGCTTAATTCCTTTACAGCAAACATAGTCATTATAAATAACTTCACAAGAAACCTTTATTTCTTTTTACTTTTCTGGTAACGATCGGCAGTGTATAAATAAATATACTTAGATACTTTCTGAAAGGTTTTGATATTTAAAAAACTCTCCTTAAATTCCATTTTTAAATTTGCACAATAACAAGTTTAATTATATTAAATAAATGAAAGTCATTGAAAGAGATTTTAAATTGGAGAAATTGAATAAAATACATTTTTAGTTTCAAAGATAACATTTTATTCCTTTAAATTAATTTGAATTCTTTGTTTGAGCTCTTCAAACTCTAATATTCAACGTTCTAACCCCTTCTTCTGGTAATTCGAAATTTAAATCTTGTGCAATTTTATCGCAATTTTATTAGTAACTACAAGTTTCATTAGTTACCTTTCTGAAGACTTATGGATATTAATTCAGTATTTTCACATTTCAGATTAAAGTATTTTTAAATATAATGCTATAAACTTGGGAATGAATCACTTTTGTTAAAATAAGCTCATATATTAAAATTATAATTATTGCTAATCGAAATTATAAGAATCTATTCAAAGAATATGAAAAATATTATTAGATTTTTTAAAATGTGATAACTATGAAATGTAAAATATAAGTGTGTGAATGGTATACTGTAAATAAAAAATATCTTGTGATCAATACATTAACTTATTTCGTTTAGTAAATTTTAAAATTAAAGAGTTTCTTTTTATTAAAATTTTAAAATCTTGTGAGCTGCAAATTTATTTTTTGCACATTAAACTCTTCATTAGCAGAATATAGGTAAACAATTCTAAAATGAATAAGATGAGAGGGAAATCAATTTATCACCAAAGTTAACACACATAATTTGCAAAAAAATATAGAAAATAGCGAGGAATAAGAGGAAAAACCTATATTACATCTTTTGTTTCTTCCAATTTAACTTGGTAAGCCAAGGATAAAAATTAATTCTCTATAAAAACTACGTTCTGTGAATGAATGAAATGTTCATAAGACATAAACTGTTCAGATTTAATTTCAATAAAAATAATTTACTGAGATTGACTAAAAATGTTCATGATATATTAATTACCAAAATTTGATTTCAAAGAAAATAACACGCATTGAATTGAAAATAAGCTCGTAAGACATTAATTACCAAAATATTATTTAAGTAATATAAATGTACTATATGAGTGAAGGAAAATATTATAAAACGTTGTTGCAACAATTTAGCGGCTTGATACCTCTATTAAATTTAAGTTTACATATTATATTTTTGCATATTATATTATATAGCAATTAACAGTCATATTAAGCAGTATATCAAACATTAAATATAACTTTCTTTCTCAGCAATGATTGGATAAAATATCTTAAGCAAATTTCATTAACTTAACTAAACTATTAAAATGTGCAATCAAGTCACGTGCATATTAATAGTAAATGTTATAGTGCTTTTAAAAATGATAGTTGGCAAAGTCTCTTATCAACAAAAAAGATATACAAAATAAAATATTATTAGTTTGAAAAGCTAATTAAAAGGCAAAATTATTTAATGAAAATATAGTAATTGTTATTTTCTTATAAATCAGTGAGGAAGTGGTGAGACGCATAAAATTTAAATTTAGATTTAATAATACTAAACAAATGAAGAATGAAATACAGTGGTACAAAAAAGAGAGTCACTCATTGCTTTATTGTTCCTCACAAACACAAAAATGGAATTCTTAAATGTTTTTTATTTTATCTCGACGAAGCATTTTATTAGGTGTTTAATTTTATTTAACTGGGTACTTGGAATTTAAATGGATTTGGAACTAGTTCAAATATTCATGTTTTTAAATGGGCATTTGATGACTAATTTTGTTATTCACATTTGTACCAATTTTGAATCATACATATCACATTTGATAATTATAAGTTATTGGATTGAAAGACAGCACTAAAAATTTTTTGTCAGCTCAATACGGATTGAAATCGAGATTTTCTACCTTTTTTAGAAAGCAGGATATCTACTAGACCGTAGCAAAGATTGCTGTTAGCTTAAAAACATAATTTGCAATTTTTTAGATTACTGTATAGAAATCGATGTAAAAATAATGAATAGGATAGCTACATAAGGGCTTGATTGGTTGGTCAACAAGGAACTTTAAAATGAAATATGAATTTTTTTTCTTTATCTGCCAGGCATCTTTTTATGAAACTATTGAAATAACTTACATTGTGGAACATTTTTCACTTTCTCAAACCTGGAAACTATTTCGATAGATTTCGCAAACTAATATTGAGTTGGGAGATAAAAGAACACAAAAGTATCATTAAAACAAAGTTTTGTTCAATTATATGAAGCTTTAAATAATTATTGACCCTTTTAGTATGCATTTTTCTGCTCAATCATGTTTGAATTATATTTAAGCTACATTTTAAAAGTTTTAAATGAATTAAACACTAGGCGATGATTTCGAATTAGCTGTAAATAGTTTCTCTAAATAATTCAATAAATTAATTTCATTGCGAGAGAAAAAGAATTGTAACATATTCGTTCCCTAATCAGTTAGGTCTAAGTCTAGAGTCGGGGCTTTTAAATTTTAACATTTATTTTAATTTGACTAATCGTATTAAATTATCTAGGGCTTTCTCTCAGATTATTGAGTTTAATATATCAATTTATTGAGACTTTTATTTGTAAATAATCATCCAAGTTTTCTTTAAATATATATTTTTAACTATAATTTTATAAATTAAATTGAAGTTATTTTGTACAGAAGAGCAGAAATTAAAATTAATTAATTTGTTATTTTATACAATAATTTCATTAAAATGAATCTTATATTCAATAACTAATTCATAATAATAACGTTAGAATGAATAATATATATATATATATATATATATATATATATATATATATATATATATATATATATATATATATATATATATATATATATATATATATATATATATATATATATAATTCTATTTTTCAATTTTATATTGTGCTTAATAAATATTAAATAAAATTGCAAAATATGCATTATTTTATGCATTGTTCAATGCATTTAATTGAATAATACATAAAACAAGGCATTATTCAATGCAATGCAAAAGTTTTTTTTGCTTATTGGAATCAGTTTCTTACATACCATATCTAAGTTTTATCAAATGTCTAAACATTTTCAATGCTGTTTCAGAAATAATTTATATATATTTTTTCTAATAATGTAAGCTCCATTGAAATATTTTGATGCCTCTTTTTATCTTCCATTTGTATTTTAATAATAATAATTCTTAAAATTATATTTGTATATTTTTCCTATTTATTGTTTTCTATTATTTCCATTTCATCATAAACTACATATGTAATCCCAATATCAATTCTAGATTTAAAAACAGTATTCTTCCATTGAATTCAGAAGCTGAAAATTTCAGCAAAACTTTTTTTTGAAACACAATAATTGGCTTCATTGAATGGGCTTATGTGTCTGAGAAAAGAAAATTCTAGATTTAAAACAAAACATATTTTGAAGTTAATACTTTAAATTTTCGAATATTATTTACACCTTATAACTTTTCACATCTTTAAGCTATATGGTATTTTTAATCCATTTGTTTGCTTTTTATTTGCATTAAAAGATAATAAAATGTATTATAGACATTAAAATATAATATAAATTTGTGAAGAAATAAAAGAAAAAGTAAATTAATTTAGAATATAAAGTAAAATGATAAATAATCTTGTATGAGTTTGAGTTTTTATTTTGGGAGGTGTCATTACACCTCCTAAAGTAAACATAGAAGTGCAATCATAAATACAATAATAATTAAAATAAGAACTTTATAAAAATTATTTATAAAAAAACTGGAAGTTAAATAATGAGACATTTACATATAAAACATCACTATATAGATTGTACTGCATAAGAATAAATAATTGTATGTTTATTAAAATTTCATGTTTTTTATGCTTATTTTACTAAAGTCTAAACATTTTTCCTTTGAAAAATTTACACAACATTGGAATATATATATATATATATATATATATATATATATATATATATATATATATATATATATATATATATATATAGCATGTATGTATCATTAAAATCCTGTAAAACTTAATTTTAAAATACCTTGAGTTAACAATGTTGAATTATAAGTTTAAATATAAACAATATAAAAAATGTCGTACACTTAAGATGGAAATTCTATGAATATAATTTAAGTCTACAAATTAAATTACATTCACTACTTCGCATTACCACTTTGTATCTTATTGGTGTCATATGTCTCTATTATTTATATGGAGATTTTTAACCGTGAATAAGTTTTTTGCTAAGATTATCATTAAAAAGCGATATAAAACTCCTTATATTTTAATAATACAATTTTATATTAATATTTTTAAGCAAATGGTATTAATTCTGAGCAAATTGTAATGTAGGGAATAATTAGACGTTTTAATAATTACTAAAATTTAATTAAGACATTAAATAGCTAAATAGCAAAAGTTTTTTTAGAGAATTGTATAATATTTAAAATTTAATTACTTTTAATAATGAAGAGTTTTAATTTACAATTAATTAAATAATAAATATTATTCGCATGTGTAGAAATGGCTAAAAAATTTTCAAAATGAACAGAAGTTTCCCATTTTGAGATTACACTCTATTAATAGAAAATGTGTTTTTTCAAAGTGAAAATTCCAAATTGTTTTTGGCAAAGGTTTTAATATTCTGATCGAAAATTATTACTGACAGAGGAACTTATAAAGTCAATAAAAAAGCTAATCTTCACATTTCTGCTGATCAGTCAGGCCACTTTATTGTTTAAAAAACAATACAGAAAAACTGAATTTTATTTTTCAAATACATTTAGAGAGACTCGTTTAAGTAAAATATACGCGCTGAATACGCATAAGAACTGACGCAATAGAACTTGTAATCATAAATTTAAAAAAATCTTTTAAGGATTAATCTGTATTTCATCATATTGAAACGAAATCCTTTATACAAGATACATAAAAACAGATAAAGAGAGAAAGAGATTAGGAAATAGATGTGTTGAATCGTCACAGCAATAATATAATAAACAATTATGTTGTTTAATTTTAGCTCCATCTCCTACAATCATGATCATAAAATACATAAAAGCAGGTAATGAAATGATTATTTATTTCAAATAGACCAATATTCAGTTTATTCATCCAAACTCATGATCATGTTACTTATTTTTGGATTCATTTTTGTGATTTTAAGCTAAATAAATACAAATAAAATAAAATAAATAAATGAAAATATGAAATAGATATTGCTTCGATATGATCAACAAAAATGTGCCATACAATTTTTTAATTTTTATCGTAAACAGTTGACACTTATACCTAATAAATTTAATCCGAACCTATTAAATTTAATCCGAAATAATTTCTTTTTTTAAACAGATTTTCTAAACAGACAAAATGTAGCAGTTCTTTTTAAATATCTTATTTTCAAAAGTTAATATTTTTATTCATTGAGATAAATTTTTTTATTAAATCTCAAATAATTTTATTATATAAATGTTGTGATGTTCCTAATTATATATATATATATATATATATATATATATATATATATATATATATATATATATATATATATATATATATATATATATATATATATATATATATATATATATATATATATATATATATATATATATATATATATATATATATATATATATATATATATATATATATATATATATATATATATATATATATATATATATATATATATATATATGTATATATATATATATATATATATATATATATATATGTGTGTGTGTGTGTGTGTGTGTGTGTGTGTGTGTGTGTGTGTAATTTTATATCCTTATATCATCCTTATATTCATTGTCTTTTCTTCAGTTGAAAGTCAAATTTCATTCACTGCCACTGAAGTGACGTTTCTGAAGTCGAACTCAAAATTAGCATTCTCCACAGTTTGAAAATCAGAAAAATTTTCCTTTGTGATTCTCTACTTCCATTTTCAGCAAAATAAATTTCGTTTATATCTTTTTTTTATGTAAAACTTGTATTCTTTAATTGTTTTGAGCAGTGTATATTCTCGAAATTCAAAATTCTTATCTAATGTAGGATTTGTCACTTGCTTTTGAATTCCATGAGTGATATTGCATTATTCAAATACATTTTTTTAAAAATGCTCCAGAATGTAAAGTAATCCAATAAGTAAATATATTTTGAACACACAACAGTACATTTTCGGGAGATAAATTATAGATTCTACAACGCTTAAGCCGATGTTTAAAATATATATACATTCTTAAATGTATGTAAAAAAAATTAAAGAATAAATTTAAATGATTAGAAAATTTTTTACCCAGTTTTCCACATGATCATACTGAAATGTGATGCAAATTTTTCTAATTTTATATCAAAACTATTTTATTCATTAATAATTTATGAATCAGTTTAATATTAAAAAAGATTTTTTCATAGTTTCACTTTCCTTTAGTTCAATTTCAATTTTCTCTTAAATTGCAGTTTATAAATGAAGAATAATAAAAGATTTTCTAATTTTATCATTGTTAAAACTTTTTAACAAATTAAAATTTTAAAATCTTAAGTTACTATGTTATTTCTGAGTTAATATGATGCAAAAAGTGTATTGCCAAAAACTACTGATATACTTAACATACAGATTTAAGTAGATTTAAATAGAAAAAATGTCTATATTTTTTAGAAAATAAATACGTATAAATGTTTTACTTGTTCTAATATACATAGAATAATTGTTGTGATATTTTTCCCATTTATTTATGATCATAAAAAGATGTTCTAAAGGAAAATTACATGAAGAATTTTATAAAAAAAATATTATTTATCACTTTCAAAGCAAACTATTCAATAATTCTTTTGATTAACCAGCATATTTTACTTTTTCTATAATAATAAGCACATTATTTCTTTTTTTTTTTTTTACTCTAAAAGTAAGAAACTAATTTTTTTCAATGATTACTGATCCTTTTTGAAAATGTAATTTTTTTGTAGGGAATTAGTGTTTCGCGTGTCTCAGTGGATATGCAAAGAATTGTTTGCAGATTGAGAGTAGCACGAAAACAACTCTGAAATATGCGAAATAAATTAAGCCATAAATAGAAGTATTCCATGCGTAGATTTGATGCATAAAATATCAAAAAATGCTTATGTATAACCTCCATTAAAATACAGCATAAAGTGATTTGTTTTATCATTAAGATTTATTTTGCCAGTGAGATTTTTTCATGCATGTAGGAAGATTGTTTAATGATTGTATACAAATTTCTATGTTTATATATTTCCAAACTTGGTAAGTAATTTAGCACTTACTTTTGATTAACAGATGTTTCCACGAGGAAACGGAAATTGAACGAGGAAACGGGAATTGAATATATATATATATATATATATATATATATATATATATATATATATATATATATATATATATATATATATATATATATATATATATATATATATATATGTACATATATATATACATATATATATATATATATAACCTGATTTTATAAAATATTTAAAGTATTTTATTAACATATTATAAATAATCCTTTTGTTTTATTACTTTAAAAATTTCACTTTATTCAAAAAATTACTCATTTCATACTTAAAAAATGTGCATTAGTTAGATACCAAATTAGGTTATTTTAGTAGGCATTGAATATAATATTCAAGCTGATAAAAACATCTGTTAGTCCAAAGTAAGTTTAAATTATTTACCAAGTTTGGAAATATATAAAAGTAGAAATTTGTTTACAATCATCAAGCAATCTTCCTACATGCATTAAAAAATCTCACTGGCAAAATAAATCTTAATGATAAAACAAATCACTTTATGATGTATTTTAATGGAGGATATACATAAGCATTTTTTGATATTTTATTCATCAAATCTACACATGGAATACTTCTATTTATGGCTTAATTTATTTCGCATATTTCAGAGTTGTTTTCGTGCTACTCTCAATCTGAAAACAATTCTTTGCATATCCACTGAGACACGCGAAACACTAATTTCCTACAAAAAGTTACATTTTTAAAAAGGATCAGTAATCTTTGAAAAAAATTAGTTTCCTACTTTTAGAATAAAAAAAAGAAATAATGTGCTTATTATTATAGAAAAAGTAAAAAATGCTGGTTAATCAAAATAATTATTAAATAGTTTGCTTTGAAAGTGATAAATAATATTTTTTTATAAAATGCTTCATGTAATTTTCCTTTAGAACAACTTTTTATGATCATAAATAAATGGGAAAAAATATCACAACAATTATTCTATGTATATTAGAACAACTAACACAGTTATACGTATTTATTTTCTAAAAATATATTAATTTTTTCGATTTAAATCTACTTAAATCTGTATCTTAAGTATATCAGTAGTTTTTGGCAATACACTTTTTGCATCATATTAACTCAGATATAAAATTGTAACTTAAGATTTCATAAAAAGTTTTAACTATGATAATATTAGAAAATCTTTTACTATTCTACATTTATAAACTGCAATCTAAGAGAAAATTGAAATTGATCTAAAGGAAAGTAAAACTATGAAAAAATCTTTTTTAATATTAAACTGATTCATAAATTATTAATGAATAAAATAGTTTTGGTATAAAATTAGGAAAATATGCATCACATTTCAGTATGATCATGTGAAAAAAATGGGTAAAAAATTTTCTAATCATTTAAATTTATTCTTAAATTATTTTTATATACATTTAAGAATGTATATAAATTTTAAAAACATTGGCTTAAGCGTTGTAGAATTTATAATTTATGTCCCGAAAATGTACTGGTGTGTGTTCAAAATAATTTGCTTAATGGGTTACTTTACATTCTGGAGCATTTTTAAAAAAATGTTTTTCAATAATACAATCTCACTCATGGAGTTCAAAAGTAAGTGACAAATCCTACATTAGATAAGATTTTTGAATTTCGAGAATATAATTCTAAATAATTAATTATAATAAGATAAATTTTCTCATTGCTATGCGCTCAGTGTTTTTGAATCAGGCAGTGTATTTTTCTGACTTATTTTTAAAATTCTAAAGAATTGATACTTAGGAAATATTTAACGGTAAATATTTAATTAGTTTTAATAATTATGGCTTATTATGAAAACTGCACATTTTAATTTTCTGCTATATTTTGCGTTAAAGATGTCTTTTCAAAGCCCATTCAGCACAGTAATCAGTTATCATACTGGAACCTGACTTGCTTTGGTACCTCTTTTTCATGGTAACAGTCTACTGATTAAAACATTCATCATGCTCATCATAGGCACTCCTAAAATGTTTAAGGAAAAAATCTAAAATGAAGGCTAGAAAAGGAATTTTTTAGAGCATGTTTCAGCTCATTCCTTTGTATGAAGCCAGAAGACCACTCACTACTTCCTGATATTTTTCTTTATTATTGACAAGAAACCCATAACAAATATTTTTAAATGATTTCTAAATTCTGCTACAGGATACTCTTCATACTAAGGCATGGGTCTCATTGCAGATGACAAATCAGGATACGTTTCAGAGTATTTTGGTTTGGACGTTATTCCTCTAATGTTTGTTATCACACAAATACAGAAATAACAATCAGTTGAATGGTCTTTCTGTTCAATCATATGGACTTTACTCGGCATATGATGAGTAACATTTTTACATCCCGACATAAGCTTAACACATGATGCACACCTTATATCAAAGGAGTAGTCTTATCAAAATGAATTTCTTTACAAAAGAAATACAACTCCTAACTTTTTTTCATAAGTAGTGTGAAGTTTCATCTTTGACACTTAAGTTTCTGTTCTATATAGATGTAACAGAAGTTGTTTGCACAAATGAAAAATTTATAACTTTCTATGCAGAATGAATAGTTTATAAAACTTAAAACAAATAAAAAAAACACTCTTCAAAACCACAGCAGAAATAAAAACAGATTTGTTGCCAGGCTTCGCTATTATTTCAGCACTGACATTTTCTTACCAAAATAAGGCAATACCTAACATGATAAAACATGAAATGATTACATTTGGGCATGAATATCAGTATATACTTGGCTTAAAAATTTATCTTTAATTTGCAAGAATCCGAGGAAAATATAAACGACATTCGCAAAACACTATGACAAATGAAAGGAGTCGGATTACAAATTGAAATTCAGTATGTAAAATTACATTAGAATCATTAGTTTCCTTGTGCAAAATATGCTGAGTGGTGCAATTGGTTTATCATAACCTAAAAATAATAATAATTTATCATAACTTAGAATGCTGATTGCACCATAATGAAGGGTATTTCTATTTTCTGAATGATCATTTTGCAGTGTTAAGTTGTCCTCATATACATATGATAAAATTTCTTTATATCTTGTTTCTCAATTTTCCTCCTACTTTACTCACGCATTAATAGAATAGCATTTTCAATAATAGTCAAGAAGTGTATTTAAGTTTCTGGTAGATAATTTGGATTTTTCATTAGTCTTACTTTGAAAACAGACACCTATTTTTACTTCTTAGCAATCATTTCTTGTTTTTTGTTTTATGGTATGGTATATAGAGCTGAATAAATGACAGCTGAATTTGATTGTATTAATAACGATAAGATGTTTGCAAAAATAACTATCACTTCAAGTCTCAGACATGCAAATAAATTAATACTAAAACCTAAGTTAAAGAACAAAATACTTTTAACGGGTGTTTTCGATTTCCTTTACTAATTTCGATGTATAATTTAGTATGGCTAAACCAAAAGAAATATTTTTTTATTTTAATGGTAATTGAAATTAAATCATATGACCACTGATAATTTTTTAATCAGCAATCAACATAGAATAATCAAAAATCAGTAGACAATCTTCAATCAATAAGAAAAATTTGTTTATTTGTTTTCGTAAAATGAGGAATAAATTTTTATTTTCAGTCCTTTATATGAAATTATATTGATTAGAAATAAAATAAATAATGTTTAATACACACACATATATATATATATATATATATATATATATATATATATATATATGTGTGTGTGTGTGTGTGTGTATTACAGAAGTTTACATTTTTTATTGCAGAATCCACAGTGTTGGGTAATATTCAAACAAATATATAAATTAAAAATCAATTGCATGTTTTTATTTGAATATTTTTAAAATAAGAAAATTTTTAACTCATAATTTCATATAAGTATTTCTATTTAGAGGTATAACATTTACTAGTAATTTCATTTATTAAAGTTTTTGATAATATTTTTACTGTGATAATATTATTATTGATTATTGAGATGAATTAATAAACAATGTCAAACTGTTAAAAAATAAAGCTAATACAAGAAAAAATATGCATAAATTTAAAATATTCATTGTTTAGTGAATAAGAATAAGCCTAAATTTACGATTCCTCATAAATAAGAAATTAAAAATAACTGCAAAAATAATTTTTTCTTGTATGATGAAAAAATATTTATTTTAATAAGTTACAACTTGCAAAAAATATAAATCATTTTATTCATGCTTTAATATTTTACGAAAATTCCTAG
The DNA here is from genome assembly GCA_037975125.1 of Latrodectus hesperus. Classification (NCBI taxonomy): domain Eukaryota; kingdom Metazoa; phylum Arthropoda; class Arachnida; order Araneae; family Theridiidae; genus Latrodectus; species Latrodectus hesperus. The sequence goes on from CM075858.1 coordinate 24,857,385, forward strand.
GAAAACACTTTTAAGAAAATTACTTCTTAAAAACAAACTTTGCTTAGCCTATTTCAAAAAGAGAATTCTTTTAGAAGATGAATAAACTGATTAAATACTTTGCTTCTAAACACACAGAAAGGCATTAGTGTCAGACTGATATAAGGACTAGGCGATCCGGAAGTATGGTCAGTGACGGATCTAGGAAAATCGAGACTCCCGCTTTACCATATTTCCTGTAATATAAGTACGTATATCACGAGAAAAATGTGATAGTTACACGTCCAGGATGTGTAAGTATAGTGTAAATGCGCTTTCCGATGTTGTTATGCTGAATAAATTTCAAGACTGCTTTTGAATAAATATGTATGATGAAAATACGAATTGTTAACTAAATTTATACTAAAAAATTATCAAGATTGCAAATTAAATATTTTATTCGCTATGGATATTTCTATCAAAATACAATTAATGATATACGAATTCAATTGAGAAATAATTATACAACAAAAATATTTCTTAAGAACTTCTCGTTTGATTTCAAATTAAACTAAATATCTGTCATAATTTGCTGATTACTTCATCTGTTTAAAAAAGTGACCATTATTACTTAAGTTCACAAAATGAGGATAATTGTTTTATTCTCTTTTGCTTTTTTACATACATAATTCTTTTTTAAAATATGAAATCCTTTTTTTATGATAATTTACAGCATGAACTAAAGACATATCTTCCACCATTGCAATGTAATTGTTTTTTATTTTGAAAAACCACCACAATATTTTCTTTTAGAAAATACTTCGAATACTTCGTAAGTGATGTATTTTTACGAAGTGGAAAATAAGAAACTGAACTAAGTTATTCCCATGAATAAGAAGTTGAGTTATCCCCTTGAATAACCATGACATATGGTCTTTCTCAAATCGTTATTTTGGCAGGAGAATAATGAGGTGAGTCCACATTAGTCTAGTGATACGACAGTGCTCTGAAAAGTATCAGGTTCCAAATTCGATCCTAGCTAACTGTACAATAATTGGTGCGTGGAAGATATTAGATGATGAATGCTGAACTTCTGCCCTTTCCATGCATGTCTATTGGGATGGATGCTTGAGAGTTTTCTGCATTCAATTCCTTGATATATTGAAAATAGTTCATCCATTTATAAAAAGTCCTCCAAGAACTCAATTTATGCAGTAGGTATTAAAATTCCTTAAAACATCCTTCGTTCATTAGGCTGTTCATTACGCGTTACGTAAAAGAATAAGGAGGTAAGATCACCTTTAAATGATGAATTCAAATCCTTAATAATACGTTTTTCTAAATGGAAGTTTCAGGATTCAATCCCAGCTACGGTTGAAAACAAAAGAGTAAATGCTCCTATTTTCAACATAACAGTCTATAGAAGGGAATTTGGGCTTGAAATTTTTCCAGACAAGTAAATATGGTTAATTATCTAAGATATTTTCGAATGGCCAGCAAAAGCAGTGTGAATACTTAAAAAATATTTAAAATGACGTACTCTTATTCTAAAAAAATATTTTCATTTTAAATTAATAAGAAATTATATGATCGTAATTTCTAAAAGCGTTTTAAATGCATTACATTTTTTCTTCTTAAAGATAAGTATGTATTAAATGAATCTATGAAAATCCAAATTTAACTTGCAAGGAAAAAACATTATTTTCTATTGATTACTGTTTAGTTGAAAAACCGATAATGACAGAAATGTCAGATTAAAGTATAAATATAATACCGTATCACTTTATAAAATTAAATCGGTTTTTTATTTTAAAATCCTTTTGATTGAATTTCCATTTTAAAAGCCAAAAAGTTTTTTATTAATCAAGCTAAACACAAACTCTTATTTTATAAAATTTACAAGAAAAAAACTATTTTATAATAAATGTTCCATAAAAAATTTGAAATAAACTCAATCGTTTTAAACTAAGTTTTGTTACTTAAAATTTATTTTAATACATTGAATTGATGTATAATTAAATTTTACTACTGTAAATTTTAATCTCATAAAAATAAAAACATATTTTTATGGACATTCTTACTCCGTATCATTTTACTTTATTCGTTTTTATTCAAAGATATAAAGTTTCATTGAATTCAGAAAGAGACAACAGTTTCTTATTAATTAATATTTAAATTATTATTAATTTTCTAAATGATTGGCATAACAATCTTATATCAATGTTTTATCTATAAATGCACGTTTACTGATTTTAAATATTTCAATTTAGTTGCAACTGAAGGAGGATTAAACAATTCAAAAGTAATAGAGAGAACAATTTTTCATATTTAATATATTACTCTTATTCTAATAAAACTATTTACAGGCAAAGAAATGATAAATGAAAGTACATATTTACTGAGGTAAAAAAAAAAGTTTTTCATTCCCCGTAAAATATAATAACATTATTTTCGGACTTCCACAACATTTTGAATTTGCTACCAAACCGAAATAAAATCTAGTTTTTGGTAATTTGATATCAGCTTGTTTGTTTGTTTTTTGTCAAATATTTTTAATTTCATTACATACGCACATACATGCACACACACACACACACACACACACACACACACACACACACACACACACACACACACACATACATATATATATATATATATATATATATATATATATATATATATATATATATATATATATATATAATATGCTCTAATATTCAATTAAAAGATAATTGAGAATGATAGAAAGATTGGTTGACTAACTTTAAAAACGTTTTACGTTGAAATATATTTAAATATTGATAGAAATTCTTTAATAATAAAATAACTATAACAGCTAAGAAATTTATTTAATAATACAGAAAATAAAAACGTCAGTTGAAAAAAACATTTTGTCGCTTAAAAGTGGTTAAATTATTTTAATACAATACATTATTTGAATTTTTATAATAGACGCAATAGAAATAGAAATTATAGAATTTTAATGAAAACGAATGTTAAATATATATAAATATATATATATATATATATATATATATATATATATATATATATATATATATATACACTACTGGCCATTAAAATTGCTACACCAGGAAAGCGGCACATCACACACGTGAAATTTGCATGACAGGTAGAACTTGAAGTGATATGCAAATGATTAGATTTTCAGCGCATTCATACAAAGCAGGCGACAGTAGCGAATCTACAATGTGTATAAAACCAGAGATTTGACAGCAGTTTTCTCATACTCAATTTCCGTTTCAACGTTGTTTTCGGCAAAGAAAGTTGTTGTAAGGCCTCGTGTAAGAAGAAGAAATGCCAATCAGCACGTATCTGACTTTGATCGAGGAAGAATTATAGCCTACCGGGATTGCGGTTTATCGTACCGCAATATTGCTGCTCGCGTCGGTCGAGACCCCATGACTGTTAGCAGAATATGGAATCGATGAGTACAGGACAATCATACGGAACGTTATGCAGGATCTCAGAGACCCACCATCACTAACAGCAGAGAAGACAGACATCTTATCCGCATGGTCACAAGGGATCGTACAGCCACGTCACGAACCCTGAGTCGAGAAATGGAGTCATTTGCAAGACAACAAGTTTCTGCTCGAACAGTTCGACGACGTTTGCAGAAGCATGGATTGTCTGCACGGCTGCCATGGCTTTGGCTACCATTGACGCTGTGTCACAGACAGGAGCGCCTTCAATGGTGTGATCAGCGACGAACCTGGATGCGGGAATGGCTTCATGTCATCTTTACAGATGAATCTCGGTTCTGAATACAGGACCATGATGGCCGCATCCGTGTTTGGAAGCATCGTGGAGAACGCGCATTGCCAGCTTGTATTAGACATCGCCATACTGACCCATCTGCTGGAGTGATGGTATGGGGTGCCATTGGATACACGTCTCGATCACCTCTTGTTCGCATTACCGGCACTTTGAACAGTAATTGTTACATTTCCGATGCGTCAAGGCCCGTGGCTCTGCCCTATCTTCGAGGCCTCCCTAATGTTTTGTTTCAACAGGATACTGCACGACCGCATGTTGCCCGTACTGTTCTAAACTTCCTTGATACATAACAGGTTCGACTCTTACCATGGCCAGCACGTTCTCCTGATATGTCGCCAATTGAGTACATGTGGTCAATGGTTGCCGAGCGATTGGCACGCCATCACTCACCATCCACTACTGTCGATGAACTGTGGCATAGTGTTGAAGCTGCATAGACTGAGATCCCTGTACATGCCATACAATCTCTGTTTGACTTCATGCCTAGGCGGATAAATGCTGTTATTGCAGCCAGAGGTGGCTGCTCTGGGTACTGATTTCTCAAGATCTATACATCCTAATTTCCTGTAAATCTAATCACTTGTTCTTTCCACTGTAGTTTATGTGTCCAATAAATATTGTTCTGTTATTTGCAATCCTTCTTGGTGTAGCAATTTTAATGATCAGTAGTGTATGTATATATATATATATACCATATTTAAATTTTATTAATTATCTGGATATATAACTAAAAAATTAGACTCGAATGGAAAATAATGAGGTCGAAAATAATTAGAAAAATATTCTGACTGTTCCTTTTCACTGAAGGAATCAAGAGATAGTATATTAACGTAATTAAAAGCTTTTCTAGATCAGTGCATACTTTTATTAATTATATCAATTATGACAGTTTAATAAATTATCTTTAAGATACGGTTTTACAGTAAACTATAAAATCTAGAATCTTTAATTATAACATTACACTAATTGTTTCATCAAAGGAATTTGGAATTTAATGAAAAAAATTCTTACAACTAGGTTTTGTTAGTTTCCGGGTAATGTGATTAATGACGAATTTACTTCATAAAATAAACCTAAAACTAATTAATTATTTAAAGGAAATTACATATTACGAAACATAAAATATCAAATCTCATTCTTTTCATCCGTTAACTTAACTAGCTAATTCAAATCAGTTTGATAATTTTAGTGAAAAAATTCAGTTTGTCTAATATCAACTAAATTTTTTATACATTATTGTGATATATTTTACATTAGATTTATATACTCCATCAGATCAAAAGGAGTATATCTTTGTTTACAAAATATGGCAAAACATTTCGAGTATTAGAACCAATCTATAGTTATATGGAAACATAACTATTTAAGTCAATCTCTGAAAATGTCTTTCATATATAATATCGATAGCTTGTATTTTAAAATTAACTTTTCCCACAGGAATCCCCATTGCAATAAATGAAGGAGCGGGTTGATAAAGGATTATAACTCTAATTTATAACTTGATATGCGCTATTGTTATAAGAATGAATCAAAACATATTTCAATAATTAATAGTCTTGAGATTTAACATAAAATCTGAGTCATATTTCAAATAAATTCCTTGGGATTGCTTCATTAGATTTTAATCGTATTGGCTAATTTGAGCAATTGGGATTGCTTAATTCATTTCTCAGCAGCTCATATCTACAGCAGCGATGAGTAAATTTTTTTACAGTTTTATTACGGAACATAAACCGGGAAGACTCATTTCTAACAGAAATAGAATTCGCTTCCATTTCATATCCGAGGGGAAAATTTCCTTAATCCAACCCATCTCATTAGGTTCGTGTACTGCCTCATTTCAGGACTTGTTTCCTTTTTCCTCTGATCCATTTTTCCAGACAAAGCCATTATTCGGAAGTAAACTGTGTTAGGGTTATCGAAAATATTCCGTCTTTGCAGGGAAATACAGTTGGGATAAGAGAACACAACATTGTTCCGTCTACTTATCAATTATCCGAAGAGATTGTGCGCAATCCTGTGAGATTGCTGCAGTTGACTTGCATCGTTTCTCTCTTGCCTCTGCCATAAATTGCATTTGTTTCGGGGTATCATTAGATAAGTGGATATTATTTCATGTTAAAAGCGGATTTCGGAAGGAATTTATATTTGAATTTGCTTATTGTCATCAATTGAGAATAACCTTTATAGAAGACTGTAATATTGAATTTCAATATTTACTATTAAAAAAGTTTTAAGTGGTATATACAGAGAAACATTTTTAATTCATGAATGTTATCCTGCTATTTTTGTATCAGTATAATTTGAAAATTTTTATTATTTTTACAAGCATCGGTAAAATTATACGCTGTGAATTTATATTTGTAAGTGAAAATAATTGTATAAAATGTTGTGATATGCCCCGTTAAAATTAATATCAATATTATTAAAAAATTATTTTAATGTTTATCCAAATTTTATATTAATATTAAATATATATTAAAAAAATTATGAATTTAAATTTTTTATACATTTCTTCATAACAGTTCTTGCATTTTCTATAGTCTTATATTTACTTTTTAATTTAAGAGTATATATATATATATATATATATATATATATATATATATATATATATATATATATATATATATATATATATATATATATATATACACACAACTTTTGTTACGTTTGTTTTATTCAAGTTATAAAGCAAATTTTGCAAGTAAAATGCCAAGCAATTTTAGTGTTTATAAAAAATATTTAAGTATTTGATTTAACTCGGAAAACTCAGAGATAATTTGTAGACACATTTAGTTTATTTATATCTGAAAATTTTAAACAATATAATTTAATAACAAATGAACTTTTGAATTAGTTGATATAAGAATTTTATTTCAATCATTTTTTTCATATGCTAATTTTTATGAAACAAGAATTCATCACATTGCATGTAAAACAGCTTTTGGATAAATTAAAGTAAGAATGTAATCTAGCAGATAGGCAAAAAAAATCAGTAACCAAGAATTCACATGAAATAAAAGTTTCAGAAATTGTTTCTGGATTGATTTGAGGGAGAACTTAATTTATTTGACATTTAACAAACTAATTAATTAATGAAAATTCATGACAAACAAAGTATTTTAAGTGATAAGAAAAAGAGTTTCTGAATTGTGATATGAATAAGGATGTAAACTACTGTGGTTACTCTAGATAATTAATAATAACAAAAAAATAAACAAATAGAGAAAGATAGCTATATGAACGTTTCTACGCATTCATTATGATAATGTCACTATAATGGCCTATTGCATATTATCTTAGAAATATCATTCAATTAAATTCTACTTTGAATCTTAATCTTTTTTGCGACTTAAGAGAAAAACAGAAAAACAAAGGATTATTAAAATAACCCTAATTTTTTTTTTTTTTTGGCTAAAGTACTTAGTATTGCGAATTAATATTTTGCACATTAATGTCATACTAATTCTATAAAATAGACAATTATATTACATATATATATATATATATATATATATATATATATATATATATATATATATATATATATATATATATATATATATATATATATATATATATATAATAATGATGGAATAATATATTTTAAGATGAAAATTAATGTATCGTATTATTTTGAAATATAATAAAAGCGTACATAGAAACTCACATAGGTAATTGTTAATTACAACGAATATTTTTAATACTAATTATTTGTATTAATACTTTTAGAAAATTCACAGTGATATGTTACAAGTGACATTTTGTTAATATCAAAGTGGCTTTTTATTAGTAAAACGCTAGCTAAAAAAATCTCCAAAAATGTTGTTAATCACAAATGTCTTCTTTTAACTAAAATGATATTAATCTGTTAATTTGTATAAATAGTTGCTTAGTAAGTCACTGTAAATTGTCACGAATGAGAGTTTATTGTGAGAAGAAAAGTCACTGAAAGTTAGTACAAACAAATTTTTAAGTAATATGTAAGTAACTTGTTAACTTGTAAAAATTTCATGAATATTGTAGATTAATAAGTTAATAACAGATCAATGAGGTACTTCTTATAGATCGGTCGTGCATAACATGATAACAAGTATCTTCTGTATATTTAAATACAATAAATAAACAAAAAAATTATATTCAGCCTAATCAGTGCTTTTTCTGGTAATATTAATTCTTAACTTTTGAATATTTGCAATTATAGCATCACAAATTCACAAATAATTATTTAATATCATAAATATTTAACAGTTTAATGTTTAACAGTTAACAATCTTCATAAATTAACAATTTGTAATTTAAATATGATAAAAAGTTTTAACTTTAATTTAAAAATCTTTAGATTTAAGTAACAAAGTACATCAAAATATTAATACTGATTTCCTTTTTTAGTATCAAGTACTTTTGGCTACCAAACTGAAAATGAGAAAATAAAGTAAATTGTATGTGATGTGATCACATTATTTTTGTATAAAACAGTTATTTTTTGCTTAATGCCTTGCTTAGGCCATTTTTTTACTGTATTCCTTTCTTCATCATAAGAGACCTTAACTTTTTTGTCACCCCGCACTTTCAAAATCTTCATTTTTGGTCCGAATTTTCTCCATTCCCTACAACGTATGCATTAGTTTGTGTTTGATTTTTTACTACTTCCGGAAGGATGAAAATATAGCGATTCGACTTCTCTAAGAGAGATTGTAGGGTTGTTGTTGCTGTTATAGTTTATTATGAGACACTTGGACAAATCAAGATCACTATGCCGTTATCTATGCGAATTTAAGTCAGTAGGGTGTATTTTTCGTTAAACCAGAGGACCACGAAGGCAAAAGTGCTACTTTGCTCTAAACTAATCCGACAGATGGCACCACCGGAGGATCCACTCCCTTAATTTTAACATTGATTTGGGTGCTCCGTGGCTGAGTGGTCTAAAGCATCGCCGCTAATCGCTTGAGAGCGTAGGAGTGTGGGTTCGATTCGAACAGAGGCCCTGGGTGTTTTCTTCGTTATTCTTCTGTGGTTGTACATCTGTCATTGTGCTATTTGTCCTGTTATCGACGAAGACTTACAAGTGGATCTCAAGAATCAAGCATACAAGTCTGAATATATGTAATGCAATAAATAAATAAATAAGTAAATAAATAAAACATTGATCTGAAGGGGGAGAATTGGACTTTAAGCAGGAGAGTCAAGAACAACGTCCGACGTTGTTTCTCTTAAAAGAAACAGTGTAACAAAGTTCGATATACATGAGTTCGATATACTTGAGAAAAAAGAACTTACGTGGACGTCATTTTCATTCAGAAGAAGAGATTGATGTGCATTTTTTTCATCTATTCGAAGAAATAAATGGCTTGAGGCATTTTATCTGTGGAAAATTCGTCTACAAAAGTACATTGATGCTGGAGGAGACTACTTTGAACACACCTAAAATTTTGTAAGTATAACTTTAAAAAACCTAGTTGTATCTCAAAAATTTCAGTGACCCTCATATAAATATTCTTAATTAAGTTTAAAGGTTGCCTTTAACTTTTTTTTATCTTCAGCAAACAATTTTCTTTTATTAACCGTTCATATGAATCAATTTATTTGAATTTAAAATAATTATTTGTTTAAATTAAAGATAAAATATAAAACGTCAGAATAAAATCGAAGTTGAAGGGAAATAATCCTGCGTAATCCAATTATTTTTAAATAGATTTTGATCGTGAAATACAATTAAACTTTAAATGGAATTACTTTCTCAAAATGCAATTTTTTTCTCGAAATATTTCAAAATATGAAGAATCAAGAGGTTGAGAACTCGAACAGAAATGTAATTTAGTAATTACGTTTTCTGATGACTTAAGCCCATAATCTCTTTATACACACGAACATTAAAATATTTCTTATTCATCCGGAATTAAATGTGTGATGACAGAAAATAATATTTTTCACGCTTAAGAAATATTCATTGGGCAAAGATTAAAATAAATGAAAAAATATTATTTTCTGTTAAAAAAAAAAGTATGCATATTCTACGTCATTAATTAATTTTTCACTTTTACAGCTTTCTGACACGATTATCAAATCACTCTGTGTCGTGTATTTTATATAAATTACACCATTTCAAATTAACGAAAGAGAAGTGAAATGTTTCTTCGTCATCAGATGCAGGGCTTAAGTATTTCCTCTTTTGGGAGGATTAAGTAATCAAAAGTTTAATTATTTTTACTTCGCAATACATTCTTCATTTATTTTTTTAATAGTGTCAAGAGTTTTTTGAGATATGTACCAGGAATGATTTTAAAGTTATAACGTTCCATTAAATTAACAGTTTTATATTCCCATATAGTAGAAATTTTCATTAAATGAATAGCTAAAGAAGTTTCTTTTAATCAAAATTATATCTGAAGATATTTCAATTTCTATTTCATAATCATGGAAAAACTATCATATAATGAAATATACTTTTAAATTTGCTCACAAATTTCAACGAAGAAATTAATGTCTTAAAAAATTATTGTTAATCAATATCTTAAATAGTCAAATAAATTGTCTTTAAAAGAGTATTTTTAAGCTTAAAGTTTTGTTACTGAAAGTATGCGATATAAATTGAGACTTTTACTCGAAGATATTGCATTGACTTATATGCTGAGTAATGGAAAATGTCTTTTGAATACAATAAATATAAAACATAATATATGATTCTGAGGAAAATTTCTTATATACTTTTAATATTTACTTCAGAATTAATGCACACTGTATGTTTGCATAACATCTTAGAATTAAAATTTAAGACAATTTATTATTCCAATTTCTTTTTATAAAATTTCTTTTTTTCATTTGAAATTATTCTACAATTATTATTATTATTCTTTAATTGCTAAAAATTTTCTAATAATCTCTTAATTAAAGCAACTCATTTTCTTGAAAAAAAATACCAACAACGGTGAAATACATAAAACAAAAATTATAACAATATATATTATAGATATTTACTATATATTTTACTATATATATTATATATAGTAAAATTTTTCAATCTTGCACAAATACGATTTAAAATAATGTATTTAAAATTTAAATTATTGATTCTCATAAGTTGAGTAATGGAAGAATGATAAAATTTTATGCATGAACATCTAAAAAATTTTTTTCAATGAAAAAAGGCTTCTAAATAAATGAAGAGAGCAATAAATAAAGGGAGGAAAAATCTCTGCTCTATGAACGTACATGATTTAGAGTAAAGTATAAAATTATAACAAAATTTAGTTTATAAAAATTAGCGCCAGTGAAATGTTTTTCGTTAAAATACTAGCAAGGAACTAAAAATGTTGCTTACGGTAACAATTTGGTGGTATATAAATAACAAAAAATTATATTGTTTAAAAATGAAGCCTAATAATTAATAAAGTAAGTAATTATTTGAGACAGTTACATACTTGCATTATGAGAAGACAATGAGATTATGCATTCGGTTTTGAGAGTTTATGTCTGAAATTAAAAGCAGTTAAATATCCAACTCCCTAACAATGAGATAAAGCTTCAAGATCCCAGTAAAATGTTTTTAAATGTGTCCCAAACATGGTCGATTAAATATAGTTCTGGAAAACATACTATTGACTATATGTAAAATAATGCTTCAATTTCATGGGTGAACTCCCATGAATTTGAATCTACAATGTATTCTGTGTGAGGTATGTCACTGTGATGCATTTAAAAGAAAGAATCAACAATAACAATTGTGTAAGGTGAAGCATAGGAATTCAAAATATTGTCTCCAGACATTTGGGTTATCAAATTGCTATTTGGGAATGATATCTACATCTGTATATTTATCTATGTTGATTACAGCTTATACTTCAAACCAGTACTTCCTCTTCTATTCTGTGATTTCTTTGGAATGGATGGGAGTTAATTTTGAATGCTTGTTTCTTTCCATGCCTTGCGTTCTCTTGGTGTAAAACATTAACTGTAAAAGAATTCAGTGTTCTTACTTTTAATCACGATTATCAGCTAATCACTTCTTTCATCTGAAACGTGTTTTGAGATGAACAATATTCATATAACTAATTTATGTGAATAGAAATAATTCTCAATTAATTTAAATCAAATTTTATTGTCTTAATTTTATTTTGTTGAATCTCTTAATTCTGTTAAACAAAAGAGCTATTCTTGTAATTGTGAGGAGCTATTTGTTATATGTCAATAAGTAGTTGACACGATTTATTGGTTACCGTTTTTTGTTGTTGTAAATTAGGAGATTTTCTTAAACAGTGCTCAATATTACCTCTTTCTTTGTTTAGATTAAACTTTTTTGAAATGCCACATCTATGCACTGCAAAAGTAGCCACTACATTTGTTTAATCAAGATTCAAGTCTCTCTCTATAATATGCTATATTATGGACATGCAATAGTTCATGCTGTCGAAACACATTCATGTTACTATTATCAATACATTAAAAGAAATCTGAGGGGCTGAAGAAAATATTTTTTGTAAAAATCATGAGTTGTGTATTTATTTACTTTTTCTGGTATTTAATCTAATGAATATTGCTCTGCATATGAATTTTTCTTCTGTTTTCTCTTGTTTTTAACTATGCATTTGATATTTATTTTCATAATTTCCTCAAAATCATATTTTTTAAAGAATGGAAAAAATCCAAATATTGTGAAGTACAGACAATTAAAATTCTTCCTACAGTAATTAATTACTTTTTGGAATTTATGGACAAATGAAATTTATAAAGTTTTCCAACTTCTAATAGAGAATAAGAGAATTGGAAACACTTCTTCATTGATTAATAAAAAGTAGATAATTTTAATATTTTTAATATATATCTGGGGGTAAAATTAATGCATAAGAAAGAATCAGAATTAATGTAAAAAAGAACTTCTTTTATTATAATAAGGATTGTTTTTTACTTTTTAATTATATTGTATAAATTTTGTCTTATACTTTCAAATAAATGAACTTGACATATTAAAAAGCCAAATTACTTTTAACTGTTGAATAGTTTGTATTTTTTGAATGGACAGCGTCTGAAATAAAGACTTATATTTTCTAGCAGTTGTCGATATTTTTCAAGGATAAATGTAACTGAAGCAAGTTTCAAATTTTTCTCACATATCATAAATCTACTTTTTTGTTAAACATACCTTATAGTATTAGCATATCATTTTAATTAGTATATTTTCATTTAAAATAATAATTTTTAATTCCATGGCTGAATAGTAAGAACCAGTCTGTATTTAATTTGCTTTAAAATTAAAAGCAACTGCTCGTAAACAAACTAAAAATGTTAAGTTATTTACTGTCTAACTTACAAATATTATTTACTTTTTAAAAGAAAATTTAACATTTTCTCAAATTTCTTGGAATATATTCGATATAAGAATTACCATGCTTTTGAAAAAAAGCTTTTAGAAATTCATTCTTTTAATAACAGTAATTTAAAAAATGTTTCATTAAACTAGATAATTTATGTAAATAAGAGAGAAGTTTTGAAAAATTGTTGTGCAATTTTCATTTATACTATTTTCTATGATTAAAAAAGCACAATTAACAGTAATGAAACACGCAAAATTGTATTTAAAAGCAATTACTCAGAATTTTGTTTTCCCGCAACGAATTAATTTTTCATAACTTGTACTAAATTTTATTATTACTTTCTTATTTCGTCGTTTATTTTACATATAAAAAATTAAATTTTACCAGAATATTTTTAAGATAAGTATTTTAGAAAATAAGGAGGTACTTTAAGACGAAAATAACGGCTTAATATTGATTTTAAGTAAAGTACAGAAATAAAGAATCATTTCTCATGCTCTGAAGTAAAAAAGAATAAAATTTAAAAATGTTATCTTGAAGAATATACATTAGTTTTCTAATTGTACTTAAAATATCTGTGTGTTAAAAATAATATTCCATTAAAGTTAATAATTTTATAAGATAAATTAGCGTTCTTTTGAGATTATATTATCATCATAATTTTAAATAAATTAAAGTTATAATAAAAGTAAAAAAATATTATACTATTAAATTATAATTAAAGTAAATAAATTGTAATTAAATTATAATTATATTATAATTAAATTATAATATAAGTGAAAAAATAAAATTTACTTATAAATCTTCATCATTTTATTAGGAAAAACAGTTGTTATTTTCAGTTAGAAAAGATAAAAGATGATAAAAATTGAATATTGAAAAAAATTTACTGTGATTAAAATTAAAACAAATTGATATACAAATAACGGTAATTTCTACCATATTGTTGATCTTATCTAAAAAATGATAGTAAAATTACTATAATGTAAATGCATAAAATCTATCTCATATTGTATTTCACCCAAAAAATTTTTACAAGGTAGAACTGAGCATAATTGCAAGGAAATAAATGGAATTGATATCAAAATGTAAGCATCTGGCTAACTTAAATCATAGGCTATATTTATTTATAAATATTTATTATAATCTTTGTAAATAATGTAAGCTGAAATTAATGTTTATTTTAATTCATTCTAAAGTTGATAGCTATGAAAAAACATAGTTCCGGAACTCTACTCGCTTCAAGAAGAGAGGCATATATTTGTTTATCCCTTTTGCAGTACTGCCATTTATGTGTAATAGCTGAAGAGTTAGAAAAAAACTATTCTAATCAAAACTTTTCTTCGTTCTACATTCCCACAATACATATGTGTTAAAAAATAACATTATTTACAATTTGAATCTTCAGTTTTTGAAAAAATATAGTTTTTCTTTCTCTTCAGCGAAATGTTTTCACCTTCCCCATTAATTTATCAAATAGAATTGCAAAGAAACTACTTTGAAAAGAATATCGATTTCCGTATTTATTAATTTTGAATTAAAATGTGTTTTTAAGCGTTTGTTTTCCATTTGTCTTAACCTGGTCTGTAATTGAGGCTGTATTTTGAGGCGCGAACAACATTTTGAGCAAATGTCGTTAATCTTAGAAATTTTAATCTTTCACTGAAAGCTAAGTATGTATTCCACTAGATGCTACGACCTAAGAAGGCTTATGGACTTATCTCACAAGTTTTCAATTTTATATCTATATTATCTTAAATTATTTTCAGATATAATGCTTAAAACGTTATGCGTATGCCAAAGTACAAAACTAATTTCAAATATAATGATTAATAACAAATGTCCATAATTTGTGTTAGGATTTTATAGACAAGTTTAAGAAAATATTTTCTTCACCAACATATCATTTGTATTTCATATTTATAAAAGAATCTATTTTCGACTTTAATATGTTTTAAGGAAGAATTGAATTATATTTTAAAGAAAATTGTATATAAGTTCTTATTTTAACTTATGTAATAAAGAACTGT
>CM075858.1:24877490-25082490 GCA_037975125.1 Latrodectus hesperus
TTAATTAAAAGTCACGTAATTTTATTTTTGTTTATCATCTGTAAAATAAAACAATACGTATCTAGTGTAAAAGAATTAAATATTTTTTTTCTTTTTTCTTTAAGAGACATCAAATTTTGATTGAATTACTTTCGTGGAAAATTTTAGCAAACTATAAAGGCTACATCAATTATCTAATATAGACTATTTCATTTCTTTTTTCCTCTATATGTGTGTATAAATGAATACGTATATATACATATATGTCTGTGTTTGAAAAAGAAAAAAAGAAGGTGTATGCATACCTGTATTAAGGATAAATTAATATAATAAAATAAATTATTAGCATTGCGCGCAAATTTTATTTAACTTATAACTCTGACTCTCCTTTTTGAATAATGTATTTCAATAATAATATGATTAATATATCATATTAAATGTTTTAAAATTTATTTTAACTTCTCCTAAAAAATTTTAAAATCTTTCATCTCTCTCTATCAAATGCAATGTTATACTTTTTTCTACCTTTAATCATACAAAATCTTATCAAAATACAAAAATTTTTAAATTATTACAATATACAAAGAGAAAATGTCAGCAGGACTAAATTCCGTTTAAAGATTTAATAATAAAATATTTAAACCATCGAAAATTAAGTTGGATTTATGAATTGATGCCACGCGAGTAAAAAAAAATGCAAATTTTTTTTCTATTTTTAATTATAATTTTCCTGACTTCTGTTCACATTTGAAACTTGTTGCATCATAATATAATTGATTTTTTATAATCCTCTCACTATACCGTTGATTTTTTGAGAGCATGAACAATTAAAAAAATCCTTATGGACTTCTACCTTACAATGCACTTATATTAATTAAATTATTCTCTCCAATAAGAGAAAAATGCTGAAAAAAACTTACCTGATCGAGAGAAAATTGGTTTTTTATTTATAACAATATTACTTTATTAATCCATATTTCTCTGTTTATCATCTCGTAATTTAACATCATGTCGTGAAAAGTATAATACTACCATTTCTCTTCAAAAATACCGCAGAAGTTATTCATCTCTAATATAAAATATGTGCCTTTTTAATGTCTATCTCCAAGAAAACATTTTTTGAGCTTGTTCATCAGTTTGTGTGTCACCTTTGATTTCTTTTATGTAGATGTATGAAATCATACATGTATTTAATTGATCAAAGTGATAAAGTGACTGATTATTGTTTTCAAAATTAACGAATTCAATTTAATAATATTCAACAGAATTTTAAAAGAAGACATATGTTCATAATAATCTGACAATGTTTACTTTTCTACATACATATGAATAATGAAGCCCAGTAATAATATTTAAATGGAATAGTTGAAAATTGACAACATTGATGAGAAATAACACATGAAAAATAAATGATGATTTATAAATAATTTTTGGAAAAACATTTAAATGAGCATTTGATAATTTTGCATAATAAAATGCTCAATATCTAAAATAGATTTTAGCACAATTGTATTTAAATAATATATCCTCACTCATCCAGTAGGCTATAAAATACACCGAATGAATTAAGCTTATATTATATCAATATAATTTCTCTTTTAGTTTCTATGCATTAAAAATGAAAATATGGTAGAAAGAAAGCATTTATGATAAAATTTGAGTAAAGAAAATATTTAATTTTCCATACCTTGAAATAATATTCTTACAACCCCATTTGAAATCTAAATTACATATATCATTTTTTCCAAGACTTATAAGAACTTAGCAGTTGCTTTTATTTAAATTAATGAATATTTTCTATAAAATAAGTCTTATTAAATGCCTAGCGTGAAAACAAACTTCATTACAACCAAAATTGCTGCATGAAGCGTATGTTTCGTTTAGTTATCTCTAAAATAACAGAGGATTAACAATTTATAATGCTTAAGTAACAAATATCAGCATATAAATATATATAATTAAAACATCTAACATGTTCTTCAGTTAAATTTCATTTCTGGGTTGAATTAATATGATTGCATGAAAAGAAATTAAAATAATACCAGAATATCAGTCGTTGAATGGATGAAAACATATAAGCTTTATTTCATTTCAAAATTTTGATTAAAACGTTTGTAATTTGTTTAAACTATAAGTAATGCTGATTTGAATTCAATGTACAGTGGTTAATGCTGTGTTTCACAGATTGTACGTTTGTACACATTTTGTTGTTCACACACGTAATATTGATCACTTAAATAACGGTGACATATGATTCTTATTTTCTTTTTTAAATTCTCTTCACTTAATTACTGGGAATAAAAAAATATTTTCAGCTTCGAAGGCCCACTTCCTTTTACTTACCTAGTAAACTTTTTTCTTTAAAAAAGTATTAATTTTTTTAAAAACTACATAGAATTAGTTTCGCTTTTGATAAAATACTTGAACATGTTCATGCATTGCAGTATAGTTGTTTTTTCTCTTTTCTTAAAATGCTGTTGAACGTATGTATGTATACACATACACGTTATTTTTCATGATCTCACTTTTTTTCCAAAGCTGAATATACGTTTTCCAAGGAAATCTTGTCTCAAGAAAGATTGTTGGAATGGCCATTAGTTACAATCTAAAGCAACTCAACCAGAATACGATACTGCTGATGCTTAAACTCTTTCTTTTCAAATATTAATTTATGTTTAAAAATGTTTTGCGCAATTAAAATTTGTCCTCTTAAATATATTTCAACCGAATCAATATGCTGATGTAATATTAGTTATGTGAAACACATAGTAACTTTATTAATAATAATCTAAAGATTTTTTCTGCGATATGAGTATACTTCATGCAGAAATAGCAGTTAAAAGGACAAAATTCAAATTAACGAATAAATTAGATTAGGGTTATCTTTTCTGAGGTATGAGATTTTAAAGCGAAACTCTACAAAATGATTTTGATGGTGATAGAACGACTGTACATTATTTTGTCACGTCATAAATTTTAGAAAAACTATGTAGGAAAATGAATGTGTGTTTATAACAACGAATTGTTTGAAATTTTATGGTAATTTTGCGTTCTAGGTAATAATGTATCAAAACATCACTAACACAAATAAATTAAAACTACGCAACCCTTGTAGGACAGATAGAATTAAGCTACCATAATAAATGTCACCTTTTCCATAACCTTTGTCATATCTTCGTCCATGATGTGACAAATATTTTCTAAGATAGTCTATTGGAATAAAATATGCTTGGGTTTCAATCTCAAACACCATTGAGCAAGGAGGTGTGTGTGTATGTATATATATATATATATATATATATATATATATATATATATATATATATATATATATATATATATATATATATATATATATAAAATGTAAAATGTAAAATTTAACGTTAAAAATAAGATGCATGAAACTGAAATAACTAATGAATAAAAAAACCACTAGTTTTAAAATGGATATAGGATAAAATGGATATAATATATAATAAAAATTTAGAATTTTACGTCGGTAAAAAAGGTGGCAGGTGAAAAGATGTTTAAAAATAATTATAAATGATTTCTAGAGCATGAATACTAAACATTCAGTTAAAGTTAATATTCATTTCCTGAAATATTTATTTTGGTATTTACTTTCACAATACAAATCATAATAATTTCCCGATGGTTCCAAAATATTACGTCTTTAAAAGTTTCATTAATGCCTCAAAAAATGAAAGAAAAGTGAATAGAATAAAAAAATGTTTTTCAGATGCAACTTCTCGAATTCCGAACTAAGCACAACGACAAAATATAACAACATTATTTTATTTCTAGGTGCCTTGGGCCTCAAACTTATGAGCCTCGATGTCCCTACTGCTGTGATGCATGGTGAATCTGTGTGGCTCAACTGTACTCTAGATCTAGAATCAGACGAGCTCTATTCAGTGAAATGGTATAAAGATGACGTTGAGTTTTATCGACATCTACCACAAGATAGTCCTTCTGGACAGAAATATGATATCCCGGGGATATATTTGGATGTAAGTGGAATACTTTCCTAAGAAACAATATTATAAATGTGTATTGGTATCTTCACTGGATATTTTTTGACTTAAAGATTAAATAACCATTATACTTATTGACAGCATTTCTTATGAGAGACAACAACTATACTGCTCCAGAAATTTATTGTTTTTTAGATTTATTTCAAAAACAATCCTCAGAAAAAAAGTTTAATAAATGGAATAACATTAAATAATTCCTTGTAAACAATTAATATATTATCTTACCTTTTTCTTAAATTATGATTGATAGTAAAGTTGTCCTCTGAAATTAATAGTTAGTTTTATGTGTGAAGACCTTTTTATTTAATAAAATAATATATGAACTGCCATATTACTTATATTCGTTCCATCATAGTTTTGAATCGCTGATTAAGGTTATTTTTCTTTTTAATTCCATACAAAATTCTTCAAATTATTTTAAAATATTATAAATTTAATTAGATCTAATTTTAAAATTTTGTATTTCAATTTTATATAGTAATATTAACATTATTTCTACTAATTTTCGGTAATATAGGTACTAATTTATATTACTTAATAGTACAATTTTATTTAAATGCTTAATAATAAATTTTTGATTAGAATTCAATGATAGTTAATGGAAAATTTTTTTTTATTTTCATTATTAATTGTATTAGAATTATAAAGGAAATATTCTAAAACAGGAATATTATAAATGTGAATATTATAAATTTTTCTTTAATATTTCCATCGGAAGAAAAGAGATACAAGTTAATGAATTTCAGATAAGTCCTTAAATTAATCGTATTTTGCAATAAAAATATTCGGATTAAAATTATGCCATCAATTATAAAATATTGCAATCGAATTTAATTAAATATTGTACGAATGATAAAGCTCGTCAATTACTTTATATTCGTTTTGATATATTTTGTTGTTAAAAAGTTTTCATGAAAAAAATATGTGTTTTTCACAACATCAAAATCCATTAGAAATATAAAACATTCTTCCCGATCACATCCTGTATTGATCGGGTTCCCTCTGGTGGATGTTTGCATAAGTCCACGCTGATGCTCGACTTCGCTAGAGTACTATATATATATATATATATATATATATATATATATATATATATATATATATATATATATATATATATATATATATATATATATATATATATATATATATATATATATATATATGTATGTATATATATATATTATATATATATATATATATATATATATATATATATATATATATATATATATATATATATATATATATATATATATATATATATATATATATATATATATATATATATATATATATATATATATATAAACCCTTCTGTGTGTGTGAAATGCTATATATGCATTGGCAATGATTTCGGCATTTTTAAGTTAGAAAGTGACGCTTTTTTAACCAGCTATATCCTATCTTTGAACATACCCCCTCATGAAGAATATTTTTCATGTTTAGAAAATTAGCATAAAAGTTAATTAAAATTTCAATGTAAGTGTGTAAAAATCAAAGTATCTGATTATGATATTAAAGTGAATGAATGCGTTTTAGCATTTAATCTTGCATAACTTTTGAAATTTTATTATTTATAAATTTTGCAAGTAACTCACAAAATTTACTAAATATTTTTATAACGAAGTATTAGATGTGTGAAAGTAAAAATCGAAAGTATATTGACTTAAAATTCATATAAGTTGAATAATTATGTCTTATATTAACAACGCATAGTGATAAATTTAATAAAAATAATTTCACATAAATACATATATTTGAAATAATTTAAATTTCAACAGTAATTTTTTACAATTATTTTTATTAACTAAGGCAAATATCAGTGAAATATTAAATATACTCTATAAATATAAAAAATTTAGGTCTATCTTATTAAAACGCAATAAAAAATTTAGAATTTTTAACGTATTTTAAATATTTATGTAATCATTTACATAATGTTTATTTCTTAGAAATCAATTAATTATCAAATTTATTTCTGTATTTATTACAGTAAAAGTGTTGTAATATACATTTTATAGATTTTATTAATCTTCTGATACATTTATTTTAAGCCATCTTATGCTTCTTGAGCATAGGAATACATTTTAGTTGTGAGAATAATGTATTGAATGCATTACTTTTTATTACTCTTTCTCCTTTGAAACATTATTCATTTCCTTGGAAAGTTTGAGGCTTATTCAAATTTCCTCTTTCCTGTAGGTAATTCTGTATAAAAGAATTGTTAATGAGCTTTCAGAGGTTTATACAGAATCAACCTCCCCAAATTAATATTCAATTTAATAGCACATTGCATACAATTTTAACAAAATTAAAGAAATTAAATCAGTTAAATTTTTCAAATAAATAATTAAATGAAAAAATACTGATTTATTTCCTAAAATAAATTTGCTGTGGTTATTTTGATAAACTTTTTTCACACAATAAAAATGCTTTAAATACTCTCGGTATTATATATATTATGTATATATAACCACTGGATATATATAATATACATTATATTTTCAGTGGTTATATATGTATATATAACCACTTATTTCCTTCAAAAGAGTTTAAAAATCTTTTCTTGTTTCTATATAAACTATAAGTTTGTATGAAAAATGTACATATGATAAAATACAGAAAAATCGAATTTTTTTTCATGAAGAACTTCCAAAGCCACGTGAAAGTATAATCTGTATTCGAATTAGAATTTGTTATCAAGGATAAATGGATGGAAATATGCAAATTAATAAAGGAAACTTTTATTAATTCAATCAAAAATTGTATTTAGAAATTAATCAGAAAATGAAATCTTAAAATGCAGATAGATTATTTAAAATATATAAATATTTCTTTAAAGTAGAATGCATGTATTTTATATTGCATTTATTTATCTCAACATAATTTAATTAAAAAAATTTATAAAATTACAACATATCTCACAAATACTACTAAAGTCTCATACATTTTTAATGCATTGTATTGAACTAAGCACACATATTTTGGATATTTACGCTAAAGTTTTCCTAGGTTTTTTTACAATGTGATTCTAAAAATTTCCTCTAAGGCAATATATATTCGATACTTATTTAAAATAGCCTTAAGCTTTTCAAGTGGCTAACCATGATGATATAAATACAGTGATGAGAATTATTGAAAATGTTTGTGTGTATAATGTATAACAATTCTAAATAAAATTATTATCAAATATGAATAAAATGAAAAAGTAATAAATTTCAAATGAAAGTTATCTGTAATAGGGAAAAACTTTCAAACTTTTATTTAGAGACACAAAAGTTATTTTAAAAGAATTAATATTTCAAAAACTGTGAGCAACAACTATTTAAGCATTCTTAGAGCTTAAAAATGTTTTCTTCAGCAGAAAAGGATTAAATAGGAATTCTTGAGCCCCTAATGTTCAAAGAGTATATCCTTTTTAAGAATATAAGTCAGAAACTTAAGTAACTTTACTTAAAGGAATATATTTTATTTACTCCTCAAACAAATAATTTGCAAATGCTAATATAACTGGCTTAAAATTTCTACTTAAGTATATTTGAATATATGAAGGGAAAATTAATTGGTTATTTAAAATATTTTTGTGGAGTCTTTTTTATTTTTATATGACATACATTTTGAGATTTTTGAGTTTTACATAAATAACTTTATATTTTTTTAACTCAGCGAAACAAAATAAAATGATTAGATAGTAATATTTGCTTTGTATCAAAAACATTAAATCTAAAGCCACTATAAAAACTAAAATATTTCATAAAAATCTCATTTTTTCTTAGTCTTTAAAGTAAATAAGGAAAACGCTTTGAATCTTCTGTCTTTTTTAATAAAATATAAAAATATTGCATTAAGTAATATTTTACTCAAGTGTAAAATACGAAATTTTATTTTACATTTGTGTCAAAATTTTTACTGTAACATTTAGAAACAAAGTTCACAATTAAATTTTTATAAAAAAATCAAGAACAAATTTTCATCTTGATGTATTTTCTTCTTAATAGTATTTATTCTAACGCTTTAATTTATGCTGATACGACAACGAAAAAATAGTATTCGTCGCTATTATATAAGATGCGACTTTTTAAACAGTAACTTATATGATATTATTAAGTATTCGAAATTAATCCATTGAGTAAAATTAATAATGTCTACAGCATTCCCAATTCAGTTACCAGTGTGTCACTAGATATAAACAGCACTCTTTGTTTTTTGTATACGTTTCATAAATTCGAACTATTTTGCAAGCTTTGCTGCATCGTAGTGTATAGCCTAATAAAAGAAAGTTATTGCCTAGCATTTTAAGAACCTTATGAAAATATAAGATATTAATATAGCGTAGTCCATTAGACCTTCAATATCTGATGAGAACAATCACTAGACCTTTTCAAAAGAATTTACCCTAATCAATAGGATATTCTTCTAAGTCATATGTGTGAATTCTCACAAACTTGTTAAACATTTATCCAGTAATAAGTGTGTGGTAAGTAAGTAATAAAATAATGTGGGTCTGACTATGTGTGTGTGTGTGAAAATCCATGCGTTTGAAATTATTATCACGAAAAGAATGTTAAACCAAATGTCTATGTTATAACAACTTATTTTTGCAGATTTTGTTAAATAAAAATAGTACATGTGCTATTTAAAATGAATATTAAACTACTTTTAAATTTTGTTATTTGTATTTTTTGTGTGGATTTTATCTTCTTTCTTTATCCAACTTTTCTTTAACGCTTAAACTGCTTAAAAAAGCCCAGTGTTTTTAATTGCTTCCTATAAGATCATTGTTTTTACTATTAATAAAGAAACTTTTCATTTGTTCATTGAATATGACTAGTTTACATTTTCGGATAAAAGAAATTCCCTTTAACCTATGTTTAACTTCACAATGATGAGTTTTTTTAATTTTTTAAATTTAAGGGGAGTAGTAACAAAATTAAAAAGTCTTCATGTAATTATAAAATGATTCTTTTTGGTTGTTTGCTGGTTTAATTTTTCAAGAATTCCTTATTTCTTAAGTTTTTGAATATGTAAATTTTAGTTTTAGATAGATTTTAATTTTTTTTTTTTATAAATATGGAAAATTCAGATAAATCATATAAAATTAGAAACATATATTTAAAATTATTTCACGATAATTATGATTACTTAACTGCTTAGTAACTTAAAACGTATTAGACTAATTACTCTATTATATATTTTAAATCTTTCCGAATATTTATTGTTGATTACATTTATAATATTAATTAGCAATAAAATAAATCCTATGAAATATTAGAAATAAGTCTTATGCGCTAAAGCTTCATTCAGTTGGAAACTAAAGAAGGAACTAAATCATTTCTACAAATATGGTAATTGAAATTTTGAAAATTCGAGAAGAACAAATTTCATTTGCACGAGACAGCTTATTTATCTAGTTATTCTTCATAAATGCATATGTTATGTTTCCCAGACAATACTTCACGGCGTATTTAAGTTTGGATATTACTTTAAGATCTTATAAGAATATTATCTTACTGAGAGAGATCATAAAGATTGTGTTTCCTAAAATATAAGCAATTATTAATTACTTTCCTGTAAATCGAATAATATACATATTTGGCTTTTCAAATGTATTCATTGTATTCATGTTTACTAAATGCAACCGGTTAATTTTTAAAAATGCAAAGCACATTGCAGCATTTTCAAATAACATTTAATTATTTTAAGAAGTAATGATATGGAAATTTTAGTAATATTACTTGCAGAAACTATAAATATATCTGAAAAACTATTTTATGAAATTGCAATTGTGTTATATTGCAAACAATTGAAAAGTTTAACTGTCATACAAATAATAAGGGTGCTACTCACACGAATAATATATATATATATATATATATATATATATATATATATATATATATATATATTGTATTTTTTTATTTTGGAGAAATTCAAACTTAGAAGACAAACTTATATAATAATTGTAATATTTTCCAATAGTGGCTTTTATTGAACCCAGGAACTTCCATTTTAAGTAACGTAAGTCTATATATAGGTCATAAGGTGTGTAGTCAAGAAAGCTTTGATAAAAAAATAAGAAATAATAAGAAAATATTGTATAAAACATTTTCTCCTCCATCGCTCATTTTAAATTGCCTTCTAGAAGAAGTCTTTGTAAACAGTCAGCTGTATTCTTATGTCGCAAAAGAGGAGATTCGAAAAAATCCCCTAACAGCACTTATAATGAGTATGCATTTAAAAAAATCAGAAACGCAACATCTACTTTCCGTGGTTCAATAATACATGGTATCATTCCTGTGGCTTTTCTTACAAAGACCGTTATCCTATAAGTTGGGTTTGAACCTGCTATAGACTCAATGAAATTTATGGGACTCAATGCTGTTTTGAGTTTAGGTAACAAGGAATATAACAGTTACCTAAATATTAAATTATTTTAAAATTTAGGTTTTAAAAAATAATATTAATTTTTTAATTTATAAGTCTTTTGTTTTGTTTTTATTTATTTGACAGCATTTCCGATTTATTACTTTCATGGATCATTGGAGTTAAGTCTTTTTTACATTAAATTTGTTAACGTTTTCTCTTAATTTCTTAAACATAAAATCCACTTTCAACTTTCAATGATTTTGTACTGGAAATAAATGTCTTGGAATAGAAATCATAGAACTTATAAATTCTCATAAATGCACTAACTTGCACAGTCAGGAATTTAACGTACTTAATCACAAAAAAAAGCTTCAATTTTTTTCTTATGATCAACTACGAAGTTCATTTAAACTTTTGATATTACAAAGGGCAGAATTTATGGAATTTTATATAGTGTGGCACTTACTAGGAGAATCATCTCCTGCCCAAAGTTTGTAAGTCCTAGTTTAACAGTAGACCAAGCAGTGGATCATTAGGATCCTCCAGACTTATTATAGAAATCATCTAGACTTATATTATAGAAATCACTACCTTCCGATAGCTAGAAGTTTCAGTGATTATCAATCTTTAAAAAACATGCAAATAGTACATTGAAAAAAAATCTAAAAACATGTTTATTGCTAAATTTATACTTTACTAAATAGATGATTTTGGTTTCGCTTACGCTTTTTATCAGCTTAATTTATATATTTCGGCTTAAAGTGTTTTAAAAATCCTTTATTAATTTTAATATAAATTAAGCACTTTTCAAGGTGTTTTTATAACCATTGAACATATCTATATAACAAAACATTTTCTAGCTTTCAATAAGCGAAATATGAGCTCACTGAAAGTAAAAAACACTATAATTATATTGTTAATTATTGTGATGGGAGCATTTTGCAGTATATTATTATACACTACAGTAATCATATTCCAGACCTTTTAGCAGATAATTAGCTTGTTCGATTGGATGCTACAGCTTTATGTCGATTAGTAACAATATTAGTATGTGCTACTACCTCTTTCACATTTCCGATCTGGCAGAGTTGAATTATTAATGCTTCCACTCAGCTCAACAGCTCATTGGCTGGATTTCAACACTGGTATGTAGTAATTTGTTTGTATAGATTAAATTAACAACGGGGTTTGTAAAACAAGGAGAGACAAACCAACAAAGAAAATTGAAATTTTTACTCTATTCTTAGAATCGATATTTTATGACCGAATTTTAGAATAATGAAATTAGAAATTAACTTTATCATGATATAAATGTTAGAAATAATAACTTGTGCATGGGATACCAATCAACGCATATGATATTACTATTGAATGATTAGAAGTTTTACAAACATTGTAAAATTTTAGTCTAGAATTTTGAATTAAGAGACATTTTTTCTTTTGTGTAGGTAGTGAAGAGAGGAAATAATATTGCTCCTGATGTAATAATTTTTTTCTAGGATTTAATGGGACCTAACTTTGCTTCTATTGAATTATTCTATTATGAATACTCGAAAATAATGATATTATTCCTATCAACACAAGTTAGCTGATATATTATAAAAGCCCTTATTACAGTCATATGATACTAATTTTCTCTAAAAAGTATATGTTTACTGTGTCCCGATAATGCAGAAATGTTTTTTTAAATAATTTGTATGTTATAGGGTTGCAAGCATTTTAGGTTGAATATTTTCAGTCACTTAAGTCAGCTAATATAATAAATCCTTCATATTTTTTACTTACCAACCATTCAGATATACCTGCTTCCATATCCAAGTTGACACTTTTGTTAGTAATATCAGATTTTTATGCTTTCGGCGCAATTGTAAAGAAGATTTTTCACAAAACAAAATTGACGTTCATAAGCTCTTTCAGCACACCAGTCAATGATTAGCTCAAGAACCAAACCCAGAAACATCTGAGGAGAGAATCTAGCTATTTCAATGTACCAATCGGAAATTACTTCATAAAGCTGCATTCATTTCATGCATACAAACAACTACTGCAGGCAATTCATTTAAATTTTTATTGGGAACAATAAGGCTTTCTAAATAGTGTTAATATGTATAGAAATACAGTTATGGTTAAAAATCATCATAACTGTATTAAAATCATAATTGTATGATTAAAAAATTATAACTGTATTTCTATATATGTTAACACTATTTAGAACACCTTATTATTGTTTAAGAAATTTAATTATTATATCTAAGAATAGAAATAAAAGAATTTAAACAAAAGAAAAATTTAAGTGCATTAAAACTAACGTGACTACCTACAAATTTATTAATAAGAAAATCTCTTATAGCTAAACCTATATCCTTAAATTCAGAATTATATATAGATTTTATTATTCAATTATAGAATTCGTGTGAATACAAAAAATATCAATAAAATATTTGTGTTTGTTAAAATAATTTGAATTTCATAAATAATTATACATTAAGTTCTTTCCGTATTTTGATTCTTAATTAAATGTATTAAACACTTAAACACACATAAAATGCAGAGTTTAACATGAACCGTTCTGCTTACAATAAATCAAATAATGATGATTTTTTTAAAGTTTAGTCTCCAATTTTCAAAGCTATTTTCTCATTTTTAAACATTTTTCTTGACTTTAATAGCTGTTTCGGAAAGAAAGATACGAATAGAACTTTACTAGTATTAATAGAAAAATAGTAAAATATTAATTAGCATAGTTTATATTACTAAAAATAATGGAACGCTTACATCACAAGTTATAATATTTATTTAAACAAAAGTTTTCTTTATATTCAGTTTATTCTTTATTTACAAGAAAATGTGTGAAATTTATTCTTTTTACGAGATATAATAATTGTTTTTAAAATTTATAATAATAACCACACTCAATATTTTAAAATGCTTGGATTAATAAAAAAATAGCAATTTAAAATTTTTTTTATAAATGAATGAATGAATTTGAAGAGAATATAAGAATCTGAATCTTCTTTAATAAAATTTATTGCCTCATCAAATCAGCTTTTTCTAAATTAAATTTGAGATTTATCAAAATACCTTTTCACTAAAACAGTATACATTTTTTAAACCACAAAATAATAACCATTCTGCTATTTCAAGATATAAACTGCCAATAAATACCACGCGTTATCATAATATAAGTTAGAATTATTGAGAAACCAGTCACTATATATATATATATATATATATATATATATATATATATATATATATATATATATATATATATATATATATAATCATTGAAAACTTGCCAAATATGAGATAATTGTTATCAACATTATTTTTTCACAAATCCCATATTTATCGTGTATCTTTACGGGTTCTAAAAATAAACTTTTTGTTTCAGCAAACATTTTCGTGTAAACGAAAATACACGCTTGAACTTTATGGATCTGTGTAGTTTTCACACAATTTTGACACTGATACAATTATATGTTTTCAGAATTACGAAATTCCACCAAAATTTTTAGAAAGCTAACTTAACTCATTAAATGGTATTTAAATAAAGATTAATTCTTGTCACTTAAATATACAAATGTCTTTAAAACTTAGAATTTATTTTAAATTGATGTAAATAAAATGATACAAAGCTTATAATATAGCTTTAGGATTCATTTAACATATTGATATAAAGAAATAAAATTTATCAAATTTGACCAAAAAACTCAATTAAACTAAAAATTTAATATCTTAATTAGTCTCAAAAATATTTTAATTAGATATTAATGGAACTTATACATAAATTTTGATTCATAATTTTCCATAATTACAATTCATTTCACATGGTAAAAATTCTTGTTCTGAGGCTTACAAATACTTTATACAATTTGACAAATTTCAACTTTTTAGCTTTGAGTGTAAACTAGAGTATATTTGAGAAGTTCATTTTTGACTTCAATGACATTTTTACCTAGGAAGCAAAAAATTTTAAGTAATATGCTTTTCAAATATGTTTTGTGATTAATATTTTTACACCTCGTTCAACAAAAATAACTGTCATTTTCCACCAGCAGGTACGCCAACCCTAGCTATTATGAATCGATTTCATTAATATCTTTCAACAATACAAGAAGGCTTCTGTTGACAGAATTTTTTTATGGGTCTTACCAATTTCTGCGATTGAGTAATTTCTCATTTGACAAAACAAATTTCTACTATTGAGCAAGCAAGGCCTACTTTATTAAATCTTACGTGTGTGTTCTCTGTTTTTAATTTTAATCCTCTTGTATTTTCTAAAGATAAAATTTAAAATTCTTATTTTACAGTCAAAAAAGTGGTTTTCAAATGGATTTTATATGTTTGGAAATGTGTGTCATTTAAGACATAGGACATTTTTTTCAGTTCGCTTTTGGATAACTGTCTGCTTCTTGTGAGTGTGTTCTTTCTTATTCTTCTTCCTGGTTAGTCTCTTCGTAGCTGTAATATTTTAATGATTGGACTGAGAGAGTAAAAAATCATCTACTTAAGCATTTTTTCTGAATAAAGAAACGGATTTCTTGTCTCTTTCATTGCATATATATATATATAGTATTGTAAAATCCATTGTGCATAAAAATATTTAGTTTTTAATTTCTCAAGTTACATCATCTTGTAACTTTGAGGATGATCAGGATTTTAAGCAATGTTGAATTGAATTTAATATTAAATGACCAAAAACCCTAATACATTTTATTGCTATTATTATCAATTTAACAGATATTATCAATATTGTTCTATACATGCATTTTATTATATGTTGCTCTAAGCATGTAAGTGGATTACATATTAGTTCATTATCTGTCCTAAATAAATAATTCGTATTGGCTGAAATACGAATAATTTGATACCAATTTAAAATTATCTACTTATAAAAATAACTTTTTTTATTTTTAATTTTATAATACGAATCTATAATTAACTTACGATATTTATCTTATGATACAATATAAATCTTACGCAATATCTATATAAAACGAATATAAAATATCTTATGATATATATTATTAAACTGTCATTGTACTGGTCAATAACGTTGCTCAAAAAATATCATCAAATTGATGAAATAAAATGATTTTTTATCTTACAAAAGATAATTTTATTACTATTGATTTTAATAGTCGTTAAAACAGGATATATTTTGACTTTTGTTCCCACAATTTTGGAAGACAATTTCATTATTTTTTAAAGTTTCACATTTTATAATTTACTTATGATTACTGTATTAATAATAATTTTGCTTCAAAATAATCACTTAAGATTTTTATTTCTAATTTCCTTAACTGTTGTCAAAAGTGAAAATTTTCATTTCTTTATTCAAAGGAGAAAAATTATCTTTCAACGAAAACCTACACTTTCTTGCATTAAAAATGAAACGCATATTAAATTTCCCCTTAAAATTGAAGAAAACGTTAAAAATTTTAAAAAAAACAATGTTTCCTTTTTTTCAAATCAAAGACGAAAAACTGTTTGTTTCAAAATTTGCATTTTAATTTATCTCATATTATAAGTCATATAAAATAAGAACTTACTTTAATATTTTCTTTTTATTTCGATTATGTTAAAAATGTTGCCTGACTAAAAATGACATGTTACATTACATTATTGAGCAGAGCCGAAATATTATTTTAAAAGTTAATCAGGCTTAAAGGAGATAGAAAGATTAAAAAATATATTTATATTTTAATCATTTGCTTGAAAGTAAAAAAATGTCTTGGTGTTCCGAAGTACTTTTCACCCTTTCCAGAATGGGAGTTTCAAGTAATAGGGTAAGCTTTTTGGAAATTAATATTTTCCTAATTACTGAACGTAGAGCAAAGCCAGGGAATAACCACATCAGCTATATTAACGCTGTCATATATCATTAGATTTAAGGGTCTAAAATAGCAACTTGAGAAAATGGCGTACAGTAATGTTGAGTGCTCTCCTTCATATTTTCAGCAGGATAAAAGCTGAAGCTAATGCATTTCCATCTCATTAATTTTCATCACCTAGATTCATAAGTACATATTCCTAGACTAGAATATTTTGAACTAAATAATTTAAATTTCTTTTGGACATAAAATCAACTTTCGTTAGCTACGTAGGTATTTTTAAAAAATATTTCAATGACATTCATCCAAGACAATGAATTTTATGTGCATATGTTTTGATTTTTAAATAAAAAGTATGACTTTAAATCAAAGCATCAAACAAAGTATATTTTGATTAAAATAAATCAATGAAGATTATAAAATTAACTTGTGCGCTTGCCTTAATTTCTATTTAAGACATCTTTTGCATTTTTTGCTGAATCTCGTATAATTTTAGCTCAAATCAATTATTTTAAATTTAGATCGAATGTACTCCTTGCTGAAAACATGCCTTATATTTTCAGCCCTTTGAAATATTTCTGCTTAAATCACTTCAAAATGATTATTCGAGACCTTAGTGCTAAAATTTATATTCTGATTTATGTATTAAAATGCTGAAATGTAACTTTTTATTTTATTAATATTTTCAGTAACACATTGAATTTTTGAACCAAAAATTATTGAAATAAAGCACCACAAATAACAGAACTTACATAGAATAAAAATATTTCTTTATATTATTTTTTGTCATATGATATATCTTTCACTTCATTTTCTGTGTTATATATACTATATACAATAATAAATTGTTAAAATATATTGTGTACACTATGTAGATAATTTATGGTTTTTATAATTTTTGGATCTATAAGCTCATATATTTAATACTATCTATCCTAATCAGTCAGCTTTAGCAATTTATGACTTTCAGTGGAAAAGTGAACCTGGCTGCCACGGAAAAATTGGGATTTTCATAAATATGTACATTCTCCTTAGTTTTCTCTCCTTTTTAGTGATGTAATTGCTGTCTCGCACCATGGAATAAACCTCATTAAAGTTGTGTCTCTTTCTTTTTATAATAATATTTTCGGTCAATGGCGTATTCAGAAAATCAAAAAGCCGCTCGCTGCAGTTGGCGAAAAACAGCGCCTTTACGAGAATTGCAAAAATAATAATCATTATAGTTAAAAAAAAGTAATAATAAACATAATTTTCATTATAGAAATGTTGGAAGGACAATATCCGTTTTGCTGCATATAATTTTTTTCTGCTCCTAACAGCTGAGCATAGATGACTATTTTTGAAGGATGGAAATCTATTGCACATCTCCAATCTTGAAGTGAGCAGAGTTCAGAAATGGTGTGCATTGCAACGTAAGCAAGTTTACACGATTTTAGATTAGCATTAATCACAGTTCAAATTACAAAGCTGCGTTTAAAATTTTGAAATGAAAACTGCTTTAAGTTGGCCAAAAGATTTGGATACTTTGTTTCAATGCGTGAAAACGTTTTTGATTCAATTACAAACAAATATTCAGTTAGCAAACAGATTAAAAGTTGTATTTATATAATATACAATTATATTAAAGAAATTAATAGATTTAAAAAAATTTTCTTAAAGTAGAAATTAATTAATGTTAATTGATTATTGTCTATAAAGAAGGAGAAATATTAAAAAGTAAAATTAAATTCCAACATCAAATTCAAGTTACAAGAAAAACAAGAAGTTTCTTGTAGTTTTCGCATTGTCATTGAATGAAATGAGAATAAGTATGACGTGGTTGCGTCACCGGTCAGTCAAGAGTAAGGATATCAGTCGTTATAAAAACACGTCCATCGCGGACATTCATCAATCGTAATTTGGGCAGTAGCGAAAAGAAATGGGGGTGTAGAAGGAACTTGTTTGGAGTTGTTTGCTTAACGACTTTAAAGTGGGCTTATTAACTGCTGCATCAAGTTGCCGAATATGTCAAGAGTTTGGAGATAATGCACGTATGGCAAGGCATTGGTTTCATAAATTCAAGTCGAGAGATTTGTCCCTCTGCAACGAAGCTTGTTGTGGACGACCACAAGCCTTGGGCGAAAAAGGCCTAATGGCAGCCATTGAGGAGAACAGTAAACAAATATGTGGTGAACGTGTCAGAAAATTTAACGTTTCAGTTGAAACTATTAGACTTCATCTGCACCGCTTAGGTAAGAAGTATAGGTTAAGCAAGTGAGTTCCTTACAAGCTGTGGGCAGTCCATAAGCAACAACCAGTGGCAGCCTGTTTAACGTTGCTTCTCACAACCGCAGCGCATCCATATTCAATCGAGTTCTGACCGATGACGAAAATTGTGTTTTGTATAGCACTACCAGATGCTCCAAACATTAGTTGTCACCCCAGGAACACTACCCAACAGCTCAATACCACCTATGCACTCACCAAAGACAATGCTTTGTGACTGGTGGGCTAATCGTTAAGTGGTTCATTATAAGCTGCTACCAACAGGCCAAACGCCCACTGTGAACCTGTACTCGCTGCAATTCGAAAGTTTGCAACAGGCATTGCAGCAAAAGAAGCCAGCATAGGTTAATTAGCATTATATTTCACAAAGTTTAAGATGAAATGTTCTTGGCCGATAAATCAAGTGGTGGCCAGGATTGCCATACCTCGACTTGGTTGGGAGGCTATGTACAATCTTCCTTATTCACCTATCTTTCTCCATCAGATAACCCCCTCTTTCATTCCTTTCCTAATCATCTTTGAGGAAAATCCTTCACTAATGAAGCAGACTTGTGCCAAACACTCAGGACTTCTTTGTGTCCAAAACCCTTGTAATTTACCGCGAAGAGATTGCGTAAAAGACACGTTGGCAGAAGGCGCAAGATATCGATGGTGATTACTTCAAAGACTAACAATCATGTTTCTTTGAGTCATTAAGATTTTCTGTAATTCATGTTCTTTTGAGTCATTAAAAATGGCAAGAACTTTCTTGTTTTAATTGTATTAAAAATTTTGTATACAGCTTTAAAACCTTTCCTTTCTTATAATAATTCAGCAAAAATTTAATTTTTAACTGAGGAACTTAGGAATATTATATGTATATATATATATATATATATATATATATATATATATATATATATATATATATATATATATATATAATATTATCTATTCATACAATATCACTTAAAACAAATACCTTTTGGAAATGAAATAATTTTTCTAATAATCTAAAATTGTTACAGAAATAAATTATCATAAATCCTATCACATCTCGTAAATAACTTGCATGTTCCTTTCATGTTTTTATGTATTCAGTATCGAATTTTTAACTTATAAAAACAAATTATATTATTAAGTTATACCAATTTATTATTATAAATCATTCGCTTATTACAGTTAATAATAAATTATTATAATGCAAAATTATTGCATTGTAGTAAATTAACATATTTGCAAAATACCTAAACCTTTATTTACACCAAATAAAAATCATTGTTTTTGTTTCCCATTTATTTTATTTTAGCTCAATGTTTCAACTTCTTTCTGAAGTTGTAATTCAAAACAAAAAATATAGTAAAATACAAATTTTTAAGGGTATGGAAGTTATAAAGAGATAACTTATGAAAAATTTTAATGGCAATGCATTACAATATAAAACAAGACAAGAAAAATTGCAAAGAAATGTAGTTTTCAAGTGTAAAGTTTAAAAACTAAAATCAACAACAATATATTATTTTCCACAAACGGCTGATAAGTACAGAAAGAAGAAGGTAAATTAAATTACATCGCTCTAGGTTATTTTACTAACGTATTCTTCATGGAATTTCAAGTTTTCTCCAAATTCTCATAATCACAATTGTCTACATATACCAATTTCGCCATTTGGAAATATTCAAATACTATATTTGAATCAACTGACCCTTGTATAGTAGCTCTTAAGCACCAAATGAACTCATATTGCTAAGTATCAATGGATATGTGCTGCTCCTGCAAAGTGATTTCCATTTCATAAGATGTAAATGAGATTCTGATTTCAATCCAGGAGTTTCCAAAGTTCAGTTCTCCCTTTCTTCTAATTTGAATCTTTGAACTTTCATAGATGAGTTCGTTATATTTAATTCAGAAATTCACGTATCATCTTTATTCAATTATTTGGGAAATAGATTAGAAAGTTTTGAGCACATGAATTTACATTTTAGGCAAACTTAATAGTTTTCTATGCCCATTCCCTTAACTTTATAATTTTAATTAGAAGTTTATCGAATGATTTCGAATTGAATGTTGCCCCCAGATGTTTAGAGATCCTAAAGATTAAAGAGAATTGAATATATGACAATTTACATATATTTAATATAGAATAATTCTCGTATTACATATTAGTTTCTAATTTATTGTGTCAAAATATGTTTCCCCACTTGAATGTTCATGCTATAATTCACGCAGTGAATTTGTTCATAAAATTTGATTATTAATAAAATCAAATTACTATTATACATTTTACTTACTTATTCCTTAATTTCCCTTAACAATTTACAGAAAAAATATGATAAGAATAAATTTATTAAATAATCTACAAAAACTTTTAACTATAGGATTGAATGTAGTTAAAAAAGGTGAAATAGTGATTAATCATTCTCAATTCTTTTAAACTCTCTTCTTCAGTTCTTGTGTAAACTTTTAAATAGGTTCTGAATCTTTATATGCAATTTGTTATCATACTTTTTCCCATAAATTGACGAGTTTATTTAAAAGATAAGTAAGCAAGTTTAATGTTATTAATTTGAAAACCGTTACGAATACAATTTATTGGGTGACTATTCCCTGCATGAAATAACTAACTCAAGCTTTAAGGGAGATATTTTATGTTACTAAATAAATAAGAAATTGGTAAGAAATAGTCCTTTTCAGCGTTAAAAATAATGATTATCATTTTTCCTTGAATATTATGTTAAGTAAGTTTTTATTAATGATAATTTTAAATAAGATATACCCCAATTAAATATTTTAATTAAACACAAATCAATGTTTTAGTTAATTAAATAGTTCAATTTTCAGTAGTCAAAAAATAATATTTTTAAATAATAGAAGATATGTAATTAATGTTTATAAAAGTCTTTGAAATTACAATATTATATATCTTTTAATAATGTCTAATGATTTGGACTTCTTATTACTTATAAATTCAAAATATACATGAAAAATATATTATTTTTCTAGTTATTATGATACAAAGTATGCAAATAGTAATTTTGTAATGCGTTCGTCAAGTAATTTTTACATCTCTTTGGAAATTTTAGTAAATGGAAAATATCACTATTTTATTGCTATGTATTTGGAATTTGGATATTAATAAACCTATTCAAAATTCTGGTATGAGAAAATTCTAAGATCAGTAATTAATTTATTATTGTTATATTTACTTATGAGAAGTATTCGCGCGTATCTTTCTTCATTATAGATAGCATTATAGAAGATGATATATACTTTGAAAAAAATATATCCAATAAAATCATAACTCCAGAATATCAAAAATTTAAAAAAATATACAACATGTACATTAAATAATGAATGATAAAGAAAAACTTTTTTCATATTAATATATAACCATGTGTGTTTTACTGTAAATTGAAGTTTATTTAAATTAGAGTATTTGAATTTTATATTGAAATGTGAGAAATTAATTTAAGTAGATCTGTAATTACTCTGAGGAAGAAATTCTTAACTGAATATATTTTTATTTTAGTATCAAATTTATTAAAAATAAATTTATTGTCTTTCATGCTTTTCTACTTCGAATCAAATGCTGTCCAAACTTTGAAAAAGACATATCATATAACCAAGAGAACTACTCCCAACCGTTTTATAGAAGCAACATAAGATAATCATTTATGTTACGTTAAAATCTACTTTTTCCAGTTTGTCTTCGAAAGTAAATTCAAAATAAATAATTTTTTGAGAATATCAATCTCAAAATTTTGAAAATCAATATATTTCTAACTGAAGAAAATTGATGACTCCATCTTAATTTCTCCAAATATATGATTTACTTTTAACTAAGGCATGTTTATAGAGACGTAAAAAAAGACAAGTATGAGGTATTAAAATAGATAATTTTGTGAAAAATAAGTTCACACACACACACACATAAGAATTTCTAGAATTTTATCTTCTGTCTCTTTAGAAATATTTTATCTTGTCATAAATTGAGACTAACGTTTGCATCACCAATGCTTAAATACTCTTCTAGTAAACCACAGCAATTATTGTCTATTCATAAAAGAAATTATAAAATAAATTTATCCTTGAAGTCACTAGGTAAATCTTTGAAATCAAACTGCAAGTCAATTTCCAACTCAGAATATTTTAGTTCTCGAAGAAATTTCACTCAAATTAAATTGAAGAGTAAAAATACCAATGTAGACCAGTTTGTCTTTTCAAAAGTAAATTCAAAATAAATATTTTTCTCCGCTTCATTTACGATTGGAAGTTTGCTTTTATTTCAGCCACTATCAAATTAGTCATTTTATGTGGAATAAATTTATCACTGTTTTCAATATAGCAGCACATGTGAGTTTTTCTGCAAACAAATAAAATTTATATCTAAGTAATTTGAGTGTGATTTTCTATGATGATTTATAATAATCAAATCTCTTTTAATATATGTATCTTACTCATTACACTATATGCAAAAGGAAACCTAGATTATAAGAGAAAAGTACTCAAGTTTTCAATTCAATAGCTCACATGTTCGATATCCACTTTGAAGGTGAATGCTTATAGCCATTTTGAATCCATTTTAAAAGGAAGCTATCTCTGAGATTATCTACTCTTACAGGCAAAAGGACACCGCAGAGAGTAAATAAATCGTTATTCCTCGTGTTTACTCCTTACAAGAATCACTTTGATTGCGAAAATTTATAAAGCAATTTCTATCTTTTATAGGAATTATATATATATATATATATATATATATATATATATATATATATATATATATATATATATATATATATATATATATATATATATATATATATATATATATATATATATATATATATATATATATATATATATATATATATATATATATATATATATATATATATATATATATATATATATATATATATATATATATGTATGTATATTATTTTATATATATATATATATATATATATATATATATATATATATATATATATATATATATATATATATATATGTATGTATGTATATATTAGTACAAATATTAATTATAAACATTGTCTTAAAATGTTTAAGATATATTTTTTGGCTCAGGAAATCCTAAAGTAACTATATATTTAATTATCTTGGTTTAGTATGAAAGCTTAGTTTAAACTATATACTATAGCTTTATTCTTAAAGATTAAGTTGATAAACATAAATATGTATTAATTTCATAACATCATGTACATAATGAATTAAAATAGATAAATTTTGTATAATTGTACTAATTTATAATTGTTAATCACTATACTAATTTGTAACTCTTTCCAAATACTGATGCCAGCAATTTAGTGAAATTGCTTTTAGGATATTTAGAAGTAAATGTTACAAAATTTTAAGGAAAATTAAAATTAAGTAATTAGGAAGAAAATTTATTTTACAAGTGTCTGTGAAAACGATAAAATTAAGAGTCTCAAGTCAAAAAAAAGTTTTAAATTAAGAGTCTCAAGTAAAAAAAAAAGTTTTAATATAAATAAACCCGAAGAAAGAGAATTGTGTGCATACGTTTACAAAAAATAGCTGCTTCAATATTAAAAAATTATACAATTTATACAGTAAAGTATAGCTTTTTAAACCGAAAAACAAAAATAATGAAATGTAAGAAATTATTTGAAAATATAATATATATATATATATATATATATATATATATATATATATATATATATATATATATATATATATATATATTTCTCATTACATGATATACTTAAATCTATATAAAATACGACTTTGCTCACATGTATATTTGTCAATCATCCAAATACATTTATTAAAAATTTTGGATTAACTTAAATTTACATAAAAAATAGTGAATTTTATGAATTCAATACATTTAGGTTTTTTCCTTGAGATCAGCTTTAAAAGAATCAAAATATTTATCAATATAGCATAGCAAATTAAAAACATAAATAATCTTTAAAATATTATCTTAAATATTATAAAAATATTTAATAAATTTTTAAGAAATCAATGTTTTTTAATTATTTTCTTTGTTTTAATATCCTTAATGTAACTATATATTGTTAAAGTATCAATTGAAGGAAAAATATTTAGACAGTGGTTATTGTTTCGTCATTCATGTAACTTGGAATCATGATCTTTTAACTGTAAATATTACTCCGTGTATTAGCTGCAGTAGAACTTTTTGTAGTTAAAATTTAATGAATGAATCTTCAGCGACAGTACATTCAATTCAATAATCTTGATATCTCTTTGAGTCTAAATGTTAACCAGCTTCTTTTAATCCCATATTACTTTTTGTTTTCTTAAACAAACATTTATAATAAATCGTTTTTTAAAACGTTTGTATGTGACTTGTCTTTTTGATTTGATCGCATTTAATTAAATATATTTAAAAGAATTATTTTAAACGCTATTCGGAAATAAATGCATGTCCTTATATTTAATTTGGAATTGATTTTAAATGTATGGCATGTATTTTCCCAGAAATATTGATTTTCGGAATATAATTTAAATATTAAACATATCTTGAAACGACAATAGATTCCTTCTTCAAAATACTTTGCTTGAGAATTTCAACCGAATATCAAACAAAGGAACAAAACTTGTCTTTTTCTGTCCGCAGCATCTAGCATATTAGAGTGACATTTGAGTCCCATAGCAAATATAAAGAAGAAAATACATTTTTCTTTATATCCTTCTGTATCCCCTGACATTTGTATTGCTATGTTAAGTTTCTCTGCCTTCACAATGATACATTTTCTCCAACATTCGAGCTTATAAATTTGTCATGTCTTTAAGCTACATTTTTATTTGACTAAACTGAATTTATTTAAATATAGAAGATATATAATTTTAAGCTATTTCTCATTTTAAAATCTGTAAAGCTTTTTCCTATTTTTCTGTTGCATAATATATATGTAGTTTTAATATATACATGATTTTGGAGCTATTTATCTTTCTGGTATTCGGTTTATATTTTAAACAGAAAAAGGATTTCGTTTGTAATGCAAAGTGCAATATTTATATACAATATTTTCAGTGTACTCAATATAATTTAATAAAAAAGACATTCGAATATTTATCTTAAAAATGATTTAACAGAAGAAACATAATGTCAAATAGAACAAAAATTGTTTTTAATAAATTTGTCTACAGAATTATTTTAAAGTAATTAACTTTTTTACGAAAACTGAATTCAGTTCTGATTCCGAAAATTTCTTACACACACAATATGTAAATGGTTTATATATGTAATGAAAAATACTCTTAAATATTTCGAATTTTAAGAATTTTTATATATATCGAATTTTAAGAATTCACGATATTTAAAATTTTTAAAAATCATTTCATCTACTAATCAATGACACAACCAGTCAACAGAAATAATTTTTACTCAAAGTATAAAAATCAAAGGATTCAATACTTCAAGTAAATATTCAAATCAGCATAAAAATTTAGCCTAATTTTTGCGAAAACCATATCTTTAATACGTAACGCATATTAAGCAGTATGCACATAAATATCAATAGTAAAAATCTAATATACTGTCTTCATTTTCATAAGCCTGAATTAGAGTTAGAGAAATATATATATCTTTAGTCACAGCCATGCGATATTTGACGATATATCTTCTTTCATAAGAGGCTTAAATACTAATAGTAAAGATTCTAGGCTGTATAAAATACTTTCGTTCGTGAAAAGTTAGCTTTATAAATTACTGCAAAATTTGCTTTATTACTGACAGAAGTTTAAGCTTAAATCTTGCACAAATCCGAGTTGAAATGTTTTTAATAATATTCCCTGGTAGCTTTGATATTCTACTTAAAATATGAATTTTATTTTAATAATATATAAAAAAATATTCAAATAAATAGAAATTCCGGAAATATATGATTATGATTCTGATTGCTGTATTTGCAATTTTTAAATATTTGAATTTCTTTATAGAAATTTTATAATTTTAAATTTCATTATTAATGTTAGCAACGAATTATTTAATAATATGTAATATACTTAAATTCATGTGAGCAGACTCTGAGTATATATTGCAGAATATATGATAATATATGGTGTGCTATGTTTGATAATTGCATAAATACACTGCTGGACAGTTGCTAAGGACGGGTCACAAATTGCATAACATTAAGCGAAACATGAGGCCTAATAGGATAAAATGTAGTTGCCACACTGTTCAGACATTAGAATAAAGAATATTTATTGTTCTGGAAAGAACAAAAGCTGTGAAACATCTGAAAGAAAAAAGAAATGTTCATTTGATGCTGCATATGGAAAAATGGAACAATGCATCTAAAAGCCAGCAGGCACCTTGAAGAAAGGTATCAGTACAGGATATGTCCACCGTGGAGTGTGATACAACATTCCACACGTCGTATCACACTTTGCACAACATTATCCAGCAGCTGTTGAGGCAGTTTATCCCATTCCTCTGGGAGTGCACGGATGAGGGTGTTCTTGTTTGTCAGAGGATAGTTTCGACCAGCAACTTGCCTCCCAAAAGCATCCCACACATTTTAAATGGGGTTTAGATCTGTAGAACGTGATGACCATACGAGGCGTTGAATACCCTCGCTGTCTAGATAATCCTGAACAGCGAGTGTTCGATGACATGTTGCGTTGTCATCCAAAAAACAAATTTATCACCGACAGCACCACGGAAAAGACACACATGAGGAAGTGGTACTTCATTAATGTATCGTTGGCCCGTCATAGTCCCATTCGCAACCACATGTAGGGGCGTGCGGCCATTGACCATGATGCCGGCCCACAGCATGACACTGCATGTCGGATATCGGTCCCTTTCCTGGATATTTTCTGGACGATAAGCAGTACCACTCTCGCGCCAGATCAGTTGGGTTTACAATCCGATAACAGACTGAACCTACTCTCATCTGAGAATAGTACACATGCCCAGTCCTGTTCAGTCCAATTCCGATGCTCACGACACCATTGCAAACGGGCAGTACGGTGCTGTCTGGTCAATGGGACACACGCAACAGGTCTGCGGGCGTATAGTCCTCTTCCCCTCAAACGTCTGCCTGCAGTTTTTCGGGAGTTCTGCTTTCCTCAGGCAGCAAGAAACTGATTTGCCACCTGCTGAGCTGTGGTGCGCCTGTTCCTTTTTGCTGATAAAACGATATATCTGTCTTCTGCAGGCGTCGTACTTCAAACAAGAGCTCCCCCATGCTGCCTACTAAACATTCCAGTAGTTTTAAATGGTTTCCACAGCCGTGAAACAACGTTGTGAGTGATGTCGAACTCCCTGGCAACATCTGCTATTTTTCGCCCTTCTTCGATCTTTCCAATAATTCGGCCACACATAAAATCATGATGTCGGGAAGACGTGCCAAAAATTTCAAGTTCGTCTATTAAATCTTTCCTGTCAAAATTTGACTTGAAACAACAACTGTCCACACGCGTCAAAACCTTTAAAGCTCTTATGAACGCTATCACGTGATGAACAGACGTGGAAAAAAATTTGCATAAGCAAACTTCTTCTTACTATATCCCGCACTTGTTCTAATTTTCCACATTTTGATTCCTTTCATTTTGTGATTGCTATAGATGATAGTGTTATCTGTCCTTAGCAATTATCCAGCAGTGTAGAACATCATTTATAAAAAACATCATATTCTTCGTTAAATGTTTTATTTAATATAGTTTTAATATTTCAATGATTAAAATATAACAGAAAAAATGTATGAAATGGAAATCTATAGAAAAAGCGTCTTTAGCAGACAATAGAAACGTTTATCAAACTCATGCGATTAATTTATATTAAAAGAAGATTAATTGTTCAATATAATGTGTACAAAGAATATAAATTCAAAAATACTTTTTAGTTAAAATAAGATATTTTAAAGAAGTTTTGTGACAACACAAACTGCAATTCAGAATAAAATA
This sequence comes from Latrodectus hesperus, assembly GCA_037975125.1. Classification (NCBI taxonomy): domain Eukaryota; kingdom Metazoa; phylum Arthropoda; class Arachnida; order Araneae; family Theridiidae; genus Latrodectus; species Latrodectus hesperus. Next base: position 24,905,878 of record CM075858.1, read on the forward strand.
AAGTATTAGTTTAAAGAAAATTGTAGAAGGTAATTGCAAAAGCTGATGAAGATAATTATTGATTTATAGTTAGAGTTTTTTATATACACAAAACTTTTAAAATATTAAATAATAATTATATCTGTGAAAACTTCAGCAATATTTTATGAAGTCTTTTTATAAAGTCCCTCCCCATAAATAAGGGAAAATTACTTTTGATACTTAAAAAACAATGAAATTCATTTAATATTGATATGGTGCGATACAGTCTTTCAAATATTCTTTATAAAATATATCTTGAAAACTAAAAAATAACTAAATTTTTCTCACTTATTATACATTTTAAGAAATTAATATTCATATTCTTTGTTAGTTTATGCAATAAAAGTTATGTTTATTTAATATATATCTTATCTATAAATTTATAAAAAACTCAAATGATTATTAAATTGTGTTATTGCATACTTAAACAACTTTTTATTGACTCATAAGATAAAGTGCTTAATTTTTTGAATTATTCTTCATTAATGAAAAACGTTAAAATTTAAAGTAAACTCCCAACTCCATTAACAGTGATATATTTTATGTACTTGTTTGTAATTTATATAAATAATATAAAAATTTTATAATATATAATAATAATAAATAAATTGTTAATATAATATATTATAATAAGCGAAGGAATAAATTAATGAGAATAAATAAAATATAATAAGTGATATAGGTCACAAAATTGATGACAATTATGTTCTCTTAAAATTTTGAAGATCATTGATGAAATATTCATATCAATTTTTGATTTTCCCTAAATCCAAAAAATTAAGTTATAGTTTTTAAAGATGGTTTCAAGCTCGCAATGACATACTGTTTTCTCTAGAACTAAAAGACTAATCAAAGACAAGACTTATCCGTTTCATTTGTGTGTGTTAAGTTTTTTTCTCTTCCTTATCTATTCAAATATGTGTGTTAAAAAAGACAATGTAAATATTAATAAAATTTAAAGTATTTCGCAGAGTAGTTATTTATGCGAAGAATATAAAGTTGAATATAACATTCTAAAGTAAGTTTTACACACATTAATAATTGATATTATTTATAGCTCTATTTAAATTTATTTACACAAATTTTACTGATAATTCTATAGAGTAATTTAATATTTGATTTTGAATTTTCTACTACCTACTTTTGTATGTCATGAAATTTTGTATTTGTAAATATAAATATGCTCAAAATGCAAAACATAATATTTAACCACTAAGTAATGAATTGCGTGTAATATAATTTCATACATATAGTGCATGAAAAGTATTTTTAAAAAATTTAATTTCTATTCATCTCTATACACAAAATAAATGTGTATAAGTAAATTAATATGATTTTTCTAACTTAGTTTATAAACTTTTTAGTTTTGGATTAATAATTTAAACTTAAAATCAAGTGTTCAATTATAAATTTTTTAATTTAAAAAAACTTTACAATGAAAACTACATTTTAATACCTAAAATATTGTAAGTATCAACAGATTTTATTTCTTATAACACAATTTGTGAATTATAATTTATTTACATTAATATATATTGTAACAAATACTAATAGGTTAAAATATACTTTAGGTAATGATATTAAAATATTATGATTAAATTATTGTCTGAATATGCAAACATTGCTTCAATTTGCAATGCTGATGTGATTTAAAACTTCATGGTGGCAGTTTGATTAATTCATGAGTAAAGCTCAAAGCATTTCCACAAAAAATATTTTCAAACAGTAAAAAAAATGAAGCAAATATCTGATTGCCATTTATTACTTTAAATATACTTCATTTTTGAGCTGAACATTAAAACTCTATTGGAAACTATTATTGGACCTGCTTTTTGCTGGGGTACAATGGTGTCTGTAGAAGAAATTCCAAGAATAAAATACATAACTAGGTGTACATAAATATATGCATAAGTATAAATATATGTAGGCACATTCTATGCATATATTTATATTAAATATTAATAAATTATAAAAATAATTCCCCTATAATTCAATAAAGAAACTAAATATTAAGTAGTTTAAAAACAATTAAATTTTTTTTCAATTTTTACTATATATTTTTAATATTTAGAAACAGTATTAAGCAAAAGTATTTTTTCTTTCGCTAGAAATAATTACTTAAGTTACTAATTTAAATCAATATAATATTTTATTGTCAGTATTATTTTTATCTGCTTTTATACCTGAAATTTTAAAAGTTTATAAAAATTTTGTTCGATAAAATTGAGTCAATACAATGACTGATTAATATATATTTATTTGTGTACTGATTGTGATTGTGTCTTATTATGTGAGTGACGGAATGAAATATTAATTTTTATAATGCCCACACCAGACAACAAATGTTGTTTGCATTAATTAAATATTATTTGATTTATTGATAAAAAATATAGCTGTTCTTGAAATATAATATTTTGATATTAAATAAGTTTAGCAAAATATTATAAACTTAGTAAGTTTTATTCTCAAGGTATTGCTACTCAATTGCATAAAGTGAAAATACAAAATAATTTATGCATATATAATTTAATCTTATATAAACTTTAGTTCAAATAAAATACTTAAACGAAAATATAATTTTTAAATTTGTTATTATAGTGAAATCATTATAAAAATTTCAGATTGGCGAGGATTTTCATAAAAGTATTCCATCTAATTAAACATTTTAATGAAAATCTTTATAAGTTTGTTGACATGAAATTTCATTAAACAAAAATTACAGCTAAGCAGATTCACTATAAACTCATCTTTTTTCTTAACATATTTCCCAACTTTTACAACAGTTTCTATTTTATTATTATATTTTCTAAGAAGCGGAACTATCAATTCAAATGAAAAAACATTCACTTTAAAAGGTACAGTAAATTATAATTTAATACATTTTGTCGTTTTATAACTTCAATGAATGTGAAATTCTTACATTAATTAAATTTTTAAATTTGTGAATCTGTATCATTCACAAGAGCAAGGAAAGTGAATTGTACAATCCATCAAAGAGAATAGAAAATATTAAATATCCGAATACTTCAAATTCCACTGAGGAAGACATATTTTTCTAATTAGACACAAAGCTTTATTTTTCATTCAGTAGCTTTATTTTTCAATTACCTGAGAAAGATCTAACATTCTCTGAGACCTGACGAAAGTAATTAAATCGAGTTTTGCATTCTTTATTTTCACAGTTTTCTAAAGGAAATGAATAAAGAATGCTTTTAAAATTTCATTAAAAGAGAAAAAGCAACAAAATTGAAGTCCAGTTCGTACATCTTAAAACTATATTTATGAAATATGATATTTTTAAAGTTTAGTTCAAGAAAAGCTTCCGTAATATATGAAATCAAAATGGCAAAATTTCGTTTTGATCATATGAATCTTTTCACTTTGTAATGTACTTAATTAATTTCCCTTGAAAATATCTGAGATTTAAATTTAAATCAAAAGAATTTTATTCTAGATTTATTTTTTGGTAACACTTGTTCTTTATATTATTTTAATTGTTCAGTAGAGTGTTTTACAAAATTATATATGAAGCAATAAATATAAATTTTAGAAAAATGAAGCAAATGTTCGATACAGCATAAAACAACTTTAAATCCAGATTTAATATTTTTATTTAATACCATACTCATAAATCAAATTTTATTATTAATTTCTGTGAAACAAGCCAATATAGATATCAAGCTAAACAGTTTTTTGATACTAATCAAATATACTTCTCAAAATATTTCCTACTGTAATTTATTCATCACTAATTTAATATAGAAATAATGTATTGTAATATCTTTTTCATGATATTAATTTTTAAATTCATATAACTAAAAGTACAGTAGAATTCATTTGTTAATCTGAAAGAAGATCATCTTTCTTTTATTCACATGAAATAATAGACATACTAAATATATCCATGACAAATTAATTTAAATATAAACTTTTGAAAAAATAAAATGCAGAGCAATGAAGGAAGAAAAATAATTAAAAATAGAAATTTGCGTACAAATTTATTCTTTATAGGAGTGAACAATTAATCCGTATACCTTTCATTGTACATTTTAGTGCATGTCCAAACTGGCAATGCATTTTAATAATTAGAATCATCGTTAACTTATTCATGAAAAAAAATATTTATATTAAAATGTTTTTAAATTTATTTTAAAAAATTATACATGTTTACTTAAACTATTTTATGGATGTCATTCAATATGTGATACATGCTTGTATATACGTCAAATATTAAATCTCCAACCTTCAAGTTATAAAACAAGAAAATCCAAATTAAATGGATGTAAGCCATCTGAGTTAATTTATGCAAAAGAGCCCAGACAGAGAAGAAAGCGACACTTATGGCCAATACTACAACCAATATTTTATTATTTTTTCAAAATATCTTTTATTCTTCTAGACACAGAGCTCCATTTCAAATTATAGTTCACCTGTGAAGCTTGTTAAAATACTGATAATTTTTATAAGATAATATCTTTCATTCTAGCAAGCAAAATAATTACGACTTATGTATATCAGAATATATGAGGGAATATGTATTTTCTTTAAAACAATCAGTTCAGTGCGCACAATGTTTTTCATGAACAGTTGGAGTACAGGAAGGTATGTTCTTGTTGGGTGATGAGACAACTCTCAAACGAGTATAAAGTCACGTGAATGGGGCTGTCTCTCGAACACACCTAATGCGTTATCACCGGGAGGATTTACATTCCTACACCGTATCGTTACCGGTAATGAAATATGGGTGAATCACATGACACCCGAGTTGAAGCAAGCCTGAATGTTAGGAAAACATACCTCATCCCCCTCGTAAGAAATGGAAAGTAACGCATTCTGCTAAGAAAGGTATGATCACAGTTTTTTGGGGCCATCAAAACTAGCTACTAGTTCATGGAACAACAGCAAATGCTGCCAGACAGTGAGATTCACTGGGTCAATTGCGAGAGGCAAATGACCTGGATTGCTCAAGACCTGTTGTTACACAACAATGCCAGACAGTGTACAACCACAGCTATGCTTGTTTCACTACAGCGTTTCCAGTGTTATTGGACCACCTTCTTACAGTCCTGATATAGTACCAAGTGGTTACCATCTCTTTAGATCTTTAAAAAGGGAAGTCAGGCATTTCGGAACTGATGCCGAAGTTCAGCATGGTTGCTGATGACGAAGCTGTCTTGACATGGTTGCACAAATTTTACGTTGATTTCTTCTATGCCGATTTCGATGGTTTGTTGTACCGATGGAATAAGTGCCAAGATAGTCATGAATAGTCAGAAATGAAATATGTATAAGTGCTTTCGTACATTGTATATATTTCTTCCTTAAAAAATGTTTTCTCTAAATGGGCTTGTTACCTTATTTTTTCAAACACCGTACTTCTATTGCACTATAATCTTTAAAATTAATTATAGTGCAGAAATGTAGAAAAAAGAGATTTTGGTTTATTTCTCACTCAGCAATGATTTTTTGTACAGATGTTCAATAGGGATCTACACGTTAAGGAAGATCTCTAGCCATTACAAGTATCCAAGCTTGGAGAGCGATTTCAATCCAAGTGTTGAGTCGAAGGCAATCGAACTGAGCATTCTGCTGCCAGATTATCTAGATATAAAGAAAAAAACTTAATGCTATATACATTTTTCCTTTACTTAAGCAATTATGCATAAATGACAATTTTGAAATGAGAATTCTTTAAGCTAATAATTTCGGAACTATTTCTACAATGGCATTAGCAATTTTACCGGGAAAAAATCAGCGTTATTTACGATTTTGTTGAATAGTAACTATTATAACCACACAATATTACAAAATCAACCTCAGACTTAATTTTAAATTATCCAAGACCAATTTCTAATATAAAAGTTCCTTGTGTGCATTCCATATTCGATCCCCGACAATAATTCAACAGACACTCAGGATTTTCAATAAATCAATGTTCAATGTTTTACAGAGTACATTTATTCCTCCATAATATAAAAAAATTAATAACCAATAAATCAAGTTAAAAATCATCGACATTTAAAATGTAACTAGCTTCGAAGTATAAGTAATAATTTATGTGTTTGCATTAAACATTTCATAGCTGTTTCTTAGAATTACAACGACTAGTGTGCTGACAAATGCTTTTTTTCAATTTTGTTTGATGAAAGTGTTATTTATTTCACTAAATACAATTCATTAATTCAATTGGAAAACATTGGTCGTGGCTTAAAATAGTAACATTGTATCCAATCTTGCCATTTTAACAGTAAAAGAATGATGTTTTAGAGCAAAAGATGGAATTTGTTTCTGTGTACATCTTTTGTGATGAGCGTAAGAGAATTTTTAGAGTTTTTTCTTTCTTGGGACATGTGAATACTGTTCATAGTCTAGAAAAATAATTTCATGAATCAAGACTCAGTAGACTTAAATGCACCAATTATAACAGTCTACAGCTCTTAATTAGCTTACAACGCAGAGTCAGAAAGATATTGAAGTGTTTCATGATTAATTTTATCATTACACTTCATTTTCTAAATACATATTAATTTTTCATTGCATAAATTTTTCTCTAAAATATGCCATTTAATTTTTGCTTCAACTCCCTTTTAATTGTTAATCCGTCGAATTAAAATATGACACGGAGTTTAGAAAGCATAGAAAATTTTTTAATATTTTTGAAAATTTAAAAAAATGTACTCAGTATTTCTTTAAAAATCTAAAATAGTGATATAAAAAACTTATAACAATAAATAAATTTTTTAAACATTTTATTACTTTATTTTACAAACAAATTACTCTTATATGAAACAAAAGAAATCATCTATGTATCAGCAAATGTTCATATATATTTAGTTGTTTTAATTTATATCTGAGCAAGTGTGTTATGTCTAAGTATGTTATTTTTGCCTTTAAAGCTGAATGATAACTTTATTACTTAAACTATATGAATTAAAAAAAATAAAATATGGCTCATATGAGAGGGTCACTCTGAAATTTTTGAGATACAACTAGGTTTTTAAAGTTATACTTACAAAATTTTAGGTGTGTTCAAAGTAGTCTCCTCCAGCATCAATGCACTTTTGTAGACGAATTTTCCACAGATTAAATGCCTCAAGCCATTCATTTCTTGGAATAGATGAAAAAAATACATTTATAGCCACATCAATCTCTTCTTCTGTATGAAAACGACGTCCACGTAAGTTCTTTTTTAGATTAAAGAATAACCAAGAGTCTCATATAGCTAGATCAGGTTAATACAGCGGATGTTCGATCACTTTAATTTGTTTTTGTTTAAGAAACTCAACTGTTAATCCGGCTGCATGTGAAGATGCATTGTCATGGTGAAGCATTAGTCCCCTAACATTCAGTTCTTGTAGAATTTCTGGAAGACATTTAGTGGTATACCAGTTTGCTGTTACTGTCTTCTGTCCTTCCAACTTGATGGCTTTGACCAATCCCGTATTTCTGAAGAAAACGGATGCATCACTTTTTTCAGTGTGCGTTGTTTTTTTCACCATTGTCGGCGTGGGATCATCTTCAAAGACCCATACTTTGCTTTCTTGACGTGTTGGAACGTCAAAAAACGGTATGTACGTTTCACCACCTGTTACAACTTTAGAAATGATGCAGTGGCCACCATCATTCAGCATATTAAGAGTTTTTTTACTGATTCTGACACGTTCCTGTTTTTGATGCTCAGTTAGATTACGGGGAACCCAACGGCAAACTACTTTTCTCATATGTAATTCTTTATGAATGATTTTGTGTATGGCTGTGGATCCAATGTTAAGTTCCTTCTGTATCATTTGATAGGTACAGCGATTATCATCCATTAACATATTTCCTATGGCAGACACATTATCCGGGATTACTGCCAACGGCGGCCTTCCTGTGTGTTCTTCATCCTGAAGAAAATTGCGACCTCTTCTAAATTCTCTAAGCCATCTAAATACAATAGCACGAGCGGGAGATTCATCACCAAATGCTAATTGCAACCGTTGAACGCATTCTTCTTAATTTAATCCTGCTTTGAAATCGTAGAAAATCATAGCGCGAAAATGTTGTCGCGTCAACTTTATTTTCTCTTCTGTTTAAAATTTATTCCACGCTAAACAAGTTGAAGTAAGTCAGTAAAAAATCGTCTTCTGTGTTAAAATACTTTGTACTTTAAAATTAAACCGTTATTTTTATTTTGTAAATTCTCGTCTGCGCATACCTCAAAAATTTCAGAGTAACCCTCGTATTAGTTTTTAAACATATATCGTGTATATTTCACTTAAATGTGTAAAAATACAGACCTTTATTCATGCATTGCTTTTTACGTATCAATCAGTCATATATAGGTATATAGTAATGTAGAGTTTATCTTTTTTAAGGACTAAACCTTAATAAATATGTCATTTATATATATGTTATTTAACTTTAATTACTAATTAATAAACAATATTTTCATACTTATAATCTAATGTAAACGCGAATGAAATACATTTTAATAAACTTAAAAAACAATATTTTGTTTTATATTTCAAAGATTTTTAAATTATAACCATATAAAGACAAAACTAAATTTAACTATTGCTACATTTGGGAATGGGAATTGTAATATCTTCGGTATTAAACGCCTTCTTGAATTTTACTAAATAAAAGTTGTCAAAACAAGTGTCAAAGCACGTGTCATGCTACGCAGGTGATGGACATGAAAACGTAATGAAACTGTCACATTTCTTTCCGAACAGCATTCACGGGGAAGAAGAAATTCGATATGGGCTTGAATTTCTATCCTTTGGGCAGAAATAGACTTAAAAAATGGAAAAGCTAGAGCTCATCTTCTTTTGCATTCCAGTTCAGGTCATTCTTTCACACATTTTTAGATTGCGGATAGAAAAACTCATTCAAAAACCCCTTAATCTTTGAATTGATAATTCATTTGAATTCTTTAATCTTATCAATCAGTTTGATCATTTCATTATTTGTTTAAAAATTTACAAAAAAAGAAATGAGTTTTATGTGATACTTTATTGATCAACTTCTTATTTTCTCAAAATTTCAAATTAGCATAAAAATTTAAATCGTAGCTACTATATATGGGCTATAATATATATTGTTTTATTATTGTTATTTATTTACAAAATTTAAAATCTTATTACGTTAAAGTATATTCATAGCTATTCAGAATTTTTCTTATTATAAGTATAAATCAAATAGAAATATTATTCTGTCTTTCTTATATCTAAAGATATTCCTAATAAAATATTGATTATAGCACAGTTTTATGATTTTTTTATTTAATTCAGTTTAGTTCTTTACAATATTGTTTTTAAGTCATACTGTTCGAAAATATGTTTCAAAAATATCAATAAATAGTTTCATAATAACATAAATAATTAGTGAAACTTAAACACTCATTAGAAAATCTGAGCATTTGTGATATTATTTTCATGCATTACACGGTGGTAATAATCTAAAATATTTTATCCCAGGCAAGCCAATGAGTTTTCAATGTAAGTATTTAACTTTCTATTGCAGAAAAGAATTTGATACAATTTAATATTCACACACAGTAAATAAGAAAATTATCATATTTTCATCAGAATTTCTCTTAGTTATGGAGAAAATTCTGATTCAAAAATGACATTTTTTATTATTTGTTGTATTGTAATGTTGAAACTGAAAAAATGATATAAGAAATTCCCTCTAAGGTAGGCCTTATATTTTTTTCCAATGGTAATCATTTGATAATTTTTTATGCTCAAAATTATCATGACGTAGGTAACATATGAAAAAAATTGGATGAATAATGAATCTGCTTTAAAAAAATTTAAGTTTATGTGGCAGAAAGTAAAAACATCATGTGATTTTCAACTTGACAAGAATTTCACGATACACCTTTCGTGATAAGATGACACCATATTATCCTTTTACTATATAAGTTACAAATTATTAAAAAAATTTTCTTTGATATTAAGAAAAGGTTAAAAAAAGATAATGTTAACATGTCTAATTTTTTTCCTAAATTCTTATACAAATATTTGTATGTTGTAGATCACCATGACTGACAGACTGAACTATATGCAACTAAATTACTTGGAATAAATTTTTACTGGTCTTTTCTTGTTCATACTAAAGCCCTGATAAATTTGAATAGATGAATAATTCACAATAACTGTCAATAAAAAGGATAACCTTAACTTAAGTGAGTTCCGGGGAACTAGGGCAACTGAGTAACCTAGTCAGACCTAGGATCCATTCATTAGCTTTAATTGTAAGTGAGGACATTTGCAAATATGGTGTTGAGTATTTTTTATTGTGGAAAACTGGGTTGTGTGGAGTAATAAGGTTGCAAGTACTAAATCGAAATCTTGCTAAACGAAATGAGACAAAATAATTGGATGTACTATATGCAATTGAAATACTGAAAATACTGGATCCTTTTGTTCATACCAAAGCCATAGTAACTTTAAAATAATTAAAAATTAACAATATCAATTATATTAAGATTAGAATCAAATTCAAATGAAATCTGCTCTCTCATTTAAATTTGAAAGTATTATTCAAATATGAAAACACCTCACATTAAGGAAGAGTGTACTAAAACCTAAATTACAAATTCCATCCTCTCTTTTCTAAAGACCTGTTTAAATAACAATTAAGATTTCACTTCTAAAATGTACATTTTTTGTACCTAATATTTTTTGCATTAATCACTGCATATTGTAGAGAATATTTAATATTTAAATACACATAGTATAAAACAAATATTACAAATTGTTTTAATAGTTTACATTTAATCGTATATATCCGTATATAACAATCCCCAACGTGTGTAAAAATATATTATTTTTTTTAAATATTTAAATCACACGGAGAATGTTTTTTATTCAGTGAGAGTTGTAAAGTGTAAAGAGTTTATTATGTTTTCCCATACTTTTTCTGAATAAAATGTACAGCTTAATATTACTATTCATATTCGATACGACGATAGTTACGACTAATTTTTAATTATTTTCTTGTTTATTGTTTATTAATGATTTATAGTGATGTTTATTTTGATTCACATTTTAGTGTACTAATTTAAAGAATGTTTGAAAAATATTTGGCAACAATACTTAAATCATAAACTTCAAATTTATTACAGACATCAAGCCAATTCATTCTTGATTAAAATTTGTAAAAGCGAAATTTTAACGTTGATTAAAATTTAAAAAAGATTAAAAAGATTGATTATATTTCTCTATATTAAATATATATGCTATAAATATTAATTTCAATTTTATTGCTTATTATACATTTAACTGCAAATTTTGAAATATGTTACAAAAGCGAAACTAATTGCTCTTTTTTTCTATATACTTGCTTTTGTAAATACTCTTTTTGAAAAAAAGACTTGCCATCGTTACAGAAACTCTTTGACCTTTGACATTTTTACCAAACAGTTATATTTTCTTAATCGAGCATCACAATATATTTTTTAAGTTTATATGATTACCTTGAAAAATAAAGTAATTTGATGCAAATAATAAGTTGAAATCACATGGATTTTAGCCCATGGAAATACACGAAACAATATATACATCAATTTCTATTTCTGAATATTCTATTTTTCTTTAAGATAAATAATATACAACTTATATGATTGATGTCGTCGTCGTTAACCACTTACTATATTCAGTTTCATGATTTTTGTGTGTTTATTTTAAATAAAAATAATCTGAATACTTTGAAAAAGAAAGTCATATGAAGTCAAAAGAAGTTATTTGGAATCTAAAATCAAAATGACTCATGACAGTAATAAATTTCTAATTAATAGAAAAGTGTTACAAATTATTGAAAAATAACAGAAACAATATCTTTTATATATTACTGAATTACTCGATTCATTGCATATCAAAATTAAAAAATTATATTCCCTCTGTATCAGATATACATTACAAACTATTGATATATACTAAAAATTTATCTTTTGCAAGTAATGTGAACCACCAACACTTGAAAAACAGCCGTCAGATATTTAGGATTTTACCTATAATTCCATCTCCTTTAAATTTCAGGAAGATGAAAAACTGATGCATGCATTTTTTTTTAATTTTTAAGCATCTGTTCCATTTTATAAATCTAGAAAGTGATAGAAACATTTTTGGCATAACTTTTTATGTTTCTATTTATTTTTCTTTTTAATCAGCTGAAGAAGTCTGTACAAGGACATGTCTTTCTGACGGAGACAGATATGGAATCAGAAGGGATCTACAGGTGTGAAGCTTCAGCCGAATCTCCGACTTTCCAGACAGTGGAAGCGGAAAAGCAAATGAGAGTTTATGGTACGTTTATTTTTTAACACCAGAGGTCGCATGGTATTTTCAAAGTTAATTCTTAAAATGCAAACTTTTTAGTTTTAAAATATTGCAGATTTTAAAAAAGTTTTGAACTGATGATTCTTATCGATAAAGACAAGGAAAAGTTTATCATTTAAAAGATGCTACAAAGATAAATTATATCTTTTGTATTTGCTATATTGAGGACGAAATCACGTGATTTTAGTGTGTTCTTTTTTATTTACTTTTATATAATTTCATAGACTGTAAGAAAAATTTAAAATTAAGAATGTAATATTTAAATAAAAGTATTAACATACTTAGTGAACTATAAATGTGTTAATAAAAAATAAAAACTGCTTTTAGCTGAATTTGACCAATTAAATTGAAAGTCAATTATATTTCAGATTAAAATTATTCATAAGTTTAAAATATTCCATTTGCAATTATGATTGATCCAACGAGAGAAAGGATAAAAATTAATAAAACGTGATAAATGTTTGAAATTATTTCATAAAACAATCATCAATAGTATAAACTTTTAATAGCACAGTTTAAATATCGTAAATCAAACCAATATTTTACACAAAAAGTTTCAAGAATAAAGGTTTACTTCTTAAAGGTAAATTTTCATTTATATTTCTTTGTACATTTTTGGTATCAAAGTTTGAATTAATATTCTTTTTATTTATTTTTGTTAACCTTAAATTCATATCATCTATGTTTTTAATATGTAAATTATGTATTTACTCTGAGTAGAGAAATAAGTAGTGATATAAATAAATGTTAATCGCTTAATATATTTTAGAGTTATAAGTAAAATTATACATAATTTAATTTTACAAATGTTTGATATATATTATTTCTGGCAAATAAGGAAGTTACTTAATTTTTTTCCGCTGTAATCAAAAAATTCCTTAAGAAAAATCATCATTTAATAATGAAAAAACTAATTTTTAAGACATTCTTCAATCATAAAAATATTCTTTTAATTTAACTGATTTATTTTATGTTATTCACTGCAGATCATTTAAATGCTATTATTTTTAATGAATTATTAAATCCATGCTCACTTTTATATATATATATATATATATATATATATATATATATATATATATATATATATATATATATATATATATATATATATATATATATATATATATATATATATAATTCAATACATATTTGTGTTTTTGTGCACAAACATTAATATTTACAACTACTTTTAAATATAAATTTATCATTATGTCTGTTGCATGCAAATGTTTACTTTTTAAGCTTCTTCGCACCTAAGCTTAATAAGCTCCTTTTCTATTTGAGAAATAGATTTCATAATCAAGTTGAAACTCGTTTTAGATAATAATCTTTCCAAGTAAGAACAGAATCAGAATTTCCTATTTAATCTGATATATTTTGTTTTTCCCGACGGATGATAAATTTACGTAGACATTTGAAGTGGAAGTCAATTAAGAGAAGAAAAATCATCTTGATAAACTTCGCTCATAATTTTCATTAAAAATAAAATAAAAAACATCGTTTGTATATTCTTAATAATATTATTCTGTTCCTTAAAATAATATTAATTAAATTTCTTCTACACCGGTTGGTAATAATTAAATAATTCAAACTGGTGAATGGAATGCAATGAAATTCTGTATATGGTCTTTACGAAAGATGCTCTCAGGGAATTTAAAAAAATAATTTTACTTCCAAAATGGACACTAGATGGTGACTTTTTTGAAAAAAAAACATGAGATTTTACACAATAAAAGACCAAAACTGAATACAGGAACAATATTAACAATCCATAACAAAAATTATGAATAATGAAATGCAAAACCGGTAAAAGCTGTTTCTTTATAGCAAAATGTCGAAATTTGCATGCTTGGGGAAAAGAGGAAGTTTTAGAAAAAATTAGATATTTTATGAAACATATTTGCAGACGTGTTCATATTTAAGTCAATTTTTCCATCTGTTCTAAATACGGTCTCTGTAGTTAATCGTTCGTTATAAATGAAGATGTTTTATTGAAACATTAGAAATGCTACCGCTGTTGCTCGTGAATTTCGTCTTAAAAAGAATCTAGGTCATTGACCAATATCTACTAAAGGTATCCGGACCATGATTAAGAGATTTAAAGACACAGGAAAATTAGAAGTTCATCCCGGAAGAGATCATTAAACGTGTCACACTGGTATTTGTTGAATCCAGCTGTTGACGTCATAGGCATTAATGTTTGCTGCAGTATAGTGGTTGCAGTTTCTCAACAGACAAACTGTTCTTACAGCACCATTCTAAAAATTCTCAGAAACATAATGTACTTTTCTATATAAGATCTGACATACCCAGGAGCTGTTTGATAGGGACAAGCCACGTCTCCCATTCACAGTCAGATTTCTCAACAGAATGAATGTTCATCTACCATTGGATTGAAATATTCTGTGCAGCGACAAACACATTTCTGCTTTAATGGGAGAATCAAAACACAGAATTGCTGCATTTGAGCTAAAGAAAATCCGCGGATCCATATTGAAATTCAACTAATTTAACACATTTCATAAAATTATGTAGCATTTCTTAAGAATAAAATTAAAAATTTCTGCATTAAAAAATTATTTTTATGATGTGAATATAATCATCTATTAAAATGAAATAAAAGTTTTTGTCTAGAAAATTACAAATTGCCTTTCACTATATTGTGTGATTCATCATTAGTATTAAATTTTTTAGTATTTCAATTGTGAATTCACCTAATTTTACTTTATACATTGCTTTTTCTACATTCTAAATAGGAAATGCGTAAGTAAAATAATCCAATGTTTATTATGAATTTCCATTCATTAGTATATTGGACTAAAATCCAAAAGGGCATTTTTATATTAGTATATGGAGTATTCTTCTTTTAGGAAATTTTGTTGTTTTTAATGAATTAATCTAAAACATGGGTTTTATGATTTTCAAGAAATTAAAATGGACAGATAGCTAAACAACTTTTTTTTCTTCAATTCGTCTTTGAGAAATTGTCATTCATTTAAATATTTTTATGAAAAATTTATATTTATAAATAAAATTAATTTTTCGGCATAAAATTTTGTAGCATGCAATATTAATATATAGTATATTGGACTTAAACTTTGTAGCACACTATATTAATATATAGTATAATAGTTTGTTTATTAATATGAAGTAACAAAAACTTGATCTAATTTCAGGATCATTTAAAATAGCTTTCTTAAGGTGTTGTCGCATGTGTCAAATTGAATGTAGTTTAATAAAGAAGGTACACTCATTTTCTTTTGATTGCACTAAAAAGCATCATTCTCTATGCTCAGTAAATCCTGAAATTGATTTAATGTAAACACTGCCATTATTATTCGTGACATTCCAAATATTTTAAAGTTATCTAATTTATATCAAATACTTGCTATAATATTAGATTCACTTTTGAAAACCAACCGTGATGCTAGTAAGCATTTTATAAACTTTTTTCTGTTTGATACAGTATGTTTTGTTTCATTTATTAAAGGGGCTTTCGTTACAGTATTCATTCTTGGTTTATTTATAATTCATTTATTACATCTTCACCAAATTTGCATACGAAGTTTCGAAATATCCAGTATATGATACAAAAATTGGTCAGGTGTTGAGAACAAAATTTTAAGCATAGCAAATTTTGTGGTATGGTGTCTCTTAAGTAAAAAAATAAATAGCGCTATAACACATTAACCAAATGATTTTTTTTTAATTTTCCCAAATTAGTTGTTTTCAAGATTAAATATAAATGAGGAAAGATGAATTGTTTGTTTTTAAATTTATTTCAGGAAAAAAAAATATCATAAGCTTACTTCATTAATGTAATTAAATATATACTCTAATTATATTTTTCCATTTTTTTGACCTTGTCAATTTATATCATTTTCTTATGCATTACGCTTTTTTATTTAATTAAAAATGATTGCATCTTCTTAAAATTAAATTACAAAAAATATTTGTGGAAAAATTAGTTTCTAAATAACTTGATTTTTTTCTCATGAGGAATTTAATTTAGACATTCACACCAAGAAATATAAATATTTTTCTGTCTTAATAAACTCATTTGACTTTGAAACTTATTTTAATAGAAAATATGTTGAATTAAACTTCTTAATGTATAATCTGGTTTACTTTTTCATTTTACGTAATTTTTTTTAAAAATAAATTGACACAAAATTTATGTTTATGTAGTGCTGCCTCAACAAGATCCAGTCATTGAGGGTAGTCAAGCAAGGTATGAAGTGGGTGACTATGTGAATGTTACATGTAAATCAGGCTTTTCTAAACCTGCTGCTGTTTTGAAGTGGTACATAAATGGAATAAAGGTTTGCATAAAAATATATTAATTTGAAACTATCCTTATGTTTTATGTATTTATAATGTACAATTAATGATTCTCTAGATTTACTTACGTAGAATTTATATTTATATGAGTAGCATTTGTTAAAATGCATAATTTGATGTAAATATTGTTTGCTTTTTATGTTAAATTATGTATTCTGTTTCACATGTAATTAAAAATAAAAAAGGGTTGTGCAGTTGTTGAAAGCATTGAAATAATGCATCCACTTGTAAGATAGACGTTTTCTTTTTAATGCCAAATATTTGTTTTTAAAGGTAGAAAAATACGCAAGTTTGATAAATATAAGAATGCGTGATTTCCTATATAATCATTCAATATCAAATTCACAGTGAACTAAGATTTAAAAAACATATGTTTTATCACAATATTTTATTGAAATCTTAATATATATAAATGCATATATATAATCCTTTATTTGGAATCTTCGGCGATAAAATTATTTATTATTAAAATAGGAATTATTTACTCACGGAAACAGGCAAACAATTCAAATAATTTCATAAAATTTTTAATTGAATTCTTTTAAATATATTTTTAACCTATATACATGTTTTGAATTTTTACTAAAATGAGTTTTGTTTGTGACGTAATTACCAAAAATGCTTCCATTTGATGTGGAATCACTGACTGAAAAAAATATTAAACAAAAGCCCGTCATGTAATAAAGTCTATGGCCAGAATGATAAATAACTATAAATTTGAATAATCAAGTTATCTATAAAAATTTGTTACTGTGATCATTAGTTAAGACATAATATTTATATTCTCAGTGCATTTAAATGTTCATTAAAAATAAATTTTTAGAAAAGTAATTTTATGATTTTACTCAATTTTAATGTAATTATTCCAAGTTAGATTTGCAACAGTATAAAATTTTAAATTAAAAACTGTAAAACTAAATTAAAAAAAAGTTTTTCAAGAACTATAAATGATTTATTAATGCTTCTTTTCGTATCAAAATGAGATAAATTATTATTTTAATTGCAATTTTTTTATTTCTCTAGGCTGAACCAGAGTTAGAAATTCCGTATCTACCAGTCGAACATCCAAATGGATTGCAAACTTCAATTCTTGGACTGTGGTTTATGGTGAAGCCGAATCATTTGTTTCAGGGAGGGGCTATCACTTTGAGATGCATAGCAACATTTTCCCAGACATTTTCTACATCAAGTGAAGAACTTATCGTGGGTGGAAAGTATGTTGGACCTTCGGCAACGTTGAACACATTATGTTAGTATATAAATATTTTATTTCTTTCATTTGTAGTCAATATACAATTTTGAAAGTATGTTAAAAAGCTGAAACAAACTAATGTTTAATTTTTAAATTATATAGCTCATATTATTATATTAGGATTGTAAATAAGGATAGGATTGTATATGATAAATATTGTATAAAATTGTAAATAAAATAGATGAAGTGTAACAGCTTTGATAATACCAGTTATAAACAGTTAATAAAGGTCTCTTAGTTTTCACTTTAATGTATATAATTAACAAATTCTGTTTACTAACCCACTTTATATTTTTCATATTTCATAAGCATTTTTAAATTTTTGAATTCGTATTAATACTTCTAATTAAACACTTCCTCTCAATAAGAGTAAGAAATAGCTGCCTGAAAAATCGAAAAAAGAAGCAATGCTCAGAAAAAAATTTAAAATATTATTCAAATAAATTAAATATTTTCTCAATTCGTTACTGAAGATTGGAAGAAAGACATGATTTTGTTTATAAAAATCTAATCTCCTTAAACTGACGAAGGGAACAAGATATATAGTAAGAACAGAATAGTAAATGCTACAATAAAAATTGTGTTTTAACAACAAATTTAACACTTGGGAAGCTATTACTTTATATTATGGCTTGAAGATTCATTACCTCGTCGTAATTAAACTTATCATGTGTTCTAAATGAAATACTTTTTAAAGAATGTCAGATTTCATAAAAGTAGGTATAAATTTATAACCGCAAAAGGGATCAATATGTTTGATTTCGAAGAAAACAACTGATCTTGTTTATAAGTTAAAATAATCAGTATAATATTTTCTATTTTACATTATTTATTTTACACTATTTTACATTATGATTTTGTAGTTACATATTTAATAATTTATTTCTATATATGAAACTTAATTTATTAATACTCTAGGTATTACCTCTACAAAATGTTTTACATTAGTTGAGTTTTAAATACTATAAAATATCTAGTAAAGTTAATTTAATTCGAGAAATAATTTATTTAAAATCATAAACACATAACGAAAAATTAAACAAGATTTTTTTAGGATGTTGTTTTGTTAAAGAAAGTTAACTAAAATTCCTCGTCTACCATAAAGTATGCCACGAGACTTACGAAAGTAAGTACATTCAAACACAAAACCATTTACAAAAACAAAAAAAGATAACGCGAACAACACACACACAAAAGAGTTAAAATTTTATATGACAAATAAATCTTCTTAAAACAGCAATCACTTCAATATATATCAAAGACAAGAAGGAATCGAAGGCCAACTAATAAAGATGCGTTTTAATTCGGTGATAAAAACCGCTTCCACATTTGCATGCAATCTGTAGTGCAGCAAAACTTATTTAACATTATCCATGTCGTCTACTAGCACAAATTTCATGCTGTTTACTAATAAAAAGGAAAATAAATAACTTTAAACTTCGTGGCCAGTTAATATTTGAATCTATCTAAAATCTAGTGAGAAATATTTACACTTTAGATGGTGTAAAATTATTGTGGAGACCTTTGTCCACCACGCCTTTGAGTAGGTAAAATATTCAGTATTCCAATCAACCACAATTTTCTCTCGAGGATCATATTTCCAGTAAAATTTAAGAGAAGACAACTCAAGATTAATACTAGAAAAACACTGCTTTTTTACTCAACTAGTCTGCCTTTTCATTACCAAGGACACCAGTATACATCGAATGTAAGAAAAATGAACAGTCACAAAAGAGTCAAGCTCATATAAATTACTATAACCGTCAACCACAAGTTTTACCGTTGTATGAATGTCCCACAAGAGAAAAAGATGCTTGTGCGAATCTGTGCAAATAAGATACATTGCTTTAAAAGTCCTTTTTCTATAAAAATTATTTTGCAACCTTTTTACAAATTTTTTTTTAATTTTTAACATCATTAGAAGCATTTTTAATTAAATAAAGTTGAATATTTCTGTTTAGGACTAATTGGTTAAAAACCATTGAATTCTTTTCAATACTAGTGTAAAATTCAGTTTTTTTTTTTTTTTTTTAAATATTTTGAGGAACAGTTAATCAAAATTCTATTTGTATTAATTTTCTTAATGTGAAGTTATGATGCCTGGCATAATAAAATATCATAAAAGGTTGCATACAAATTGTAGTTTTCTAATCTAAGCTTAACAGTTATATCAACAATAAATAAATACTTCTGAAATTTGTGTGGCATTAGTTTCTAGAAACATTACAATGTATAAATTTGTTTATATTTTATTATTTGATACAGAAGTTTTATTTCTGAATAAAAAAATAAAATCTTAATTCCAAAAAAAATTATAATCACTACTATATTTATTCTGTTGACAAAAATATTGAATATTATTTTTCATGTATCATTTATTTGCCGTGAATGAATGCTTGAATAGTTTTCTTCACATTAATTTCAAAGAAAACAATACTTTTATTAGTAATTTTATCTCAAATGTATACATTAAAAATTGATAAAAAAAAAACAAGTTTAATGCAGTAAAACTGTTTGACATCCATTTATTGCTTCAATATAATCAAAAAACTTACTTTAGAAAAATATATTTTTTAAGGTTGAAAATTTTATTACTAAAGTCGTCTTAAATTTCAATAGAACATTTTTAATTTTTTGGTAAATATCACACATTTCGAAAAGATTATCAGAGCGATGATTATCATGACTAACTCACAAATGATTGCAGTAACATTTAATGTCTTTAAATTGCATTTTTCTTTTCATATTTTATTCAATGCGTATAAAAATATTCACTCATTTTTTCAACAGGAGTAAAATAATATCCGAAAATCACGAACATTATTGAATTGAACATATAAGCATGGATTTAGTTTTACCTCATAAGAAATGAGCAAGCATAATAATAAAGCTTAATTTGGTGATTTCATTGTATTTTTCTGATTAAAAGATAAAAAAAATCTTATTAAAAGATAAAATAATCATAAAATTTAAGACAATTACATAACTGTAAGTAAAAAAGTTATAAATTTAAAATAGTTAATTATTATACTTAATATTTATTATATTTCTCTCTCTCTCTCTCTCTCTCTTATAATTACTTTAAAATACTTATAAAAATTAATAATTATTTATTTATTATAATAAAGTTAATAGTCATAATTGACATAAAAAAACACATTATTTTCTGGATTCATAGCTATAATTTCAATTATTTATCCTCTAAAACAAATTTATGCGAATAATACGTCAGTAATTCATAAATAAATAATACCTAATATAGGTCAATATAGGTTAGTTAATTTGCTTACAGAAATATTTTATCTAAAAATTAAAAGTTTCAGGACAGAACAAAGAATTTTACCTTCAACGTGTGATACAATACAACTTCCTAAAAAAATCAAAAAATTGAATATCTAATCTAAACTTAAAATTTTCAATTTGATTTTCTTTTACCGAATAGTTTTTTTTTCTTCTAAACTTAGTTATATTTTTTTTACTCCAACAAATATAGCTAGCTTGTTATTCCAAATGATTAATGGATAAAAAATTGCATGTTTCAAAAAAAATTACTTTCTAGAATTTAATCAAAACATTTCATTTCAAAGTATATCTTAGTATATAATGTTCTTCGATTATGATTACAATTACTTCACATTTTTATCTTTTTTAAATTTAGTTATTTTAATTGCATTTGCCAGTTATTTAGTGTTACATTTAACACTAATGGAAATATTTCACATTAATATGAAAGCATTCTCCGGTTCTGAGTAACATTTAATATCAAAAGGTAAATTGCAATTTGATCGATAATTTAGGATTCAGTTCTACTGTCTCATATTCTGAATCCATTCAAATATTAGAAATTAAAATGAGTAGCATAAAACAAAAATAACTATTTTGAAATTGAATATTATATTTATGGAGAATACTAAAATATAATAATACAATTTTATATTGATTTCTTAATTTTTGTATCTGTTATTTATGTCAGTTCTGTTTGGACAGAAAATACTCAAAAATTGTATATCGTCATTTCCATTGAAAAAGTTGTACTTTTTGTGTGTTTAAAAGTTAATTTAAACGATATGACTTTTCTACTGGTCTTATGTGCAATTAAGTTTGTCATTAACTATGCTTATTAAATTAAATAGGAATTGCCTGTAAATCTGCGAAAATATCTTCAATAATATAAAGAATCAAAAATGGTAACAATAATTCGTCACATAAAGAGATTGCATAGCAAGAGAAAAACCATGTGATAAATTGGCAGATTTGAAAATTTTTATCAAAATTAACTGTTTCTTTTTTAACAGACTTTGAAAAATCAGATTTCAAAGTTTTTATGATATATATAATGCGCTGTATTTTTTTTTTTTTTGTTAATCAAAAGTAAAATTTTGATAACAAACAAAATTATAATTGATTTAAATTTTAATTATGGTGGAAAAGTGATTACAATTGACAATGACAAAAATAATTTGAAACTTCGCTGTTACGATATTTTTATAAAGTAATATTACGAATACTGACTTCTTTTAGTGAAAAAAAGATAAGTACATTTAAATATGTTAAAAATTTCTTAAAAATTAATGCAAAAAATTAATTTAACATTTCTTATCTAAAATTCATCTTTTCCGTTATGTTTTCAATTCAAACATTTTTTCCGGTATATTGTATATCATACGATATGGGTGGGGGTCCAACAATTGTGACTGATGTTCCGGCAATATCATTCAAAATTTAACTCAATGTTGAGTTTATGTTGATGCATTTCTATATGCAATTTATAGTTTCCTTAAATCACTACCCTCCACTAAGACGCTTAAGCTGTTGGGGTTTTTCTTCCAGAAGTCATGGTAACTCTAAATAAAAATCATTTTTATGTGTTATCTAAAAATTCATTAAAAACTGAATGATATTTTAAAAATAAGAACTATTCGCAACATTTTTAGAATTATTTATGTAAAATCATTGAATTTTTACCAAAGAGTCATTTTTTTCCATCTTAACTAAATTTTATTCCTCTTCTTAAGGTTATTAAGTGATTATCATTCATTTTCTGTATACATTAATTAAGTTAATTATGAATATTCAATGATACTTAATTTAGCCTTATAATTAATAATTATATTCTAATGAAATACAATTTAATATAAGTGCACACATTTTACGCTAACAATACCCGAGTTTATTTCTTACACTTAAAGACAATAACGTGAGAATTGTTTCTAATTTCATACTAAAATTTTCGATTTACGCTTATATAACTCATATTATTATATAATATATTATTAATAATTCTATTCATATATACCCCAGTTTAAAATATGTATTTTTTCTTATTTTATTTAATGGTCTTTGTTATTTCCATAGCTGTTGTTGCAAAAGATGGTCCTTTAATAACTGGAGGTGAATCTCAATACAGAGTGGGAGAAATTCTCAAATTAAATTGCTCATCAACGAAGTCAAAACCAGCACCTAAGTTGAGTTGGTACTTAAATGAGCAAATGGTAAGTTATCTAGGAAGGAACCATTTTTTTGCGTTATTGACAAAAATCAATGAAAGAGAAAAGTTATAATTGTAGCCTTTTATAAAAACTTCTTTTGTTTATTTTATTATCATAAACATTTTTATACTAACACAATAATTTAGAGTTTAATCTATAAAAGATAAAGTGCAGTAAATAAGAAAAGCACATTTCATGTAATCCTGAGTCATAAAATGTACAGGAATTTACAAAAGAAATTTAAAAATAATTTTTTAATTTTCTTTATAGTTAAGGAAATATTTAAAAATTTGAATTAATATTGAAAAAATAATCGTAGACATAAGCGAATATGGTATAAAGAACTTCAAGATATATACTAAGTGTATGAAAAAAAGAAATATACTTATTTATTTTAATACTCTTTCATATGATCGTTTTAACTAATGAAAATGCATTTCGATAATTTTAAGATATTCTACAGCAATATGTATTAGGAGAAAAATTAAAACATACTACCAATAAGGAGTTTAATAAATTTTCACATTATGAATTTAATTTTATAAAGAATATATTTTGACACTTTATCGCTTTTTTCAATTATATTCAACCATTCTGTTAGGTCATCTATTTTAATAAAGAATATGTAGCATTAAAAAATCTTTCTTGTATGAAATTATGAAATTTACTGATAATTCAGCCTTAACTGTAAAAGGAAACTTCCTTTTAAGCAAACATCTTACTCTGATAATAAAAAAAATTGCTATCTATACGACTAACTATATATTGTTTGTTTTTCAATAAGTGGCTCAGTTATAGTTATAGAATTTCTTTTCAATTTTAGTTTATGTATTACACTGACCATACGTTATTTTTCCGATAAAACCTTTAGTTAAATACTTTTACAAATTCTTTAATGATACTTGAAATGCTGTACTTCATTGGAAATCCCCAAACAATTTCAGACCGTTTTGAATCGATTTCATAAAGAAAATTTCTGATAGAACTCTATCGTGTATTTTTAAGAAAATTGAGAATTTTGTTGGATTTAAGTCTTCATATTCTTACTTAGAATTGAAAATATTTTTGTATTTTATTTAACAAAAGGAAATTTTAAAGATTACTTTTTGAGGTTTCCTTAATTGACTAAGTAAAAGATTTAGTGCATATGAACCTTAAAGACGTTTTATTCATAAATATGAATAATCGTATCTCTTAAATAACCATTGCGAGAATTTCTTTATAATATGTCAAATTTTATTAATCTTTTATTAAATTTTAATATGCATTTATTTGTTAGAAAATAATTTCTTCTGGTAACTAAATTTTACATTAATAGTGAAAATAAATACTGTAATGTTACTTTTAATGCAATCCTATTTCCCATTCACAAGTTTTTTACAGATAGATTGTGAAGAGTAGAATTTAGTAAAGGGCATTAAATATCATCTTTCTAAAATAACAGAATTAAAACTGAAAAATTTAATTAAAACCATTGAAAACATTTGGAAAAATAAAATTTTAAAATGCTAATAAAGAATTAAAAAATAAATGCATTCAATAAGTATAAAACTACTCAATTAAATTTATAATTGAAGAAACTATAAAATGATTTTCTATAGTTGAATAAAAAGGATAATCTCTTATCAATTATCTACCCATCAAATATTATCAAGAAATATAGTAACCCAGAAATATGTCTAAAATCGAACATTTTCTGATATTTTTCTATTTATTCATATATTTGTTAATAAATAAAAAAATCAATATGTCAAAAGTTCAGTTTTGAGTTCAATAAAATAATCAGGAAATAGACAATCGTTACCTTTTTTTAAATATGTGAGGTACTTTATTTTTTTAATGAATAATTGAAGAAAACTCATAAACTTGTAAATACAACTCAAAATATTGATTATTTTTGGTTCATGAATTATTAACATAACTTCCATTGTTCTTCATTTCAAAGCTCATGTAAACATTTTTAATATTCACTGTATAAAATGATAGATTAACTATTTTAAGAAATCGTTTTTACTTTGCTATAGTCACAGATATTGTTTAAAACGTGTTTTTTAAATTTTTTTGGGCCACATAAAATAAAAGTCATGCATCAGAAGTGATTTTAGAGTAAAATATTTTATTACACATTCAATGTTCCATATGGTTTAAAATCCTCCATCTAGCTTTTAGAATTTCTTCAGAATGAAACAATAATACACAACATCATCAATGATTATCAATCAGCTATGATCTATGAAATAAACACAACAGCATTATAAAAGAGTTAGACATCATTTGTGGGTCAAGCTTTGTAAGTTGCAGCTTTCAGAGGAAAACGTATGCTGAACTTTCGAAGAAAAACAGCGATTAGAAAAAATAACGTTATTTGCTATTTTTAATTATGTTTTCTATTAGTTCAGCTTTATTCATTACGTACAACAAAATGAGTTTTTACGTATAGATAAGCAGAAAGCAATTCAAATAAGCGCTTTCAAATTGCTTTTAGCTATAAAATTATTAATATTGAATTTACTAACCCTTTCAGCTGTATTACAATGCATTTTTGACTGGCAACTTATTGGAAAAACCTCAATTAGTCAGCTACAATAGCAGAAACAGTACTTTTAAAAAATTGAAAAAATTATCATTTTCTTTAACAGTTTTCTTCCGGAATGTAGAATAAAGATGTATCGATACATACATATATCTTTTCTCTTTCAATAGAGATTACTGAGATGGCAATTATGAAGGAGAGGAAAAAAACCACATTCGTTCATGAAGGGAGATTTATATGACAATGTTATGTGATTTAAATTAATTAC
Organism: Latrodectus hesperus; assembly: GCA_037975125.1. Taxonomy (NCBI): domain Eukaryota; kingdom Metazoa; phylum Arthropoda; class Arachnida; order Araneae; family Theridiidae; genus Latrodectus; species Latrodectus hesperus. Next base: position 24,932,114 of record CM075858.1, read on the forward strand.
ATCATGCAATAACAACTTCATACTAAGCTACATTTAGCTTTAATTACGCTACATTTAGCTTTAATTACGCTACATTTAGCTAATTAAGCTACATTTAGCTAAATTAATTATTATAGCTTTAAAAAAATTCAAAATGAAACATAACCAATGTTTTTAGTTAGCCAGAAACCCTCATCCTGATTAAGTTATATATATATATATATATATATATATATATATATATATATATATATATATATATATATATATATATATATATATATATATATATATATATATATATATATATATATATATATATATATATATATATATATATTTATATTTATATATATGATGTGATTTTTGAAGCTTCTAAAAAGAAGAGATAAACTATAAAAATAGTGAAATTTAAACATAGAAATAAATTGATAGCTGAGAAATCAAAAATTATTTTTGATTGTTTTCTGATAATTATGTAAGAAATGCTACATACTTTTTAAGATAATTTAAATAATATTTGCTATAATTTTTTTTTATATTGTCCTGTTTGCAATAATTTTTAAATCAGTTTTCTTTCACATAAATTAAATGGAAAAATAAATTCTAAATATTCATTGAAAGTAATGAAATTAAAAGATTTTCATGAGAAATTTCGACAAATAATGTTAAGATTACAAAAAGGTAAACGCAAAAATTCAACCAAGAACTATCTTTTACTTTATATTATTTCGATAAACTAAAATTTTTAATATATAATACCATTCCATTCAAAAACAAGTAGACATTAACTATGTGAATTTTTAGAAAAGGCAAAAATAAAATGTTCTTTAATTATATTATTATTAATTTTTCAGTAATTTATTCTTAAACTAATTTTATCAAGATTAATTAGATCAAAATTAATGAGATAAACAACCTAGTTCTTTTTCTTTTAGACTATATAACAGAATTTCCCTTCTGTTTTGGTAATTAAACTTTTAAATATGTTTAATTATAATAAAAAATTTTAATAAAATAATATAATAACATTTTTTTATTAGAATTCCTTTCGTTATTTTTGTAATTGATATGCAAAAAATATTCAAATTTAAAAGGTTAAAATTACTTACAAAAACACATTTGAGTATAAAAATAAAATCAAAATTTGTTTCGTGATGTATGATTTATTAATATGTATAGTAGAATGTTCTTATAGTATTTATTTTAATTAACTTAAACTGTGGTTTAAATAATAAATACGACAGAATACACAATCGAAAACCTAATATATATGCAAAGGAACATACAAAATTCATTTTTCTGGAAAACAATTATTTTGAACTTTATAAAGCACAATACATTTCCAGTTTTCATTGTCCAAGAGCTTAAGTTTACGATATATTTATCCTCTTAATAATGGAAACAAATGTAGCAATGATACAATGGAGTCCAGATTGGAAAGAGAAGTTGTCTTCCGGTTACAATAACGATGGAAATATGTTTCGGATTACGAAGTTGAGCAATGCTGGGCGAATAAACGAAGCAGAGAAGATTAAGGCCGTATTTGTCGATCAATCCTTCTTTTCTGTTGAAACTGATAATGAGACTTTCCTCCTTTCATCTCGGGGTAATCAGATACTCCTAAGTATGAAGTATGATTAAGGGTGAGCCTTACAGGCATTATACTAATATGCCTTTTCTTGTATTATACATGAAGTATTTATCCTTAGGTTATCTTTTAATATCAATATTATGCGTTGATAGCTAAGAAAATTCAAATATTAACTGTGTTACTACATTGATATATTAAAATACTAGCTGAGGTACCCGGCATTCCTCAGTTAGTTGAAATGAAATTATGTGGTGGTTGAAATAAAAGAAATAACTTTAAAAATATATACGAGGTACAAATATTTTTTATTGAAAATTTATTCTAATTACAAAATTTGCTTATAAGCAAAAGTTTTCTTTTTGTTACATGACGTATATAAATTTTTCAAGTTTCCAACTATAGAGCAAGATACGTATATTTGACCTTAAGAAAATCAAGTGTCTTTGAGGTTGATGCCACAATATTTTAAGTTTGAGCTTTGTTAATTGTAAAACTATAGGCTGATTTGATTGGAAATTGCAGTTTTTTAAATTGGAATGACTGTTCTGTCGAGATCAATGGTATTCTGGTGATAAATATCGCGTGTCCTTTGGGCTTTTCAGCCATAAATAACATCTGCTTCAATGATCTTATTCGATAACTGCTTGAAAACCATCTTTGTTCCATTACATAGTTTAGGTGAGTTGATATTTCTTAGTAGAAGCTATTGGAGAGAGAATTTTCAGTCATTCTGGAATTCAGAACATTCTAGAAATTTCTGGAATGCTTTCAAATGTTTTGGATTGTTTTAGAAATTTCTAGAGGTCAAAACATCCAGCTCCTATGTCTTCAAATGTACCCCATTCAGATAAAAACGGGAACTTCCTTTCATAGACGTAAGGTAAGGGATTACCACATTATATATATATATATATATATATATATATATATATATATATATATATATATATATATATATATATATATATATATATATATATATATATATTATTCCCTTGTGCGTACATTTCTAAGTTTTAGTGGCTCACCCATCGTACACTCTTTTATAATATATATTAATAAACTAATTTCACTGTAAAAACTTCACACTATTTTATTAAACACAAATGGAAATCACACTTCATTTTCCATTTGTGTTTAATCACTTGATTAATACATCATTAATTATGATACATCATTTTTTGTTTTTATTCATTCTCTGCACTTTACTGTAAGAAACTGACGTTCAAACTCACAATGGGGATGATGATTTATATACCCTTCCCTATTAAAAGGTAGCTCCACCCTTACAAAAAATGCTTCAAATAGTCTACCATGATCAAGAACGTTCCACAATATTGGAGTGTGTTCTTGAACCTCCCACAATGTTCTAGAACATTCCTTAATGTTCCAATGTGTTCTAGAATGTTTCACAATGAACTGTGGGATTTTTCAGACTATTCCTGAGCATTCCAGAATGTTGTAGAAATGCTCTCGAATGTTCTGGACAGTTCCAGAAATTTCTAGAAGACAAAACTTTCAGCTCCTATATCTTCAAAAGTACTCTCTTCAGGTAAAAACGGAACCTTCTTCATGGACGGTAGATAGAGTATTACCACACTATATATATATATATATATATATATATATATATATATATATATATATATATATATATATATATATATATATATATATATATATATATATATATATATATATATATATATATATATATATATATATATATATATATATATATATATATATATATATATATATATATATATATATATATATATATATATATATATGCTCGTATCGGTACTCTTTTTTAAGCTTTAGCGACATGCACATTGTACATTTTCTTTTATACTATATATTAATTGATTAGCACTCATTCTTACCAACAATAACATTTGAAGTAATGTTCTTATATGAGTTGCTCAATTGACAAAGCATTTAGGTCCATTTTTTTGTATTTTTTACTTTTGTGGATAATTAAATAAATTATATAATTTTCTTATTTATTAAAGGAATGTTTTTTACTGCAGTAATGTGTCCTAAAAATATTCTTGATTAAGTGCTGAGGATTCAAAACAAGAATTTTAAAGTCTATGTTAAAAAACTTATATTACTTTAATGTAAATAAATTTTTACATTTTTTGTACTAATTGCTTTATAGCTATCAAGTAACTCATATAACAATAAATAAGTACACAAGCTTAATTGAAAATCACTTTTAAGCAATCTTAATAAAATATTTAAATCAACCATTACATTTAAAAATGATTCACTTGTTTATTTTGTTTGATACTTGAGACAAGATTTTTAAGCTGTAATTCTTTACATAATAAAATATGTTTTTCTTAAGTTCCTTTCCTAACTCAAATATGTCTTGGTATCGGATTATCAGGTTTATTTTATCTATTTAAAACATACACATGAAAATGAATCTAATTTTTAACTTACATTAATTTCAAAAAAATCATGATTTTGTTTTATTTCTTAAATACATATTTTCCAAAAATGTTTAATATTAATTTGTGGAATATGTTTTTTTCAGAACAGTTATTTATACTATTAGCAAAGTGAAAAATATAACATAATAAATTAAACCTAATAATTTTAGAAAAATGTAAATAAACATAATTTATGCAGAAATATTAAAAATTAACATCAAGAAAATTAAAATCTAAATTTTATGAAATATAATTTATTTTAATGTGATTTATATAAAATTATGCTAAATGCTTTAAATTTTGTCAATTTTTGTCTTGTCAATCTTGTTCTTTAAAAAATTATTTAAAAAATCTTAAGTTTAGCACGAATTTTCTAAGACGATCTTCTAAGCTTAAATTAACTAGATGAACAATCGTAAATCATTATTAGCTTTCTTTCTTAAACACTTCTTTGGAATGTTTTACATCGATTTGCTAGATGATAAATTGTAGCTCTTTCCTATTCAAATAATTTTTAAAAAAAAAATCCTTAAACCCAGCATTTAATTGTTACTCTGACACTAAGATACACTAATCAATAGCATTGTCCCTTAAGCATTTCTATTCAGTGCCTCCTTTGAATTGCTGGATAATAGATTGTTGCTCTGTCTCTTTCACAGATCGCTGATGAATCGGTCATCCACTATCCACCTCTAGTTCACGAGGATGGACAGGAAACGGCGGTACTAGGCCTCCGCCTCAGAGTTCAGAGGAGTCACTTGGACGAGAACGAGGAGGTGCGGCTGAAGTGCACCTCCACAATGTCACGCATGATAAATGTGAGAAGCGACGAGAGAACCGTCGGCGGTAACCACAGGAATTCCGGTCTCCAAGTGGCCGAGAACTACGGAAAGGGTAAAGTGACGCGATCTTTTCATCTCAAATGGATGGCCTCTTTGTCTTTCTTTTGCTTTGTATTCGTTGTCTTTCTTTCTTTCTTGCCAAAGAGGTGGTTGCAGTATTGTCCTCTAATCTATCAATATCTTTGAAGGATAGTTTAGCTTTTTTTGCAATAAAACCTGCTTGTGAAAGAATAAGATTGGCGTGTTTGCATGTAATTGGTAGGGACATATAAATAACTTTTACTTCCAATACATTTGAAACATAAGTTTTAAATATTTTATGAAACAGATTTTATGTTTGAAAGTTGTTACATGTAAACAATTAGTTAAAAAGATTTTAGTTTTATTTTTTAATTTATTTATTAAAAATAAATTTAAAAATAAAGGAAACTTTAAGGGCGAGCATAAAATAGTATTTAATTAATTATAGTTTTTAACTAATTTTTAATCAAAAATAGTAAATAATGGATTTCAAGATAATTATATCACTCTAAATTTCAAATATTATTTCATTTAAAAAAAAACTGTTGAAATTTGTAACGTTTTTTTATTTTTTCATTAATATGCGAAGTTATTTTACAAAAATACATTACAATCAGCATTTTTTCAATTCTGTCAACTTAAAAATGGAAAATTTCAATTTAAATTCAAATGCTCCTTTTTTAAGCGTTTTCATGTATTTAGATTATTTACTTAAAAGGATTTATAATTTTCTATAATCGATTTTTTTAGAAGAAAATTGAATTTCGAAAGAACTTCTTTAGCTTTAACACTATTTGTCTTCAGAGTTTTTCTAAAATCCATCACTTTTACATTTGTTTCTAATGTTTTTTTCTGTATAATCCGTGTTTCTAAAATTTTTATTTTGAATATATCTTTTTCAAATGATTTTTTTATAAAATATATAAAAGTTAAATTTACATTTTATATTTTCTGAAAACAATACATTTGAACTAAATTTTACATGGAAAGAATGTTTTCAAGAAAATTATATCACTTTAAATTGCAAATATTTGGGATGTAAAAATTTGTATAATGACATAGAGTAAATATATAGCTTTATGATAAGAAAAATTTTAATTTTATGGAGACGCATTTTTTATCAAACGAATCTTCTTTAATAATTTTCTTTGAATTCGTTAAAAAAATTGTTATGAATCTTGTAAGTTATAAGAAATGTAAAATACTATTTACACCGATACATTCAAATTTATCTATTATAAATTCTGCAAAATATATGTGCTTGAATACATTGTCTTCCTAAACTTATAATTTTTTTTTTGCTTTTTGTGCAGTATGTGTTTTATGTACTGAGAACACTTTTATGAACTACTTGAGATAATATATTTTAAACTTTATTTATCTACTTTTTAAATTATTTATCTGAAAGGACTATTTGTTATTTGATAATGATTAATTTTCTACTGCTGATTTTCCCGCGTTGGCAAGAACAATGCCTTACACCGCCATTGGCTTAGCACTATTTGAAATATTTAATTTCTCAGAGACAAATTTTAATTTATATTCTATCATTTAAGAACCCTGTAATATAATGCCTATATCTACAAACCATTTAGAAAAGTATCGTAAATTTTATAAAATAATAAATCGATATTTTTTCACAAATATTAATATAAATTAGCCCAAAGTTAATTCATAAATTTTGACTATGTTGACAATTTTGATTCATTTCAAACTTTAATTTGCAGTATTTTAGGCACAGGTGCCGTATAATCCATGATTCCAAATTCTGAATTTTTTGGCGAGGAGGAAATCTTGCAAAGATGACGTATCGTGACGTACGCGATGACGTAAATACTAGGGTTACCAAAATAGAATTTTCTGCATAATTCTTATAGGTCTCCCTATATATGATGTAATAAAAACGATGTTGCCAGATACATAAGAAAATCCGCGAAAAAATCGCCAATCTCAGAATTTGGCATCGTGGATTATACGGCACCTGTGCCGTATATTTTACTTTAGTAATTTTGTATCAATTTGCTTATTTTTCAGTGTCGGAGAGAAATGAAGCTTCTTCAGTGATTACTCAAGAAAACTCTGTGAAAATAATCGTTCTTCTTACAGTGGTTGCTTTACTTTGACCAAATAAACAACGCAAATGATTCATTTACTTTCTGAAATAATGATTCTACAATTTCATGTTTTCTGCTTTGTGACCTCATCAGCCTCAAACAAAGACTGGAAAGGCTCCTGAATAATGAAATCCAAAGAAATCAAGGGACAATCGAGTATTCAGAATGACGCCATGTAAAAATTTCATAGCTATGGACCAATGAAAAAACTTTGTTTGACAGGCACCATGAAGTGACATAAATGTTGACCAATCTGGAAAGATGTCCTGAAATTCATAAAAGTGATGATTATATTAGTGAAATATGTTTCTGTACTGTGAATATATTAATTTAAGACACTATTAAATTTATTTATTCTGTTTCCTTAAAATATTTATCTATGATAATGCAGCTCTTCATGATGAAAAATGGAATGAGCTTCCGTTTGTTAATTCCACAATTTTGAATAACAAGGATAATGAACAAATGATATCTTCACTGATATTAACAATAATTCATCCTCAAGATGGTTTTATTAGTTAATGAAATAATCTGATGAAAAGTCAATCTTTAAACGTGTTTCTTTTATTCATATTTTGCGATGTGTATACATATTAGCTAAGAAAATTTAATATATTTAATTTTTTCATGGTAAATACATCTAAGTTAATCTAAATTTAATTAAACTTAAATAATGTATTAAATTATAATTCATATTTCAGAAAATATCTGAAATTCTACTTTTAATGTAAAGAATTAATTTTATTTCATTTAAATATAAATTCATATACTAACTATATCAAGCTAAATTTTCTTACATCATATGGTTATTTATAAAACATTTCATGCTAAAAGTAATAAATTAACTTATGAATTTAACCTATAATGTTAAACATACAGTATTTTTTTATAATTTCAGTATGTATTTGATGCAACTTTAAAAACTTCTTTTGGAATGCTTAACACACCGATAAATAAAATATAATATTACCTGAATTTATACTTTTATTCTGTTTGTACACATTTAATACACTGTGTACATATTTAAAGTGTTATCGATCCCTCTCTTGTAAGATATAATTTCACTTATTGCAAAATTTACAATATTTATTTTTAATATGAAAACTAAATAGAACATTATCTGAAATTTAAGTTATAATATAAATAAATTACAAAATATTCTTGCTTAAGTAAACAATATCATCTTATACAAGCAGTATACATGTACAGTTTTGTTTAATTTATCACCCGAATTCACTTACTTATTATATAACACAATTACATTTGTTAAGGGGACTAGAAAGTAAAGCAATTTATTACATTAGTTTTATATCTTTAAGTTTAAAAAAGTTTTATGTTTAATGTAATCGTCTTCATTTTTAACAAACTTTCACTATATAGACTATAAATTTTTAACATAAGATCAATAAAAATCAATTGCTTTTGAACGAAATACCTCGAAATCGGTTATGCATTTATCTAAATTTGAAATTTTTTTACTATTTAAGAAATGATTTAGTTTAGGAATAAATTTAAATCATATGATGCAACATCAAGGAAGAATGGTTAAATATTACTACCCAGGTTTAAATTTATTAATTTTTTCCAGAGTTCATCTTCCGCAGCGCTGTTTTGTATTATCATGTTGGAGAATAACGACATTTCTGTTGACAACCGCTGAAATGTTCTCAACTGATGTACTAGATACGGCTGTTAAACTTAAAGATCTTCTTTCTCAGTTTGTCCAGATTGTGGCTTTTCAAAGGGCCAATCATATAGAAGCATTTTTTTATCTTTTTAAACTGTCTCACTTGTAATTCAAAGTGATTCATTTGAAAAGATCCACTGTGCTTTGGTTTGTCATTGAAAACCTATTTTTCACTTCCAATATGATCAAAGGATCAAAATCACTTTTTTTATTGAGAAATTGAAGCTATATATTTCATGTGAGTATTAAACGGTTAGTTTTGACTGATTATACAGGATCCAGAGATCATCTCTTTTTAATTTACGCGCTCTGCAAGTAATCTTGATAAGTTGTCGAAGATTTTTATGAAGTTTTGATAACTGTACCATTACTTGATACAGATTTGTTGGCATTTCCATTTTTAACGAGTCTTTTTCTGATATTGTTGGTCTTCCTGATAGATAATAATCAGAAATAACAAAATTACCGGATTCAAACTTAGAAAATAACCTCTGTCATTTTTTATCATTTAATTCAATTGGATAAACAATCCAAATATTTTTGATAAGCATTAGTTACTTATAACCTTTGTATGTTTTAAAAAACATTTAATGTTGAAAATTTATTAATTATTTTATTTATCTTTTCAGTTTATCATAACTTTTAAAAAAATTGATATTTAATCATTTAAGAATAGAGAAGTTTTCTAATTTAAAAAAATCTTTGGGACGATTTTAAAGCTTATAATAAGTAAATGATGGTCGAATATCAACAGTCTCAGAAACTTTACTTTCTGTTTTCCCTGATAATATATTATGAATGTATAACGCTTTATTTTAAACACAATTTCAAACCTTATTAACATTTGCATGAGAAATAGTAAACGGTAGTAAATTATGTTACTTTTATATAAATTTCAACTTTTACTTATCTTGAAGATTGTATATGATATACTGATTTGCTAAGATTGTTACTCATTCCAGACAATGACTAACATCTATGTTTTCTTTGGAATATATCTGTTTATATTATCTGCATCAGATAATGCACGGCTGTAAAATCTTGAATTTTTAATAAAAAAAATGTAATTGCTGACATATTGTACATTTATTTTTAACCTCCAACATTAAAAACAATTATGCTCAATAACAAAAAGACAGTTTTGGAAATGTTGTGTAGTGACTCTACTTTTTTTCTTGATACTATGTAACTTAAAATTCTTAAAATGTCAAGTTAAAAGTTTTAAAAAATACTAGACACCCCTTCTTTTATCCTTAAAATTAATTTTCTCAACTGGCTACAATCTATCTCCCGTTTTACAAAATAGCGACAATGTGTTAATGAAAATTTTTCCCTTTTTTAGCTTGAATAATAAATTTTGAGTGATAACATTATGTTATCATATGAAGCAAAAATTTCTGGTATTTGATAGTAAAATATATTACAAAAGTTAATATAAATTAATATTTCTATGGTCCAATGTGATGGATAAGAATATCTGCACCTTTAAACATTTGAATTTAATATTTGAAATGTAATATGTATACATTTTATATATGAAGTCAATACTATAAAAAATGCTTCTTCTTTCTAAAAATCATTTGAAATTATTGAAGAATTATTCAAAAATAAAGTGTTAAAAATAATTATAATTGAGATGCTTTTTCAGTGCTATATTTATATTGCTTTATAGATAAAAGTTTTGTCAGTAGATTTTTGCATAAAATATTAATATTATTTTTATTCATATAAAATTATAAAATATACGATGGGATAAATGTTCCTCTACATTTTCCTTTTAACAAATAAAAAAGAAAACTATTAATTAAATATTGTTTAAAGTGAGTGAATGGATTAATAAGTGCTGGAAATCTTGAAAAAACCTTTGGATCAATTACAATTGAATTCATTAAGAAAATACTAGTATTTTATTAAATGTTTCATCAAATTTACTTTTATCAACTAATATGTTTCCTTGACATGAGCATATATTTAAGAATTTTTAATGTCAAATTATTTTTAGACAAAAAAGTTTATGCAGTTTACTTTTTTTCGAATTGGAGCATTTTAAGTTCATACCTGGAAATTGCCATTGGATCTTATTAGAAAAACTTGCAATTTAATATATTTTAAAATTATAAGCTAAGCAAAAATGTTCTTGCCATTTTCAAGTTGTCATTGAAGGAACTGAGAATAAGTATGCAAATCAGTATATGACGTGCTTGGGACAACAGGTCTGTCAATAGTAGGAATATCAGTCGTTATAAATATGAATATCGTCTACCGCGCACTTTCATCAATCGTAACTCGTACACAAGCTAAGAGAAACGAATGTGTTGAAGTACCTGGTTTGATGTTGTTTGTTTAACTACTTCAAAGTAGGCATTTCAGCTGTTGCAGCAAGTCACCGAATATGTCAGAAGTTCGAGAATAGTGTTGTGAACGAATGCACGCGCGGAAAGGTATTAGTTTCACAAATTTAGGTCGGGAGATTTATCCCTCTGTGATAAAGCTAGTGTCTGGTGAGCTAGTCATCAAGTGGTTCATTATGAGCTGTACCAAGAGGTCAAACCATCACTGCAGACCTGTACTCGAAGCAATGGCAGCGCGTGTAACAGACATTGCTACAGATTTAACCAGCATTTGTTAATCGCAAAAGTGTAGTGTTTTTGGCCGATAATGCGAAGTCGTATGTCACGCGAGTGACCAGATACACCATACAACCACTGTTTGAGAGATATTTTTCGATATCTTCACTCACCTGACCTTTCATCATCAGATTACCATCCTTTCCATTCCCTGGACAGTCATCTTAGTGGAAAATTCTTCACCAATGAAGCAGACTTGCTCCAAGCACTCATAGACTTCTTTGCATCCAAAACGTCCGAGTTTTACCGCAAGAGAATTGCGCAACTGGAGACACACTTGCAGAAAGTGCTGGATGCCGATTACTTCGAGAACTAACAATAAGCTATACTTTCTGTTTCTCATGTTCTTTTGGGTAATTAAAAAAGGCAAGTACTTTCTTATTTACTTTGTAAGTGCGCAACTCTTTTGTTTATAAATTGATGTTTACGTTGATTTAAAAACCCAGATTTTCTCATAAAACTGATCAATCTGCTGAACGATGAAATCACTAAAATGGAAATTTCTAAAGTATGATTCAGTTTGTCTTTGAGGCACACTCAAAGAAAGCTGTTTAAAAAAAGATTATCTCACTTTTTCACAAGATTCTATTTGCATTTTCTCACTTTTACGAAAAAGATTGAGCGATTATAGTGGTACTATGATTTTAGAGCATAGAGTATGGATCAATGGAAAACTGTTTTCTTATCTAATTAATCCCTGTTCAGTTTAATTACTAATCCTTGGCATGCTTTCATGGGAAGAACAATTGTGAATTTTTACCTGCGCTCTAACATTTCAGAAATCAAATATTTTGCAGCTGAAATTTGAGAGTTTTAGTGGGCATCATACCGGACATTTATACATTCTTCCGTAATTTTGAAATAGGCTGGTGTTTGATATAGGGATGAGATCTCTTTGTCCTGTATTTCCCTTTCCAAAGGTGAAGTTGCCTCTAATTTCATTTTATGGAGAATAATGCGAGAATGATACGGTGATACGGCTGTATCTTCATAACATCTTGTCAATATTTTGGTATATATTTATTAGTGTTTTCTTGGAAAGAAATGATACTTATCAGAGTTATTGAATAGCTAAATCTCCGAGGAGATTGCAGCTTGCAGATAACTTCCGTAGCATTTCTAAAAATATCTGCGGAATTTATCTGCAGCTTTCAATCTCCTCTGAGAATCACCAAAGGCTTGTGAACAGCGTTGCTAAGCAAATGGGGGCAACTACAACTATAATGCTTTAAGTTATTTACATTTTTCTTAGAAATATTGCTGCGAAATCTATATATCTGTAAAAATGGAACATATACCCAACTAATTTTGCTTCTTCAACTTATTACCTATTCATATTATCCAGTCCAATGAATGTAACACATAATCATACATCTATATTGTAATATTATTTTCGCATTTTATCAAGCTATGATCTATTTTATAAAAGTCAAACATATCGGCAAATAATTGTCCAAGTCTAAATATTTTCTTAATTTTGGACACCAACCTATAGACAATATAAGAATCAATATTATTCCTATATCATAATAAGACCTTTATTAAAAAATGCATTTTTACGTATATCATACACATATAAAGGCCAAATTATCCGTCAAATGTAACCCTACAAGATTACCTTAATTAAACAGAAATGTGTTCTAAGAATACTCTTATTTACAACACAGATAGGAATCTTGTAGCTCTTGATTTGATTTCTACTAATAAATAGGAATCAAACAATGGGTGTAATAATATAATGGCTTTTATTACCAATAGGAAATAAAAGCCATTTGTGTATTGCAACAATTTACCCCTAAAATAAATGTTATCCTTAAAATGATAAAATTTAATTCAGTTCTCTCTCTCTTCAGAATTCACGTTTATTGAACATTTCTTGATACATCTAAAAAGAATTATTATATTTTATAATCCTTGTGCTACAATTATGTAAGAAAGGAAAATTGTTTTAATGCAAGGCAACTGATATCAACAGTTGTTCGACAGGTGTCTCCCTTTAGCAAAATATCATAGCGTAAAAAAGTTGCACGACACTGCGCACAAAAACATGTGCGTGATACTAGAATCATTTTATGCCCTATCTTACCATGTTGAGAATTTAACATGTTTGTATAACTTGCAAATATGTTATTTTCGTAGAACATCTCATGATAATACAGCCATTTCATACATTTATAATTTATTACAGAAATTTGTTTTGAAAATACTTTTGTCATTCAAATTGATATATTATGTCTGAAATTACACCAATTTATAAAAAGAGCAGCCTTTATTTCAATCCCTATTAAAAAAACAAATTTGCCATATTATGCAAAAAAATGAATGTCATGTAACATAATCATCGTGATGAATAATAGTTTGTTGAAGTATTGTTATTAAATTTTCTGTTAGTTATTTGATTTGAAATCACTGCGTTCACATTTATATTCACATTTAATATTAAAATTATTAAATATTAAATGTTAATAAATTTAAAAGAATATTTTGTTCGACAACGTATAATTATTTTAGTAATATTTTTATTGCAATACGTCTTTATAAAGAATTCCAAATATAATTTTTCATGTCTCACTTTCAGATATTTCATTATAAGTTAAGTACTCTTATAATTAATTACTTGAAAATTAAGTTATTAATTCTTACGCAAAAGATGAAATATCTTAGATAGGATAGTTTGATATTTAATTTTTCGATTTATAAGAACTGAATTCATTTGTTCGGATTTCTAAGAAATATTCTCCAAAGATAACTCAACATATGCAAAAATAAAAAATTGAAATTAGATTCAATAAGGATTCGTTTAACAAATTATTCCGTTGTTTGAAAAATAGATATGCATACAAATAAAAAATATTGAAACAATTGAGAAAATCTTTTTTTTTTAATTTTATCATTTGAAAACCTTTTTCGAAAACTTTGGCTCCATTTCAAAATTAAAGTAGAAAATATATTTAATTTTCGTTTCTTAAAACATTTCGGATCTCTTAAATATGCATAGAATTCAATAAAATATCCTTTTGATTTCTTAAAACTATAGCTCTTTTTATTCGGTTGTTCGAACGTGAAATATGCATTTGTAATATGTTCATGTTTGCGTAAGCACATGGAAAACAGGCGTAACGTATTTTACATACACCATTAAATACGCTTCTTTTGCTTAAAAATACCATCTGTGCACACGCACCGTTGCCAACTTTTCGTTACAAATGTATTTTATCTGTTTAATTCAAAAATAATTGCTTCGTGTTGCTGCAATATTAAATAGGAAATCAACTCAACATTTGATTAGCGGCAAATTTTTGAATTTCGAAATTGAATCAAAAGAGGAAAAAGAATTCGAATCATTTTGCTATGGAATCCGAATACACATGTTCTTTTTGGTTGCTATAGAAAAATTCTTTCGTTACTCTTCGTTCTCTTAAGATAGAAGCTTCGAGGATGAAGAAATATTTCTAATTATTATTCATGTGTGGGTATACATTATTCATAAAGCCTGAAAAGAGCTCTCTTATGGTAGTTATTTCAAATACCTTAAGAAAAGTGTATTGATTTTATTCCTTGTTTGATGAGAATTTTTTATGTGTTTTCTAAATAAGTTTCACTTTTTTCTATGGTCTTATCAAGAAAACTAACCAGAAATTATGGCGTTTTATTCAATGTTCTATTTATTCTTCAATTTATATTAAATTAGTGCTATTATATAATAAAAAAATTATTCTTAAATATTTAATTTGTTCTCCGTAAGACAGAACATCTTTTGGATGTTCTTTCTTACGGAATAAATGATAAAAGCAACATATCACTAAAATAATTGTTTCGATGTAATTTTATCATTTCTTAAAATATTATTAATTAAAAAATTAGAAGGATCTTTTTTTACTGTGCAAATAAAGTTTTGCCGTTAAATATACAACACATGTGTTAATTGGATAATCTTTGGTAAGTACACATTCATTTAAGATATTTATTTAATACTGAATGAAATAGCATTGATTAATTATTAAAATAAAGTATAATTAACAAAAATTTGATTGGAAAAGTGTACTTAGACTATTTTTTTAAATCTTCATTTGATAATAAGCAATAATATTAACTAATATGTAATTTAAAATGCTATTCTTTTTGCAACATATTAAAAAGGCTGTTTCACAAGTTTAGTGCCTTAAAATATTTGATTCTGTCCATTGGTTATTGATTGCATCATCAATGCAATACTCACAAGTAAATTTAGCATATCGTAAGTTCTATTCTCATCTCGAATGTAGATGTTTATAGTGATTCAATATTCACATCAAATTGTAGCTTCCAATAGGATTAACACACAAGTGTAAGAAACTTCCATAGACTGATAGAGATAACGAAATTGGTACAAAAGCGGGCTGCGTTAAATTCAAGAATTCAAAATTATCAGAAATAAAAAAGTTTATCATTTAAATTTACGCATTCTATGAGGAGAGAAACATTATCCAAAATAAATCATGTTTAAATATGTAGTTATTATAATCAATATAGTTTAATGGGTTTTAACAAGTACAGAGAAGTAAATAAAGCTGCGCATTTAATTGCAAAATATAAATCCTCATTACTTCATCTAAATTAGGAAATGAATGATAAAATTTTTAGCCATAATACACATAAATCTATTAACAATTACTATATTATTACTTACTATTATTAATCAATCATGCACAGGATTTTTAATCAATATCTGTAATTAAATCAGTAAATGTGAAGAAAGTAATCGTCAATATCACCTAAAAAGTTTGAGAACAAGAAATACAATACCAACTTCCCTTGTAAATACCAACATATTTTATAAGTACACTACTGGCCATTAAAATTGCTACACCAGGAAAGCGGCACACCACACACGTGAAATTTGCATGACAGGTAGAACTTGCAGTGATATGCAAATGATTAGATTTTCAGCGCATTCATACAAAGCAGGTGACAGTAGCGACATCTACAATGTGTATAAAACCAGAGATTTGACAGCAGTTCTCTCATACTCAATTTCCGTTTCAACGTTGTTTTCGGCAAAGAAAGTTGTTGTAATGCCTCGTGTAAGAAGAAGAAATGCCTATCAACACGTGTCTGACTTTGATCGAGGAAGAATTATAACCTACCGGGATTGCGGTTTATCGTACCGCAATATTGCTGCTCGCGTAGGTCGAGACCCCATGACTGTTAGCAGAATATGGAATCGATGGGTTCAGGACAATCATACGGAACTTCATGCAGGATCTCAGCGACCCTCCATCACGAACAGCATAGAAGACAGACATCTTATCCGCATGGTCACAAGGGATCGTACAGCCACATCACGAACCCTAAGTCGAGAAATGGAGTCATTTCCAAGGCAACAAGTTTCTGCTCGAACAGTTCGATGACGTTTGCAGCAGCATGGATTGTTTGCACGATGACCATGGCTTCGGCTACCATTGACGCTGCGTCACAGACAAGAGCCCCTTTAATGGTGTGATCAGCGACGAACCTAGACGCGGGAATGGCATCACGTCATCTTTACTGATGAATCTCGGTTCTGTATACAGGACCAGGATGGCCGCATCCGTGTTTGGAGGCATCGTGGAGAACGCGCATTGCCAGCTTGTATTGGATATCGCCATACTGGCCCTTCTGCTGGAGTGATGGTATGGAGTGCCATTGGATACACGTCTCGCTCACCTCTTGTTCGCATTACCGGCACTTTGAGCAGCAACCGTTACATTTCCGATGTGTTAAGGCCCGTGGCTCTGCCCTATCTTCGAGGCCTCCCTAATGCTTTGTTTCAACAGGATAATGCACGACCGCATGTTGCCCGTACTGTTCTGAACTTTCTTGATACAGAACAGGTTCGACTGTTACCCTGGCTAGCACGCTATCCTTTTCTGTCACCAATTGAGAACGTGTGGTCAATGGTTGCTGGGCGATTGGCACGCCATCACTCACCATCCACTACTGTCGATGAACTGTGGCAGAGTGTTGAAGCTGCATGGACTGAGATCCCCGTACATGCCATACAATCTCTGTTTGACTCCATGCCTAGGCGGATAAATGCTGTTATTACAGCCAGAGGTGGCTGCTCTGGGTACTGATTTCTCAAGATCTATACATCCTAATTTCCTGTAAATCTAATCACTTGTTCTTTCCACAATAATGTATGTGTCCAATAAATATTGTTCTGTTATTTGCATTCCTTCTTGGTGTAGCAATTTTAATGGCCAGTAGTGTAATAATACTACTATAAATTTAATGTCACGGCTCTAATTTCCTTGATAGTGAATATTAGACAATTCAATATGTCATTATGATTGTATAGGCATAGAAACGTTTAAAATTACATTTAATAAAGAAGGCGAATATTAGTGAATTATTTAGTTAAATGGTTGAACTTTTGAGACAAATTTTTCCTCCCTATTATTGATTCATCTTGGCCAATTTCGGATAATACTACATTTTATGTGCTTAAATTCTTAAAATAATCCAAACGTGTTGATTTTAATAATAAAATTTTTGTTAGAGTATACTTTCGACAAGACAGTATCATTATAATATTATAGTTGATATATCAAGGGTGTTATTCCATTTATTTTTTGGCACAGGATCCGCATAATCAAAGATGGTAAATTCTGAATATTTTTGGCAATTGAAGAAATGTTGTCAAGATGAAGTTCTTAAGAGATGCATGAGGACGTAAATACTACTTATTAGTCTTTGCATCTATGACGTAATAAAAACCAGGTTGCTACATTCGTAAAAATGTTGACAAAAAATTACCAACCTCAGAAATTAGAATCCAGGTTTATAAGACATCTGTGCTGATTTTTTTTGTTGTCATGATAGCTGAGATGCTTCTAGTATGGCGAACTTGTCAGAAATATGATGTAATTGTACATAAGGTGATTCATTGTTCTAGGATGCAATTATTGGTAAATCGATTAAGATCTGAAAATTAATACCTACCGAAATTCCCTTAATTTTTGATTGACATTAATTAAAGTGGCTAATTAAAAATGTATAAAAAAAGCTAGAAATAGAGTTAGAGTTAAAATAGAATGTTTTCCAATCTCTTTCTCAAAAATTTTAATGTGATCTGGTTTTTATTGGGATTATCGAGCTAAGCATACCTGTTATAATATATTTCAGAATTCAGTTTAAACAGTTAGCATGAATCAAATTAGCTTTCATATGATGTCTTCATACAGTGACAAACAAAACAAAACCAAATATTTCTAAGCTGAATGATATTAATATTTATGGCACTGAAAATAAATATCAAATTTAAATATTTAAAAATTATTTTTGAAAGGGAACTAAAATTAGCATTTATTTTATTCAATTATATTTATAGCAATTTATTTTAATTTTACGCTTTTCCAATGAAATATTATGCCTGTAATATTCTTTGTAGACTTTTCAAAAATAAATCAAATTTGTTTAAACTATCTTTATTTTAGACAATATTAATTTCTTGCTACTATTACCATAACCAGTCAAAATTCTATTTTCCTTTATAGAAATGAAATGCTTTTTTCAAACTATGATATATTTTTCAGAAAGGTATATATTTTTCATAGAAAAACATACAACAGAAAAAAAAGGAAAAGATAAATCATGTAAGTGTTTTCTGATTTGGTAGGTTTATTTTCCATGTTATGAGATGTTTAAATTTTTTTACCACTTTAGCATGTGCTTATTGAGAGAAATATAAAAAATCACTTTCTATTAGAACTTATTAAGAAACTTTATGTGTGTGAGTAACATAACTTACCAATATACTTGAAAAACAAAATGATGTTTTATTTTGCTTATTTTCTGTGCTAAAGGTCCAATAAAAAGTTTTTTTTCTGTAATAAATGCATTTTTGCAATATTTTTATAAACTATATGTTTTTTCACTAATTTCACATCAGCAGTTTTCTTTACTTTGTTATAAAAATCTCGCTTTCTTCTACTGCTAATAAACTCTATCCTAATTACGAGAATAATGTTTTTGTAAAAATAAACATGTTACTCTACCTTTTAAAAATGTAATGCCTCTCCTAGAATAATACTACAAGGTAAAAACATAATCAAGGGATTTACGAAAAATATGCTCGCTTAGATCTTTGTTAACAATAAAGATTTGGTGCTTGCGAAATTTATGTGATGAATATGTTTATTTTCTTTTTCGAGCTACTTGAATTAAATTTTTGATTAATTTAGCTATTAAAATATAAACTTAGAAACAGAATAAAAATTTTAAAAACGCATTAAAAATTAATGTAATATTGTATAGGTATAAAAAGAAACTTTTCATAAACCTAAATATTGATTGTTTGATAAGTGTAACTTTATACTTAAATTTTACGTCTTAGTTTTGATATTTTTCATTAATGATGTACTATGATACGATACACCTCAGCATTTTTAATTACTTATGATATTTCAGTAGTTTTTTGTCAGCAAAAAATGAAAAATATGAAATAATGCTTATAAAGCAAATATGAATCAAACTTTCTTTTTCAGTGAAAAGATTTTGAGTTTGAAGTAAGAAACAGGTTCATAAAATTGTACCGAATATATATTATTTTGTCTTTTCTGAGAAAATTTTAAGCTATTTAAATTTCTTCAGCAATTTATTGGATTAATTAATTTATAAAAGGAAGACGATTTTATTAGAAATTATTTTATAATCGAATAAATTCAAATAATGATAACATATGAATTTGTCAAAAAATATAAATTGTTTAAGAGTTTTTTGAAAAGAAATAAATATAAATGTCTTATAAATCTTAAATATTTGAAATAAATAAAAACAAAATCACAGAGAATAATATACTAGCCTCCTTTTTCTATTTAGTATTTTTTTTATTATTATTTACTTAGTTATTTGGATTATTTTAACCCAGGGTATCTAACACTTATTTATGCTTAATTTCAGTTCCTTGTTTCAATTCAACTGTAAAATACTATCATTGATGATAGAAATTTTGCTTGATTTTTGCTTAAATCATACTTGATAATTTAAATATTTCAAATAACTTAAAATATCATTTAATCTATATTATTCTGATGAGTTAAAGTCACTTTTGTCTTAAATGTAATATATTGAAGCATTTTAATTACTTGAAATCTGTAAACATTATACTGTATCAATGCATTAATTTTTCATTTTATTTTATAAATAACATTTCATAAAAATATTTGTTTAAATTAGTAAATTAAACTCTAATTGTGCCATTAAAATACATTTCTTACAAATACAACTAACAACTTCATACATTTGAAGTAAATAATACATTCTATATTATTTATATATTAATAAATTCTATATTATTTAAAAAGTATATATTGTGTGAAATGAATTGCTCACGACAAAATTAGATAAAGCAATGTTTTAAGAATAATTTATTGTAATAATTTTTCTTACATATACTGTTCGAAATCTATGGCATTTAATTTAGGGAAAATCTTTATGGATTTCCTTTGTATTATTGTTCACATAATATTATTTTAAGAAATGTATGTAAATTTTCCAATTAAGGTAGTCTCAATACTTGAGTTAGCTAATACGGTGGGCAGTTTAAAAGTAATTAAACTTTCTAGAAAAATCAGGAACACATTTACAAGAACACTTTCAAAGCTTTCTTCAAAACAATCCCACTTACTTCACCACACCTTGCTGGAAACAACAATAGAAATCCTGTTGATATATTTCAAAGCTTAATCAGTCCAATGGCTTTGGTATTTTTTTCAGTACTTATGAAGCCTTTTTTATTCTTGAGGAAGAGAAAGAAATCCAATGGTGAGGATTCCTATGAATATGGAAGCTGTTGAAAAATATAATAGTTTTTTTCTGAGAGTCATTTCTCGCAAACAATAGATATTTGATCAAGAGTATTGCATCATGCAGTGACTATCTACCTCGAGTTTTTAAAAACCTTTCATAAATTGTTTTTCACAGCATTTGGTGCGCAGCCTAAATGCGTAAGAGGCTTTTATATCTATCACGTGTTTAATGTCCAGAAGAAATTTTCCTTGGGTAGCGGGACTTATTCAAGAGTCAACAAAGAATGAATGCCGCAAAATTTGCAAATTTCCAACATGACAGATATGCATGTTTAAAACAGAAAAGTAACATTCATATCTCATTACCAGTATTAAAACTAAAACCTTGCACTACTGTAATTTATTTGTAAGCCCACAAAGTTTCTAAAAATTTCAACAATTTGTGAATTATGTCGGCGTTTTGTTTGAAACTTGACATCGCGCTAACTGATCATCAAACACTCCTCATTCCATTGCACTGCCAATACATTATTTATTAACAATTCTAGCAGTTTATAAATACAATGGCACACTAAAAGCAATTTAATTATTACAACAAAATTGCGGTAGCTTTTTGACTGCCCAATAGGAGTCACATTATAATTTGTTTCAGTGATTCTTCTGAATAAGTTTAAATCATCGCCTTAAATTTAAGTCATAATAAATGAGTTCATTCATACAATAAATTTTACCCTAATTTATCAATTAACAGGAATTATGAGTGAGCTTTACGTAGTTACTTCTGAAAGGAAGCATTAAATAGGTAATTGGAAACTCAATAGCATTTCTTTCTTCTAGGTAACTATTTCATATTATCATATATATTTTAAAAATATTTAAATTTTGAGCACTCAAAAATTAAAAAGCATATATATATATATATATATGTATATACATATACACACACACACACACATATATATATATATATATATATATATATATATATATATATATATATATATATATATATATATATATATATATGTATATATATATGTATATGTGTGTGTGTGTGTGTGTGTGTGTGTGTGTGTGTGTGTGTGTGTGTGTGTGTGTGTGTGTGTGTGTGTGTATATATATATATATATATATATATATATATATATATATATATATATATATATATATATATATATATATATATATGTCGGATAGAGCGGCGATGTCGGGGAATACATTATCAAATATACATCAGGATTCAATGTTACCGAAATTCATTCTCAAAACATAGAAACTGTTTGGCAAGAAGATGTGATGGAGATAACCCACAGTATATTGGATAATTTATATAGTATTTTAGATCAGAATTTTCTTGAGCATTTTTATTCGAATAGAAAATAGTTATATTTGAAAACTACATATGACGCACCCTCTGACAATTTTTTTTCTCCTTTTGTTACATTTAATTTCGTACAGACGCCTGTTTAGTGCATAGTTGCATTCTAAAACCAAGATTCATTTTAATATTTCTCAGGTATAATTAAGTTTTGTGTTATGTTTTTACTTTACGCTTATACTGATGCATCAGTCTTTTACTTTATACTGATAGATCATATATTACGCGCGCGTGGCATAGGTTATATTAAAAAAAACATTGAAAAAGTACCACAGCAAAATAGTTTTTCCGCAGTTCATGTCAATGATTTTTGCAGCTTAATTTTTTTATCTTTTGCGTTCATATTGTGATTCTTCGGAATTTTAAAATTTTATATACCATTTCTTTCTATGGGGATTTTTAATGTGAATCGACTTTTCTTCCAGAGTCTATGATACATTCATTTTCCTACAAATAGATACATTAATTTCTTAACTCTATATTTCTTGTTGGAAATTTCATTATTTAAAAGTGTCGATAAGTGTGTGCGTTACGAATATAATGGATTCATATTTAAAAAAGGAAACACTCTTATTTTCCTTAAATTTGATTAAAAAACAATATATTTAATTATTTGTTTCTTCAAGCGAAATTTTATATGAAATAATTTGTCTTAATACATTATTTCAATATTATTATATATTCTAATACAATAAAAAATAAAGGTTTCACTAAATAACCTGCTTGGAGAAAGGAAACTTGGATTTTTTTTCCTTTGATAAGTAAGTTCGTTTGAATTTGTCTGTCAAAATAATTCCTTCCTTTTAAATGGCATTTTGTTCTATATCTCATTCAAGGAAATGAATTTTTCAAAAGAAGTAAAATGTAAATGAAATAAATTCTCATATAAATACATTTTTTCTCTGGAAAAATTTATTTATAGGAAATTTCATTTTACTTACATTTTATTTGCATCATTTTCTACTTGAAAATTTCATTTTAAAATTCTATTATTGAAAAGTTTCAAAACATTTCAAATCGATATAAATTTTCAATTTTTCTCAGGAAAATTTCAGTTAAAAGTCAATTTTATCTTTAAGTTTTGCAATCTAGACAAAGATTGAAAAATTCAAGTATAAAGTTATTAAAACAGAGTTCTTATAACGCAGATTTTATGCTTATGCTTTTTATCTTTCCATAAAAGACAATATCTTTTTACTAAATTTTAAGGTTTTATTTTTAAAAATACTTTGAAACATAATTCATTCTTTAAATATTAAAACTTGTATTTAAAGCAAATTAGAAAAGTATATAAGGATAATGCATATATATATTCTCATATTTTTATTTCTTTAAATATATTTTATATAATGCCCGGCTATATTAAGATACTCAATTTTCTGCACTACAATGGTTGGAAACGATGGCCCCCCATAAAATGAGTCACCCTTCATATGTGTGTGCTGACACACCCAGTGGGTGTGTCAGCATGGTCCCAAAAATTAGAGGATCCTCGTAATTTAGAAGAAAAAACCAAGCAGAAGATTTGACCTATCACCCCTAGGGATATCACTTCACATAGAAGACATTGAAATCTCAACATATCGTACATATCCCCGCCATCATTAGTGAATACGACAGGGATCCTCAATTGTTTCGGGGTTCAAATTCGCAACTTTCAATAACGAACACAGGGGCCCTAATGAATTAGGCCACCTTTTATATTCAAATATAATGTATCCATTTGTTAAAATATGGATATACCATATTTGAATAGGTAAAAACTAATTTTAATAAGCAGAAATATTAGTGTACACATATATTGCATTATGATAATAATAATATTCAATGGCAGAAAACACTGGCCTCTGAGTTGCTTGAATAAAATTTTAAGTATTACATAACAAGTTATATATTTATTTTTAACAAACTTATACAATTAATAAAAACTCTCATTAATTTTTAAAAAAGTATTTATAATAAGTTTTCATTTTTAATGTGTAATGTGTTCCAATGTTTAAGAAATCAAGCTATAACTTTCTCTGTAATAATCCGATATACTGTGTCATTTTAAAGTATTTAAGCAACGGATTCCAATTAATAATACACGTTGTTAACAATACAATGTTTAATAATGAGATATGCATTTCTTCAAAATAACAAAGAATTAGATATTTAAAATTAGTAATTTTGCATGATTTACTTAAAATGTAAAAATATTTTTTCTTGCGGTATACTAGTTATTAATGTGTAATATAAAGAGAGATTTCTCGCTATCACTTAGATGAATTTCCGCTTCAAGATAAATCCTGAAGTTAATGAAAATAATTATGTTTTGATATATTGTTTGTGTACCTTAATAAGTGATTTAGAATAACAAATGATCTTTTGGTACTTCATTTGATGTAATGAAGCTGTACATTCTCATTATCCTTCATACATTCTTATATAATATTCGGAACTGACGAACCGATTCCACAAAATTTAGTGAGCATTGTTTCATATTTAATGATTATTATTTATTTAGTTTTTCTTCAAAATAATTCTCACAAAATGCTGTTTTTGCATAGAAAAGATAAAAATAATCGAATGAAATATAGAGCGTCTTGAATTTTCGTTTAGTTATTTAAGTTATTAAATATTAAACTTAATATTCCTTTTATCCAAACTCCAAAGAATTTCTGATTGGAAATATATTGAGAAAGCCAAAAACACATTCCCCGCAATAAGTAATACTTTTTGAAAAATCGTTAAAAAAATAGTAAATATCGTTATTGTTTATCAAAAACACATATGGGGGAATTTAGACAAAAATGATACCAGCGAGTTGTTCTAGTCATTTTTTTCCTTGTTACACATAGAACACATTTTTATAACATGTAAAATGCAATTTTGCTGTTGAGGATATCTGAGCCAGAATGGTGTTCATCGGGACAAAGCAACTTTTCAGTGAATTCAAATCAGAATTCATATCGGCTTAAATTAATTAGAAATACTTATGAAAACTTTGTAATGAAGTACAAACTATATTTTAAGTTACTTAGATATTAACAACCAAATATGAGCCAAACTAACAATAGTTTTTAATTTAATGTCGGCCAACAACTCGTTGGATAAGCAGAATAAAGACTTCATTTGAGTAGATTTATGCCAAAATTTTAAAAAAATTTAGTAATTCTTAAAGATTTATACTGTAGAACATAAATAGACTTTTAAAATATTTTGCGGAGATAGATTACAAAATATAAATTTATTATATTCCAAGCTATAATGATATATAATAAATCAATATGAATGAATACAGTCTTATTTCCTTTCATTTAAACTACAAAAGAATTTAAAATATCCTATCATGATGAATGAGTGATAATTTATTAAACATTTTTGAAATATCAGATTATTTCTTGATATAATTACATGATTACAACATGTATTTTCTTCATAACAAAGGATTTGAAAAAAACTCAACAGAAATTAAATTAAATGGGTATATAAAATAAATATTTCCCTTGCTTAGGCTTACAATTTTAATGTTTATTTATTATCTAAATCTCCATTGCTTTTTTTGTGTCATAATTAACTATTTTTGTCTATAAATTTATAAATATTTTTATTTAATAATTCTTAATTTTAAACAAACAACTACATTAATTTTTTAAACAATATAATACAACAATAATCATTTCATTGATGCTTTCAAAAACAATTTATTAAGATAGTGTATAAGGTGATGATTCATATAATTTATCCAATATTGGATAAATATATTTCGTTTATATTTTATAAAAATAAATGATCTACTTTACATGAAAAATTGTGTTTTTAAGCACAACTGCATACATCATTACAAATAAGTGTTAAGTTTCGCACATATTACGTGACAAATATTTAGGCTGGAGTTTATTTCCATCCATAAATATCTGAGTATCACCATAAGTATCTGATTCCTCAATATTCATATTCATTAGTAAAGAAGTAATGTTAATATTCATTTGTCAATATTCATTAGTAAAGAAGTAATGGTATACCTAAGAGCAATAAGTGTTGGTTGTAAACTGTAAATACACAAGCAAATACTCAAGCATAAATTTTTTCAATATTTCATATAAGAAACATCAAAAATCCTACGATGAGATATTTTGAAGTCACTTGAAAAATGCTGGACACAAAATGCTTTCGGTTGATTAGTAATTCCGCAAACTGTTTTGACTCTTGATGCCTGGTGTAATGATATTAAACTTTAAAAAATGTGTTATTTTTTCCCAGATTTTTAATACTAATGGGTGCATTTTATAATTTAATCATTAAGTAATTAATAAAACTGTAATTGTAATTAAACTAAAAATTTATTTTATGTAATTATAAAGTAAGCTATAATTTATTGTTTGTAATATCTCTGTAGGGTAAATATTTTCTTTTACAAGAATAATAAGAATGCTCGACTTTTGTTGCTTCTCTTCTGATGTTATTCTTATTAAAGTATAATGTTATTTGATTTTTATATAAAAAGATAAAAATTAAATATGAATTTAATAAAATCATTCTAATTCTTTTAACGGAATAATATAAATAGTTGTAAAAGAAATAGAAATAAAGTCATAAAACTATAAATTTATATCTTGTTATAAATTTATATCTGTTTTACCATTTTATGTTTGTTTCATTTTAGACTAACTACAGTTTAATTAATCATTGTTGCTAATCTTATGACTTATGGACATTGATTGTTTAAAAGTTTACGGACATTTTACAGATTGCCTTACATTTACTACGAATGAAAGATGAATCACTTCTGTGATTACATCCTGATTCTTTTATCACCCTTCGTTTTAAAAGCAACGCAATAGTTCATCAGCTTTTTTAATCGAGTGAATAAACCTCGCGGACATTAAAATTTCTCGTTAAGCAAGAGAGTGTTAATGTATTAGGAATTCCCACTTTCTTCGGTAACACCTATTATTTTGCCCTTCTAATTTACTACAAGAAACGTCTTGTGATTCACTGAAAAATTATTAGATGTCTCAGAACAAAGGAATGAACTAAAGATTTTCCCACACAGTTAGTAGGATAGGTTATTTAATTTAGATTAAGTTATTTCTTTTCTTATCGCGTGTAATGAATAGCTTTATGTCAAAAAACTGTTATAAGACATTTAAAAATTAATAGCGTATTATATCCTTTCGTAACGACTTTTCATAGATAGTGAACTGTATTTATAGGTCTTAAAGAAACATATGTGGAAGACCCCCAAGCACCCACACCAACAAATAAATATCCAGAAAAGCAAACTTTTCATAGATAGTGGAATGTATTTCCAAGTCTTAAGGAAACACATATGGAAGACTCTCAAGCACCCACCCCAAAAAATAAATATACAGAAACGCAGCACCCAGCTCCCATTTTTAAAACAATGGGGGAAATCTAGAGCCCAATTCTTCTAATACGAAGAGCATGGTTCAATCACTAGACTACAGTAAGCACATAGAATAGGTTATTCCAATGTTACGATTGGTTACTGCCCAACAAACTCTCTAACTAATACAAACTGTTTTGGAATCCCTTTCAAAAATCGCACCTGCTCTGAAATTCATGCCACATCAGTAAAAGGATGTTAAACATCACTGGACTTTTAATTTGCATAACTCTCTCAGCCTGGTATTTTTTGGCTTGGTCAAGCATAATCCTTACTACATTCCAGTGCAAAATGACACAGTAATATTAAAAGTCACTGCTTTTTAAAATATGGTGTCTGTAGTTTTAATAATTTATATATTTTAATATCATGCCATATTTAGTTATAAAAAGAGCATAAGCCATTTAAGACTGCTCAAATAAATCTACTTATTTCTTTGTTGTTGTTGTCGTGTGCCAGCTAGGCTGGCAATATGGGGTGCGCTGCTCCACTTTTTCAACTGAACCATATTTTGGTGTGGAGTCCGACTTCTTCAGTACACACATGCCATAGGGACCCGTTTATAGGGTAGGCAACCATTTACAACACATTAATACACAGAAAGGACAAAGACAGGATAGATAGAGAGCGATAGTACATCCATGCCCGAACTGGGATTCGAACCCAGGACCTTCCTATCCGTAGTCAGGGACTCTGATCACTAGACAGGGCGGGCGGCACTTTCTTTATACTATTGATTAATCTAGCAAAACGAATATAAGCCAATAAATTTCCTCTTTGCTAAGAACTTTGATTGTTCCAATCTGATTGCCCAAACTGGTTGCAAGTTACTTGAACAAATAACGTACGTTGGCTGACGGAAAGATCTTTGATACACATAAACTCACGTGTTAGTAGGAAGAAATCTAAAAAACTCCATAGCAGCCATCTCAACGGTTGACAAATTCGACAAGCACAGAGTTCTTTAAGACTATGTCTTGGGCCAGTGCAGAAAAGCCATATTTTGTGCCAATGTGGTCAACACCCCCTGACGAAGTTGACCATGTTGGTACTTCGTTCCATTATATATTTTTTTTGAAATTTTAAAATATATATTAAACATTTTTCCAACTGTTTACTATATTTCGTATTTTCAATATATTGTTTTCCATTTGGTATTTTCAATGTATTATTCTCCATATTTAATATTTGATTATTAATTTTTTAAAATATACTATTAATTATATATATATATATATATATATATATATATATATATATATATATATATATATATATATATATATATATATATATATATATATATATATATATATATATATATATATATATATATATATATATAGAACTTGTCCTTTCAAAAAATTTTGAAGGAAATAGAGCTTTCATTATTTACATTGTTAGAAGGTAAATTGGAGAACAAATGTATTCAGTATCTGAAATTAAATTAAACATGAAATTAAATTGTATGAATTATTGAACTGAAGCAAATAATGAGGGATCACAAAACAGACATTTCATTTTGTAAATTCGATTACATTAGATAACAATGTATAAAAGGCTAATGTAATTTAATTAAAATCATTTAAATCTCTTTTAGAAATTTATAACGTGCAGTCAGGCAGTAAATCAACAGCAAATGTTGAATCGTTAATCACTCAAGGCAATTGAATTACTCGCTGTCGAAGAATATCATTCATCACTGGAATCCTTAATTGAAAGATTGAAACTTTGGTAGAGTCCAAGTTTCTGGAGCTGAAGTTATACTTAGGGTAAATGAAGGCCGTCAATTAATATATTAAATTTTATAAGATGTACTGAGTCAAAATAATTTTTTCTGAAATTGTGTAGATTCATTGTAAGTGGTGAAGGCAAATTTTAACTTAAGTATATTATTTTCACCCGTGCCTTCCTTTTAAGGTGTATGAGGCATTTTCTAATATGTATCAACTCAATAAATTCTTTCAATTTATTCTTTTCTTTAAATCAAAAGATGTTAAAAAGAAAAAAGTAACTTTTAATATGTTTTATCTCTCAGAATATATTTATGTGAATAATTGCTAAAATATTTTCTAAGAAATATTGGCAACATAGATGTTAGATTACGACGTAATAAATTCATGTAATCATTTTAAATTACAATAACAATGAACAGACATTTAGTAAAGAGGGTGTGTGAAAATACCTTATAGTATAACTTACATTCTTAAGATTGATTTTATTGGTCAATTACTTTATAAACTGAGTTTACTAAAGTTTTATAAAAAAAAATTTTATGTTTTCTACTTCACTAAACAGATTCGAATGTTTTTGAACTATACATTTTACTATAACTTCTAATAGTTCTATCTAAAATTAATTTATTAAGCTTGTTCTTAAAAAAAGTACTTATGTAAAGAAAAATTTGAAAAGGAAAACCAAAACTCTTAACAAAATAACATTAAATAGTTTTTTTTAACTTTTTAAATTCTTTATTCATTTATTTAATTGACGAATTTTTGTGACTGTAAAACAAACTGATGCAATTTAAATTCAAGAAGTATAATTATCAGTCAAGTTGGTATTATTTTTTATTGAGTATTTCTTCATTCCATTCTGCGTTCAGTATAACATTCAATATATATACAAGCTTAAATACATACAACTTTATTAAAAAGTGGGGTTAAAGAAACTGTAAAAATAATTAAGAATCCATTATGGAAGGATAATTTTGTTTAAGATCGTTGCCAGGACATAAATCAAAAATGTTACTACTATTATTGAAAAACAATTCTAAAGTCATTGACTGCAACTTAACGATCCAAAACTATTCATCTAGAGAAATAATTTTAGATATGTAAATCTCAGTTTTTTTATGAAAACTTATGTATAAACACACACGCGATAATAAGCAGAGAAATTAATATAATATATGATTTATATATTATTTATAATCAGATATTTTATACAAATAAATAGAAATAATATGTACTTTTAGGAAATTTTGTAATAATTCATACAAATCTTGTTCTTCGAGAACACGCACATTATCAATGTAACATTTTTTAAATTTCCTTAAAATGATTTTCTCTCTCAATATTATCAGAACTAAAAAACTAGAAAAAAATTCTTTTAAACTTAGGCATTTATTTTAAGTCATTTTTATTTAACTTATATTAAAAATATGCAATATAAAATTAAATTGGAACGCATCTAAAAACTTCAGAATTAAATTTTAAAATTACTCTGTTTATTAGAGAAGAATCCAAATTTTGTAACTATAACTTTCAAACTATTTCAAACAATAATCCTCTATTTAAATGACAATAGAAATTTTTTTATCAAAATATCTTGAATAATAGCATTAGTAAATATTATAGGATTCTTATAATTATATAAAGCATACCGTATTTTACAAAAATCATAATTTACGTTTAAATATACAATTAATAGAGATTTTTAAATTTAATCTGCAAATAACAGAGTACTTTCTTTTTTATAGAAATTAAATTTTGAAAAATAAGTTTATATATTATATTTAAAAATGTAAATACACCAAATTAATAATTTCCTTAAAGTGAAAATTTAAAATGTTTCGCGAAGATACTTAAGTAAAATATCACTTAAATTTCTGGAGAATATAGCACAATAAAGATTTTAAAAATACTTCAAAACTTCATATTGAAAATTGAAAGTAAAAAATATGCTACACATTTCTGTATAATTTGAATTATTTCGTAACTTGTTATCAAAATATATGTTACTTGGAATTTTATCATGTTGAAAAAATATTAATCCCATTGAAAACTTCCAAATAACCTGCAAACTTCCTGTTATGGAAGAAATAAAAATCTGTAAAATTATTGAGAAAATTTTCAAAACAAAAATTTTTACAAAATGGTTTTGAGGTTTATTTGCCGCTATAAATTAGGAATTTAAACATAATATAGAGGAAACAAAATTCATTATTATTGCAATATATTTTTATTGCTGAATAAACTGCTGAGGTTAAACACGTTACTCAATAATTCATGATTCAAATGCCTGAACTGCACTCAATAAAAACATTTATCGTGAATTTGTATATGTATGTTTATATATCTTCATAATAAAGTGCAAACTATATAGAAAAATTGCTCATTTCAATGAAAATTCATAAAATGCGATATTCTAATAGAGCAAACCAAATTGATTTTTATTTTTAAAAGAAAATCACAGAAACTTTTGTAATATAAGAAATATTCATGATATCTGGGTAAAAGATTTTACCATATACATGTGTGAGTGCAGTGTTTACAGAAAAATTTTCATTGCAATGAAAAGAAATTGGGCAACTTATTTCTAAAAGTTTTGGTATTTTTCTAAACAGAACAAACCAGAATCTTTTCCAAAAACCCTCAGTAATTTGTTCTGATGATAACACATTCATTATGTGATTTAGTATCATGAGCTTTATTCTGTAAAACATGTTATCACAAACATGTTTTACAGAATAAAGTCATATTAAAATTTAAACTTTGTAGAAGAGTGTTCATTTCAGTCAAAATATAAGATGTTATTTGCTATAACAGTAATATTCTATAACAGAACGAAGGAAAAAGCTATTTTTAAATTGTCGCTTCGAATTGTTTTATGTGGCTGGCACTCTATTTCATGAAATTTATTCTATAAGTTCTGTTATTTTAGATACAGATATAAAAAATTTACTCGTTTTAATCAAAAAGAGGTAAACGTTATTCATTAATAATGACATTTAAATCACTATTTTTAAATATTAACTGAATATTGTTATAACGTTGTAAGCGATCATTAACATTAAAAATCTTAGTTATAGATTTTATTACCATCTCTTTAGATCAAAACAATGTTTAATAAAACTTCATATATATTTACAAGGACGTGAAAAATTTATTTTTTGTATATTTGGACACAGAAATATTTCTTGTAATTTGAAATAGAAATGTTATGACCTGATAAGAAAAAGTTATATTTTTTATATAGTAACTTCTCTTAACTAAGAGAAGTTCTTAAAAATAAAAATTATAGTTGTAATTATAATTATAGTTAAAACAACAATGTAACTGCATAGTTGATTTAACATTTTTTTAAATACACTAAATTTATATATTCTAAAAAGTCTGAATACTTTATTGATGATCCTAAATTATAATTCTTTCTTAAATTCCTTTTCAGGTACATTTTGACTAAAATTATGGTTTGGTCAAAAAAATTGCTTCAAACATTTTATGATATATAACATACTAAACTGCTTATTAATTCTCAACTTGAATTCAAATGTCAATTTATCGATTTATCTTATTTATCATAAAGTAATTTATTCAGTAATTAATTCAAAGTAATAATAAGTTAGAAATTTGAGATATTTCAAAATGAAAATGTTGATTTTTTATTTAATGTTGAATATATTAATGATAAAAAAATTCTAAGGTCTCTCTCAAGATTAATCAATAAAATAATTCAGAAAACTCATAATGAGTTTTTCACACATACTTCTAATTTAACATTTAAAAAATCTAAAAAAATGAAACAAATAAAATAATATATAAAAATAAAGAGACAAACAAAACTTAATGGTCCAATTGTAAATTAATCAATAAAATTGATTAATTGATTTTCTATTTGAGTTCAGCTTTAATGTAGAACATTCTACAGATGAAATATAACTAACTCTTCTTTGCTAATATATTCTCTTTTTTAAAAAAAGAGGACAAGTATTTTTACTTGAGGTTAAAAGATTATTCTAATACAAATTAAATTCAAAAAATCCTTGAAAATAATTTTCATAGATTGTTAATGTTTAAAAAAATTTCGATTTAAAGAAATTGCTTTTTTTATTTGACAATTACTTTTTTCAAGAATGCCCGAATACAAAATCGCAAAACATATATTATGTTTTTATGTATGTAGCTATACCTAATGCTCAGTTTTACACCAGATGAAATAAGTACCATATTTTATGTTATAGACCATACAAAAGAAAATCATAAGAGGTGTTGGACGTTTTTTAATTCAATTTAGTTGTGAAATTATTATTAACTGAAAATTTTCATTCATATTTCAATACGTTTAAGATAAGCTGCTTATCGAGAAAACCGGATATATGTTCATTAGACAAAAATTGCACTTTTTTTTAAAATTTAAATAAAAATAGTAAATATTTTCATTATTTTTTTAATTATATTATAGGATTGTGAAACATAAACTAATCCAAAATCAATGTTGTCCTGATATAAGTTTTATTCCATTTGATACAGGAGTCAACTATTCAACCTCAGACAAAAGTTTGACGGAAAAAAACAAATTAAGTAATTTATTCACATACTTTTGAAATCAATCAAATTAAAATATTATTTCGTTCAAATAAAAGTGATGAGGAGATTTATTAAGAAGTTTCAAAGTGGTTTTTAAATATTGCAAATCCATTTGAGTTGAAATTTTATTTTATTTTTCTTATAACATTACAATAAAGTAAATTTTAAATGCTTACATTGAAGAAAAGTTGTCTGTCTTCTAAAGTAACTTATTTAAAATTTCAATTAAAATGAGATCTAATGAAAATAAAATTTACTTTTAAATAAATAAATTTAAAAAACTTCCTTTTCAAGAATTTATCATCGAACATTTAACTACAATTTATGTGACTTTCGATTCAATATTTTTTTATTCTCTTATACAGCTCATAAGTTAATAAAGAAAGATAAAACAGAAAAACTTTCAAAATTTTAAATTAATACTTTAATCAAAAATCACTAACTGAAGTTTTTCATATTTGCAGTGAAACTAATATCATATTCTACTAGCTTTGTAATATATTAGTTGCTTATTTGACTGGTTAAATCATGAACAACATTACTATTTCATTCTTATAAATTAAAATATAATTCACAATATTATCTACATTGAATATTTGTTTCAGACTGAAATATCTATTAAGGTGTAGTTTCTTAGAGGAACTGCATCAGTCCATTTTTCTTAGCTTTTAATTTCCATGCAACAAAATCTTATTTGAAAAATAAAGCAATACACAATAATGAATGCAAATATGTAATAGCAAGAGAGAAACAACTATTTCCCAATTTATTTAGAAAAATACATTTTGAAAGAAAGAGATTAGAGAAATTTAAATAAATTTTAAATCATACAAATTATGTATTTATGAATGAATATGTAGAAAACTCAATTTCATTCATGTAGGTTTGTCATATAATTTAAGTTTCGAAATATTCAAAACCATCTGTTATTAAAAATAATTGCAATTTGTTGTAGAATTATGTTTTTATTATATTATAGAAAATATTTTATATTTATTAGCGCAACAATGTTTTCAAAAGTAAGGACTTTTGCCATACCATTAAAAAAATACAGACAAAAGATGAAAAAAAATTTAAAATTTCAATTTGTAATAGAAAAATATATCTGAGATACTTAAATAATTAAATATATATGAAATAACATTTTTTTTCAGTTTTTATACTAATGTTACAAAAATAACTAGATATAGAAATTTAATGAAAGCATGCGCATATGCATGCATTTTATGCTCAACTCGAATATATTTGTGCATTGTGCATACATATAACTATTCCTTTTATTCCAATGATGTATTTAATGAAATTAAGAAGTACTCTCTATTAATTTATTGTATTAATTAGGGGAATATTGAACAAGAACTATCAAAATGCTATTTTTAAATATATATATGGGGCTTGTATTGATGCATTCAGTAAATAATCTGACATTTCAAACAAAATGATTGAGTTTCAATAGTCAAAAGTTATGTTTGAATGCATTCTACAAAATTTATCCATAAAAATTAATTCATTTTTAAATACAACTCTTTATTGATTTACTTCACAGTTAACTCGATGAAAGCTTATATAATCAATGAAAAAATCTAAACTTATACTTTTTAATTCAAAGGTCTTCATATTTTCTTCTGATATAGGTGAAAAAAATAAACTTTAATTGTTTAATTTAGATAACATTTTATTAAAGAAAATGATACGCTACACTGAATACCACACTGAAATTTAATGAGACACATATTTAATTATGAACTAATTAAGATCTAATAAATGCTTCTTATTAAATAAATTTCATATTAATAATATCATAAAAATAATTTATAATCACATGTTAAATAAACAGCATTCGACTTATTTAACACTTTGATTTCATTTCTTCAAATTTAAATATTTCATCATTTTTCTGAATACACATTGAAGAAGAAATTTTTGGACAATAAGAAATAGTTCTTAAAATTAAGAATAATATTTCATTTTGCTTATACCGCAGTTTTTTTAATATAATTGTGTTTCTACAACCAGATTTAATTTTTCGTATCATCAACTAATATCTTTCAAAGAATTTGATGAAACTTACGAGATTATCAACATAAAAACAATTGCTTATGCTATCAGAGATTACAATTAAGCAATCAATAGTTTTCCTTTTATTACTTCTTAATTTCGTGATAATATTTTCCATCTCGATTGAGAAAATAATGACAATTTTACGAAATGTTTACTAAAAGAAAATAGGTGATCCCATTAATTTTTCCTTTCATACTATCCAACTCTCTTTTTGTCAGCTTAAAATATGCATCGTGGATAAAACATTAGTTACTCCTCATCCAGCAGATCTTAAATATTTTCTTAATATATTAGAAACGTCAGGAAGATTTAAGGCCTCCAAGATGTTGAGGTACTGAGTTCAAAGTCCTTCATCCAGTATTTAACGAACCAAACTTGGTTCTTTATGACACTGTCTTGTCAGAAATTTTAAAGAATAAAAAGCAAGATGTTCGCTTCACCTCTTATTCCGCATACTCAGATAATATTGCTGTTATAGTAACTTGAAATCATCGTACCTTATTTTGCGCATATCTATTTTCCCTTCCACGTAATTAATTCGAAACGGGAAAATTTTTGACACTGGTGCCGTACAATCCATGATGCCTAATTTTGAGTTTGGTGATTTTTTGGTCATCGTTTTTATTGCGTCATACATATGGAGAAATATAAGAATTATGCAGAAAATTTTATTTTGGTAACCCTAGTACTTACGTCATCACGCACGTCATCTTGGCAATATTTCTTCATCGCCAAAAAAATTCAGAATTTGGAATCATCGGTTATACGGAACCTATATGTAAAATGTTATTCAATTAATATTGATTCAATTTGATGAATTTTCTTAAAGCCTAAAGTTGAAAATGCATAGGTGTTATATAATTTACTTTAAAAATAGTGTGCTTGAAAAATTTTACTCTGTCAAGAAACAACCAGTGATCAGTCCCAGTTATTGTTAAAGACTGATGCATAGAAAGAATACGCTTTGGCTTTCTATTGTCATATCTCTCAGTATGAATAATTGTAAATTTTTCAGAATTTTTTGATTGTAAAATGTGGATGTAGTTTTTCTATTCAAAAAATTTCTTTAGAATAGCATAACGTCTCCTATATGTAAATGCATACAAGATTTTCAGTATTAGAATTTGTAATGAAAAAATAGTTTACTTTTTTAATATACACAGATGCTTTTTATAATTATGGATATTGAAAAGGATTTTTGAGCAACTTACAAACACAGTCAAGTTTTAAAGTAAATTAATTAAATGCACTAGAAACTCTTATTGTGTCAATTAGAATCTTCTCCGATTATTAATTTAGATGAATTGTCTTACGTCATTTTAATTAACAGAATGTATATCGAAATATAAATAAAATAAAAGTTAAAATTAATATTTGACTGTACTTTTAATAGTGTAAATTGCAACAGCTAAAATTATTCTTGATACTACGAAATATATATTGTTTGTTTTTATATTGTTTAAATTATATATTGAAAAATTTGTTTAAATTATATATTAAAATATAATTTATTTTGAATCATTAATATTCAATATTTATTTAATACAACGCTATTTATTTAAGACAAATTTAATTTTTAAATAGAGTTATTTCATTAAGAATCTATGTAAAGAAATAATTTAAATACTGAAATTCTTAATGTCTTCAACTACTTTCATGTAGTTTGACGATTGAATTCTCACACACAATTACTGATATACAAAATACAAATAAGTTGTTTTGTATTGCTCTACTGATACACAACTTAAAAATGTTTAATTGGGAATACCCTTCAATATAAACCATAAAATTTATATTAGATTTTCAAATTAATTCATTTAAAATAAAATGACAATTAAAACATTCAGCGCTTTTACAAAATATGAAAAAAATTAAGTATTATCTAAATTACCAAATCAGTATTGAAAAAGGTAAAAGATTTCATTTGAGTTTTTCGATGGCAAAAACTTTTAAGTAAATTTCAAGAATGTTTCTTAATATTGTTTATTTTAAAACGGTTTGGTGAGCTCAGATATATTCCACTTGGTGGCACCACTTTTTTTTAACAGCAATCTGTTCTTCCTATGCAAATCACATGCTGAGTTCGCCAAAAACCACTTTGCACATGAGAAAACGGATCCAATGGCAACGGGTTATTTGCGAAGAGACAAGAAATGTGGTGGGTCATTTATCCGGTAAAAGGGATGCCGGACTAACTTTTTGGAGTAACTCAACTCCATTTCTAAAGGGGAGAATTTATTATACCTAATGGTTCCGCGAAGAAAACGATTTACGGATGAGATAAACTTTATTTATGGTGTCGAGAAAAGAAGAACACGGATTAAGTATATGGGCTGAGGCTGCAGAAACTTAAAAGTAAAGCAAAAAAAATGTCATAAACTTTTAAAATAAATAACTTGGCGAAATAATCATCTGTTCCAAAACTACTGTCTGATGGTTTTCATTTATCGGTGGTGCCAAATTGTAAACCTATCTCTTAAAAACAAACCTATATCGTGTATTTAATATTCCAAAGAGACAAATCGTAATCAATTTTTGAAATTGATGGGGATATATATGATTTGCAATGAGAGGTAGTAAAGCGTAATACATAAAAATCCCTGAAGTTGTAAATAAATTTTTAGCTTTGTTGGCAGTTTTTTTTTCCAGGAAATATTTAAGTTTAATTCTTTTTTTCGTTTAAAAGAGTAAAAGTTAGTAGATATTATTGGTGACAATTAATTCTTGAAAATTATCGGAATGTAACATATGATAGAATTACTTTATAATAAAACAATTTTAATGCTTTTAAAATAAATTGCTATTATTTCTTTTGGAATTGATTTTCCTATTTAATTTAAGGAAGCTAATGGAAAATTAATTACTCTTTGAAAACAACTCAGTAGTTTGACGATTTATATATTTAATAAATTCATTTCATTATATCATCGATAAATATTTCATTCCAAATAATTTACTTTCTAATTTGAAACGTTTTAGTAAAAAGTGATTAATAAGTACCAAAATAAAAGAAAATTAATTTAAAAATATTTCCATATTAAACCCTCCAGATACGTATTTTGTTTAGTAAAGAATATATTATATTGCTTCTAATTAATAAGCTATTTTCCAAAATCTGTAAATAAAAGTATATATATATATTATATATATATATATATATATATATATATATATATATATATATATATATATATATATATATATATATATATATATATATACATATATATATATATATATATATATATATATATATATATATATATATATATATATATATATATATATATATATATATATATATATATATATATATATATATATATATATATTATATATATATATATATATATATATATATATATATATATATATATATATATATATATATATATATATATATATATATATATATATATATATATATATATATATATATATATATATATATATTAATACAAATGGAAGTTTTTTAAGCTATAAGTTTGTATGTGAAAGTTTGCTTATTAAAGAAACCAATAGTTCTAATTGAAGAATTTTAATGTTGATCAATGCGTAGAATAAAAACTGAACGATCACAAATTTAATTATGTCTTTTTTGTCACGTTAAATGTGAGGGTCTCCAGATTATAGTATAAATTCCAGCCATAAAATATTTTCAGTAAGAGAATTGCATTTAAGAACTCCCAAAATTAGATTTTTGATGCATCAATATGTGATTTTAAATGCATTCTGCTGTATAGAAATGATTGTTGAGTCTGTATGCAGATCTCGCTGATGCATCTGAAACAATGTTATGGGTTTAAACTATGCATAACTTATAGATATGCTTACAACCAGAAATCAGTGATGTCCGTTAACCTCATGCAGCTACACAAAAGAATCCATCTATTTGGATCCATGAATCCCACGCTTGGATTGACCAAAAACAACATCATGTTCTATTCATGGATGAATTTTAGGACATAAAGTGATTCCCGAAGAGTTTTCCTCTGGGAAGAATCTGGATGACAGTATCACCCTGCTAACACCAGAGAAATAAATCATTATCTCTGTGGCATTAGCATCCTTATGAGGTAGTTATTACAATGAACGTGCTTACAGCGCTCATTATTTTCTCTGGCTGATAAGTAACAGCAGAACATACAGGGATACGTAAATCTTGATACTAATTAGGAAGTTTTTTGAAGAAATATAGAGGAATAATTCACATTTATAAATGATAACACTCGATAGCACAGCATTTTACTGGTGTCTATGTATTTTTTATATGTTAAGCATTTTTGATATGGTCTTAAAAGAGTCTTTGCACTCCACAAATCCTTTTCTGGATATTTCAGATATTAAAATAGGTGCTTCTAGAAAAGAGAAATTACCGTCACAATCTTTTTAAAATCCTCGTCAACAGCATTAAAGTTCTCTTTAATGCTTACATATTTATCTGTACTCTACTTTATATTACTCAAAATAATAAAGAGAGGAAAGAAGACAAAGCAAAAAAAAAATGTGTGATATAATGCATTCCATTTCAATTGATGTTGTTTTTCCTGGCATATCACTTTATGTTAAAGTCTTTATGAGATTTTTTGTTATCATACATTTTCATGCCTTACAGCATATTACAAATAAATTATTTTATATTTCTAAATTTTACAAAAATCTTTTTTCTGTCATAATATCTATTTTTTCGTCATTAACCGTGCTTTATGACACCACTGCACATCATTACAAATAAGTTTTTGAATTTGTTTTATAAAATAATCTCATTTTTCTGAATAAATGTGGTTATTTTAAGTACTTATAATCTTTCATATATAGATATTTGCAGTCTAAAGATAAATTAAAGTTAAGTTTAACATGAAATAAATTCATTTTAAGAATTTATTAAAAATTAATTACAGATACAGAAAAATTTTTATAAATTTACCTATGTATGGTTTTAACCATTGGCGGTTTTTCTTCATTTATATAGAAATGTACTCGACTTCAATGCAATTCATATAATTTAAATTTGGATATTAGAAGTTATGTAAAGTCTTTGAACATATAATTTATAAAAAAAAATATTTCTCTAAATTAAAATATAACTTGATGTAGTTTTATATTCAAAAGTTAATTTCTAAATACAAACAGGAGTATCAAATAAAATTAAGGCTTTTTACTTGTATGCTTTTTGAAAATGAAGTATATGAAGATTTAAAAATTTTGAACTATATATAGCATTTCAGCATAAAAAATATTTTAGATTGTTTAAACTAATTAGTTGAATTGTTGATCATTGTATTTGAAAGATACTTTAATATGATGTCATATTTCATGTATTAGACGTTAACATTTTTTCAAAATGATCATAGGAGAGTTTTCTTCTATTAAGGTATGAATTCATTTTTTTCTTCTAAAAGGGAAGAGCAAATTCAAAGTCATTTTATTATTCTGAGATATTGATGCTCAAACAATATTCATAATTTTATTCTATGAATTCAGTCAGTACATAAAAAGAATTGAATTGAATTCTACTAATTGTTTTGCCTTTTTTTATAGCAGAATCAATTCAATCAATC
Organism: Latrodectus hesperus; assembly: GCA_037975125.1. NCBI lineage: Eukaryota > Metazoa > Arthropoda > Arachnida > Araneae > Theridiidae > Latrodectus > Latrodectus hesperus. Next base: position 24,973,892 of record CM075858.1, read on the forward strand.
ATAATTCGCAAATTTAAAATTGCTATTTTTCTTTTTACTAGCATTAACATAAAACAATTTCACGAGAATGAAAATATTTTTGGACTGTAATTTCAATTTCATCATTTTTTTAAATTTACATAATAGCTCTCATTTTGATCACAAATTTAAATTTTTAAATTTTTTTCTCCTTTTGCTAAGTTGATTTAGAAATTTACGATTTATAAATGAATTTATATGTATATAAAAAATCTTTTAAACAGAAGCAATAAAAAATTAAGTGCAAAGTTTTATTCCTTGTTTAATTTTAAAATTCCTCTATTTCTTTTTTTAATTTTTAGTGTGTTTCTGAAGTAATACAAAAGTTATATGATACTTTTCTTTAGGCATATTAATAAAAAATCATTTATATTATCTTATAATTTAAATTTTAATAATAAGTCATGCATGTAATTCTGAAACTTCCAACATCACAATCAGTGTAGCTTTAGGAAGTTACATCCTTCCTTTTATATACTTTGGTGTATCTTTATAACAAAATTAAAGTTGACTATTTTAGTTAAGTATGAAAAATAGAATGTGAAAGAATCATGAATAAGAAATGAATCTGCCCAATGAGAGATTTAAAGACTTTGATCATCCGAATAATGAAATTTGTATTTCTAAAAGATTTTGCTTGTGAAAGATTTATACAGAATTTTGAACATTTTAGAGTTAATAAATGAACTCAAATTCAGATAACATTTTAGCATTTTTAAAAGATCATGTGATTTATAAATTTAAAGTCATCTAATACATAGTACACATCATTTATGATGGAAATTTTCCCTTTGATTTCTTTAAAATTTTCAAGTTATTATTATTTTTATTTGAGAGAGAATGAAACAGATAAATAATTAAAGATTTTTCTAATCTGTCTTTCTAGATAATAAATCTTTATTTAATCTTTTTATAATACAAAATAATTAAAATTTGATAGATTATAGTTAATACAAACACACACATTTAAATCTTTAAAAAATCGAAATTTCATTCTAAATGAGAGATGAATTCATTTGCATATTCTTTCTTTTTATCCATAAATTACAACTTGTATATATTTTTATGTTCTACAAAATTTATCAAAGCTTTTAACTTATTACTCTTAATTTTTCCTTAAAAATTTTTTAAACTATTTTCAAGTGAAAATATCATAATTTTATGAAAAGGAACTATTGAAATCAGTTAATTTTCATTTAATAATTTTTTGAATGACTGAATTTTTGTCAAACAGCTATTAAATTATTTCTGAATATAAAATTGTCCTATAAAATCGCAATTTTAGACATTTTCTTGTTATATTAACAAAATAGTTGTTTGGTAATATTTAAAAATTTATATGAGTTTTCTACACTGAAAATAATATATATCACTACTATTTCAATAATAAATGCTTATTATATTTGATTGAAAAAATTATGAATATTTCTGTACTATTTCAAGAGAACAAAACTTAAAAATAAGTAGAAATGTTGAAACCACGACATTATTTGATATTCTTATTCAGATTAAAATACTAATATAAAATTTATAAGAAATAACATAAATTAAAATTAATTTGGACTAGTTTATACAAAATGTTCAGTTAAAAAAATTAATCAGTCCTCAGAAACATTTTTGTTAAAAATTTTATTTATGTGGTGACTTAATAAATAAGAAATATATTACCAGACATCTTGAAGATTTAGAATAAAAATGATTAAATAAATGTAAGAAATGAAGAAAAATTATGTTTAAACATATTACATAAAAATACACTTGAATGAACAAAATATTTTTGATAGTATAATGTTTGCAAAATATTTTTATAAATATGCATTTATGTATATTTATTTACATAAGAAAATTCAATCATGTATAATTTATTGGCATTAATGTCATTTTTTTAAATTAATAGTAAACAATAAAAATTTAAAAATGTAAAAAAATAAAAATGGCATTTGCAAATTGAAAAGACTTTTAAGAAAAATAATATAGGATTTTTAAAATGAAGAATAAAAAATGTAATTTCTATATGTTTGACTGACTGTTTCCACAAAACAAAGTTTATACTCCGGAAATACTTAAGAAAGTTTCAGCTTAAATTGTATAAGCATTGTGAATCGATTAGGCATGGTGAAGTAAATAGCAAAGAAAATTCAACTGAAATTGAAAACGTGAATAATTTGTTTCAATATTTGAAAGAAAATATGCCATAATTTGATAAAGATGTTTTTGACGATCAATTTAAATTGTCGATACCAATACTCATTTATAAAATAAAGAATGTGAAGGACAAGCGTAAATTCATGTAAAATTTAATAAATAATATAAAATTTACATAAAGTCAATAGAAGTTCAACATAGTAATATCAAATTTAAAAGATCTGATAAAAGTCTTTGTTAGCTTCTGCAAACTTCAAAACCAGATAATTTCAAAAATCCTTTTATGAAACCTTTAAATAAATTTGCCCTTTATAGTATTCTTTGCCTGATATAACCTTCTTAAATACAACTGCCATTTAAATTGGGTATAAAACCAATTAAGAATTCTAATATTTTCTTTATACCTCTTCATTTTTTGAAAGATAATTGAGAATAAACTTGATGTAGTTAGAAAAAGTGGCGTTCTGGTTACCAGAAAATAACATTACATTTGAATATCTAATGTACTCACTAACGAAGTCATTGGTATGTAAAATAAGTCATAGTATCAATGACTGATGACCAAATGAAATGATACTTCTGATGGTGACAGGTCAATTTTCCTGGCACTTCTGATTAATTGCTTCCACTAAAGTTATGAGAATTCACCCACTTTCTAAAAGATGATAGCCTATTTAATAAGCCACTTATTATTAGGATGTTACTAATTCTGAATCTTGTAGTGAAAAAAGTAAAATAATCCTTACGGCCGGGAAATGAAAATGAAAAAATATATAATTTTTTTAACAATTTTAATAAATTTTCTTGCACAATTATATGAAATTATTTTTTGTATTTATTGAATGATATAATTGATATTTGAAAAACCCTCCAATGAAAAGCATATTATATCTCAATATGAACATTATATTTATAATAAAAATACCTACTTTTTAGTTTGCTCACTAATATTTTTGTGAATGTTATTTTAATAATTTCCGCAAATATTTTTACGTTGATATATTGTTATTCTTCTTATTAATATGTTTGTGATACAATATTAAAATTAATTTATAATTAGAATGGTATTTTCTTTTTTATTTTGAATGCAGAGTTATAATAATAAACAATTTTTCAGAATAATTTCAATACAGAATGTAAAAGAACGCTTCAAATTTCTTAGAAAAAATTTGTCATAAAATAACATAAAAATGTGTGTTTTGCATGTATTTTTCTCTAATGCGTCACAAGAAAAAATTTTAACTTTTCATAATGAATTCAAATGAAAAATGCAATTGCATTGTAAAACTTATTAAATTTAAATTTCAATAAGGTATAAAGCATTATTTTTTGTTTTGTTTAAATTAACCAAAAGATAAAATTGTGACCAAATGGGAAAATATTTAATAGCTTAAGTACATATTTATACAAACGTTAGAAAAACATTAATCAAAAAATATATTTCTAAATGTTGACTTTTTATAGCAAAACTAGATTCAATCTTTTGATGAAAGAAATGAAGAGAATAATGATAAAATTATACTAACATATTTTTAAACAAAAATTGAATAAAAATATGTAGAAAATGTTTATTTTTCAGAAACTTCTATTGTGAAATTTTAATCAATTAAAATTTTTTCTTGGGTGTAAAAATCTATAACAATATTTAGCAGTAATGAAATAAAAAAGTTATTTATTTTCTTTGGTTTCAATAACATCAAAAATTACCTTAAATATCAAGATTTATATCTTCTTTAATAATCTTTTAAATAAAGAAAGAATAAACTTGGTATCCGATTTTAAGATGGTTTGGTTGTAGTTGGAGCAATACATTTTAAATTTCCTGTTTCTTTTAACCAAATCCTGTAACTACAGTTAATAATCTTGCACTTTTGGCCACAGTCAATTTAAGAGGTTGCCATTTGAGATGGCAATGCATCTTTTTGGAAAGAAAATGGCTTCTACAAAAGTGTTAAGACCTGTTGGCCAACTATGAAAGAAGGCTTTTGGTAGCGTCACTTATAAAACTCAGTAACAATGTTCACTTGTGATTTTCAGTTCGTGAGCATTGCGGTACCAAATCATTTACAATGCATCTATTTTATGCTTATTCGCAATCGGCTGAATATATCTAAATGTGTTGGTTTAATTTACAATATTTCAAACATTGCTCACATTCACTGTAAAATTTATCACAAAATGTTGTGCACACCAAATTTGTTTTATTCAATGTAAATTTTTCTGGGTAGTATTTAATGAAATGATGAAAACGAGTAGAAAAATGAAGACAAAATCAAAATATTTACAGGTGCTTTTTAAAGGATTCGTTGCTGAAAAAGACAAGGCCTTTTAAAAATCTGAAACAGAAAAATAGCCTATAGTTATTACAAATAATTTCAATTTGAGCTGCAACTTCCAAGTGCCAAGTTTTTGATTTATTGTTGAATACTATTGCAATGGTGAGGTTCGGAAATTTGAGAAAAATTCCAAGAAAACCCAAATTCGTTTTTTAAATAATTGAATGACAGAGATAAATTCAAAACAAAACAATAAAACTTAATAATTTGTTTTAGTAACTTAATTACAAGAGGAATTTACATTTACAGTTAAAACATTCTCGATTAAATAACTGAAATTCTAACATTATTATTTGTTTTATGACAATTACACATTAATATATCATAACTGAGTGTGACCAGACGGACAAGGAACGAGAGATCAGACTCACCCCTTTTAGAAGTAGCAGTGTGGTGTCTTCTATCGCCAATGGCATTACCGGCTCAGGATCTCGCTTGGCTTGCTCATTGCTCATGAGCTTTCCTCCTTTTCTCTGCTATCTCTCCTCAAATTTTATCGTCTCTTCTTATACTCATCTATTTGTTGGACATCTGCAGCTCCATTCAAGAAAGTCGAGACAGGGTTCCTACTGCCCTGTCCAGTAGGAGCCCTGTCTCGACTTAACATACTCGTCGATCATAACATACTCCGTTTACAACTAACATCTTTTTAGCTTCTTATTATGCTCAATGAGGATCCAGTCCTCAATTGTGGACTCCTTTTCTATGACGGGCTTCTCTGGGGCTTCTGTGTGTCTTCTCTATTTTTAGATGCAGTATTTAATTCTCGTCTTAGCTCCTCCTCTTTACGCCATTGGTTTTCCAAAGTTCCATACTACCTCCTACACTTCTATGGGATAGGTCAGAAATCTCTCTCCCTCAATCCCGACAGGTCAGATTTACAAATAATGCATATCATAAAACATAAACTTTTCTTGCAATTTTCTCAAGATCACTGCATCCATTCCGAAAGGAAGAATTTATTCTTTTATTGCACTTGTTTGATTGTGCCAATTTTTATTACATCTTTTCCTTTATATTATTACAGCTTAGTTTGAAAGGAAAAAAGGAAACTCTTACATTTAAAGTGCAATAAAATTATACATATCTATTTTCTCAGGGTTTAGTTACGTCGTTTTACACTACGACAAATATATCACTTACCATCATAAAAATAGAAAGATTGTTCTCAAGTCATAAAAATATTAAAGCAACTGCCTCATATTCAATTACAATCTCAGAATCAATGGTGCATCCATTAATGTCATAAAAGACAAACTTTAGTTTAATCAGCAGCCTAAATAACAGATATTTTCAAAGACAAATTTTCAATAAAAAATCGGACTAATTTAAGAAAATATAAATGTGTAAGAATAGATAGAAAATTATGTTCCTAAAATATTGATTGAACAAAATTTCTCAAATATAAGAACATTAGTTGTAGAATAGTTTATATTTAATATATATTTGGACAAAGATTTGGGAAAACAGCATGATGAAATGGACACCGCGTTTTTTAAACTAATTTTATTTTCTATATGCCTCTGTTCCCATAATTACCGAGTATTATAATAATTTTTTATAAATTTCTGGATACCTAAAATGCAAGACGTGGAGAGTTCAGAAATATCCCAGAAAATTTTACTTTAAAGATAAACATTATACAAAGATACCTTATACATGTTGCACTGGCTGCCCAGGACATTATGAATGAATACAAGAGGTATGCGGGAGTGAAATTCATAACACAATAGTTCATTAATCTCTCACCACAGTATTTCTATACTCGAATCGATTATCATGTTGTTGCCGGGGATTTGTCAGTAAAGGCAATGTCATTTCATTCCATTGCCCATGTTCGTCACTCATTGCATTATTGACTGCTCTAATACCTGAGGTTTCGAACTAAGGATAAGTAAGGCAATAGACGCCTTGCTTTATTTACTTAGCTGCAAACGACGAATAGTACAAACAGAATTTAAAAAGTTCTAACAGACTAAACCTGTTGTTCTATGGTTCATGATGTGAAAGTGAGATAAATAACTGTAATGTACCTAGTATGTCCATTATCAAGTGGATAAAGTGGGTGAGACGAAGTTGATGAAAAGATGTGGGTCCAATCAGTCCCATCAGTGCCCCGCTCTGTCCTGCATTGAACTATTACAGATACTCTTTTAATTCAATCACCAATTTCTCAGAAAGGTAATTAGCAAACCCTATAGGTTACTAATCTTTTATGATCAATCTCAAACACTTACTCGAAATATGCTCGATGACACATGCATTTTTAAGCAGCTTAACAAAAAAATACACAAAAGGAATACTTTAAAGTTGTGTTTTGTTAACCTTTTATGCAGTGCTTGCAGATGACACTACAATCGCTTGTGACTTGCATTAGGTACTGCAAAGCAAATAACTTTCATATCTCATTGCTACAAATTTACGATGTAAATTTCACATGGTTTGCAATCTTCCTTCTGGTTGTTGCATTTTGAATGGTGTAGCCAGTAGTGTGTCATTGTGATAAACCCAGCTATAAGTTAAAGTCGAATACAATTATAAAATTTAGATACTTATATAAAGATTGATTGTCTCACACTTCCAAGCCAGTTTTATTTATAGAAATTATGTTTAACCTCTTTGTATATTGTGAATATATGTTGATGAATTTTCACATTATGTTAAATGACTGGCATAGGATATAAATATGAAAATTTTTCTGGGTGTCGTTTGTTCTTATTTACTTTTTCAAAAAATTCTGGAAATCAAGAAAGTTTTCTGGATATCTTCTTCGCAACATATAAATATTATCCCCCATGTGGGGTTGCTAGTCCACCATCGGGCGCCTCCCCATGTGGCGGATTGAGGAATGCTTCCCAGATATGGGTGGTACCGGGGAAATGAAATACCCGGGGCGCACCAAAACTAGCATGCAGCGTCTGTCTCAGAGAGCTGCTTCTACAGTGTCTGTTCTCCATGTTAAGAGCGGCTGGCTTTTGGGGGACTTCAACCTCCGGTGCCCCAGACCTTCAGGTCCTTGAAAATGCTCACTTATTCTTTACCATGAAGTATATTTTTGATTTTATGGGGTTTGTATAGCCTAACTAGACAACCAGATGTAAGTAACAATATTATCCATTTTCAAAAAATATTCTTTCGAAAGCATCTCGTAAAGTGTTTTCGAATACCTTACAACAGTTTTTAGCTATTAACTGATAAAATCAAAACTGCAATATTTGATTAACCATAAATGGCCTAATCGTATAACTACAGGTTTCAGAAATAAAAATTCTCCGTTTAATACTATTAAGCAAAGTAAATTCGATTTTGCATTTCTACTTTCGACACACAGCATATTGGAATGTTTCTGAAATCTCTCTAGATTTTTCTAATGTTAATCTCAAACATGGCCTAATATCTATGAAGAAGCCTCCCAAAAGGGTGTTGAATATCAAATTAGAGAATAAAACTTTTAATCCATATTGTTTACAGTGACGAAAGCTATAATGTTTTATTATATATAGTATTTTTATAAATTATTTTATAAGAACAAAATTAAAATTAATATTTCGTTTTCTTATTATCAAAGCTATAAATCGCTTCTGTATTAATATTTCTTAATTTTGCTTATTTTTTCAAATAATGCATTTTTATTTTGTTATGTTGTTTGTAATTAAAAATCTAAATTCCTATCTAAGACGTTTTAAAAATTTCTTTAAAAAATTTAACCTTAAAATACTGCAAATTAACTTTATCACAAGGAATAAAACTAAATATTAAATTTTAATTTTTAATATGACATTATCTTTAAATTATGATTTTGAATTTTCAGTTTGAGTATAACTCAGATCTTTTTGTGTTTAAAACTGTATTACGGAAAAATGTAATTAACATTAATTAATAAGTAATTGTTTAATAGGTATGATTACAAATGTAAATAATAAAAATAATTGGGTTAAGCGGGAATTTATAATACATTTTTATTAAAAACATTTATTGTTATATTGATACATTGAATTTTATAGATTTGAATTTACCCAAGGGTATTTCAAGTGAATATTTTAGAAATAAACATTCACTTGTAGTTATAATTGTTATTTATGATGCATATTCGAAACTCTGCAGCTTGATTTGGTGTAATAAATCATTTCACAATTTTGAAATACTTCATTAAGTACAAAATTGATTGATTGTCAAGAAAGCTTAAGGGGTTTTGAAGAATTATTCTTGCTTAAATTTAGTAAGTAGGTTGAACAATGATTTTAAAATGCATTCATCACATGTGAGTGATAATATTTGCGATTGCTAATATAAAATTAGAATAAATTTTAATATTGCACATTTCTTAATACTATCTGTTCTTACTTATTATTTATCATAGATATATTTTGCTCATGGCATCAATTGAAAATAAATTTTCTTCACACTTTAAACACATTTTTAGCATCTTTAGTCTATTAAAAAAATAAGATAATATCGTGTATTGATATTATTTCCTTTTTTGTCATACCTTAATAAAGTTTTAAATTTAAAGTTTTCTTCTTAACTTAATGTATTGTTTAATAAGCTTTAAAAATTGGTAATAAGTACTGATTCTTATTTAATTTATAACAGTTAAAATAAGAAATACTTAAAATCTGTCCATAAAAAAGAAAACTTCAGAAATAATGAATTAACATATATCAACAGAAAGATCAAAGTGTGATTATACTGTATCTGAATTAGATATATAAAAATAAATTATTTCTTATGAAAATAAATATATAAATAACTAGTTTATAACTCATGAAATTTTTATATTGTTTTTAACTAATATTAATAAAATAAATTCAAAAAATTACATCAACTTTAGTATAAATTGCTATAAAAATATTCCATATTGGAAAAGTTTTCACCAGAGGTCTAAATTTGCTTGTTCCAATATTATGTACTGTTTCGAAATTTTAATTATTATTCATAATGTTTAAATTTTGGAGCAATAATTAATAAAACTGACTCAGATTTATAAAATATTTCTTTAAAACAATGATTTGCTAAATGGATCTCATTAATTTTAGTCAATATTATTAAGAGATCGTGACATATCTTTAAAAAAATTTAAATTTAACATAAAAGAGAATTCATAATAATATTAACATAAAAATTTTTATCAGAAATTCCGCTTCTGATTCTGAAGAAAATTATTGGTTAGATTGGAAACAAGATTCACTCTTGGGAATCATATAATTATAAAACTCAGCTAATCAGAAAGCGATCTAGCCATTAGGTAATTTAAAAAAGTCAAAACAAAATTGATCTACATATTTAGGTACTATTTTATTTCTATTATAAATTTAAAATTAAAAAGTAACTCTTACTTTCATTTTTTTTTGTTTAAAATTTATGTTACCTCAACGAATGTTTATAAACATTTAATATTTTTAATCCATTTAATACGCTAAAAACAACCTGCATTCATTTTCAAAATCCGGTTAACATGTATTACACACACACGACATGTATCGTGATTTTTCTCGAGTTTATTAGCTATAAATAAATTTTTAATTAAATATTTTTTAACAAAAAACTTGTGTTATTGTAGTGTTAGGATATTCTTCATTCTCTTCACATGATGGCGCTGTAGTCATTGAGAGAGAGGAGGGAGTCCGCTCCGGCGGAGAGAGATTGTCTTTGACCAGCGAACGAGGAGGTTTAGCTGGCTCTCCTTGGGTGTTTGTTCTGTTGGCCGTGTAGGGCCATAATCAAATTTATATTAATTAGAATTTTAATATACAATACTATTAATTATTAATTTTAATTTTTAAATAAATGTTTGTATTTGTTCGAGTTGTGCTTTCTTCTACAGAACAGACACTACACTGGCGCAGTCGACAGGATGACGAGCTGACGTTTCTGACATAATCTGAAACGGAACTGAGAATTTGTTTATTTGACTGTTTGTGTTTTACAAGTAATTGAAATGGCTTTTCTCGCAAAAGGAAAGAAAGAAGATTTACGAGCTATTGCGGTGGAATTAGGCATTGAGAATGCTGCGAATCTAAAACTTTACGAACTTAAAAAATTGATAATAGAAAGCGAAAACTACGACGAAGATTTCATTAAAGAATTCTTAAATTCGTTGATTGAAGAACGAAAAAGAAATGAAGAAATTGAAAAGCGGAAAAGATTGCAAGAAATTGAAGAACGAAAATGGAACATGGAAATGGAAAAATAAAAACAAGAAATGGATTTCGAGCTTCGAAAACTAAGTTTAATGGGAAAGGAACGAACAGGAGAACATAACTTACGAAATACTGGTACTGATTTTCATTTTAAGGCGAAATTAGGTTTAAATAATATTCTACAGAAGTTTGATCCCAAAACAAATGATATAAGTTTATATCTTGTCCTCTTCGAAAGACAAGTTAAAAGTATTGAAATTAAAAAAGAACTTTGGGTTGCGCATTCAATCGGATTATTGCCGTATGATGTTGTACAAATTATAACAAGAGAAGAGGAAAAAGTCACCGAGGATTACGACAAAGTAAGAAGTTTACTTCTCAAAAGGTATAAAACGACCCCGGAAAAATTTAGACAGTTTTTTGCGAAGCACCATAAGAAACCAGAAATAAACTGCCAAGATTTTGCTTATGAACTGAAAAATTATTTCTTCGAATGGTTCAGTGGACGAACATTTGAAGAGCTATGTGATCTAATAATAACCGATCAAATAAAACGCAAAGTTTCCTTAGAAATTAAAGAACATTTTATTGATGTTTGGTCAAATTTTAAAACTCCAGAAAAAATAACAAGTAAATTGGATAATTATGAAAATGTCAGAATGAATACTAGAATCAAAGCGAAAGAATTTCCTCGTAAAGAATATTTCAAGAGATATAATTATAACGAACAAGAACAAAAATATTCGGCAGAGTCAAAACATATTCCTCCGTATATTAGACAACAAAAATCTAAAAATTTTCGGAAAGAAGAAAATTTTGAAAAAAGAACTGTGAAAGAATGTTATATTTGTGGAGATTCACATTTTGCGAGAGAATGTCCAAAAAGATTTAAATTAAATAATAAGAAAAGCGATGTTCTAACAGCAGAAATTCGCTCCCAATTATTAAAAGAAAAAAGAACGGAAATTGAAATAAATCCTCTTCAATATGTGGGTATTTACGTAGATAATACTCCAGTGACTCTCTCGTACACTCTGGATGCCAACTTCCAGTCATAAATAATGACTTTATTCCAAAATCAAAAACAGAAAAAGGAAGAATATTTTAATCAGTGCTTTTGGAGAAAAGATAGAAACTGAATTAATGAGCTTTCAAGTAGCGTTAAAAACGGAAAATAATAAAATGTTCTCGAAACCCATCGAAATAATTGCAGCTGTTACGAATAAAATCCAATGGTATCAACAAAACTTTATTATTTATTGGAAAATATAGTGCTTGAAGAAAACAAGAAGTATGCCGCCTGCTTTGTTTTGGCGTCACAAGAAGTTGAATATCATAATGAGACTGCTGAATCATAACACGCCGAAAATATGGGTGAGTTTCTCTGTTCATATGACGCCACGAATCCGGATGTTTCTGATGATGTGGAAGTGCTGGAAGCCGAAACAAATTGTAAACTGAGCCAATCATTACAATTTAAAAAAGAACAACAAGAGTGTGCCTCTTTGGATGAAGTGAGATCTTCTTTATCACGTGGCAAGGGTAAATATTTTGAATTAGATGGCATTTTATTCCACAAAGAGAAAGTTTGTGGTGAAACTGTAAATCAGTTAATTTTACCGAAATGTCGCCGTCAGAAAGTTATAGATTTAGATCACACATCTGTTTTTGGAAATCATATGGGATTAAAGAAAACAAAAGAGAGAATTAGATATACTTTTTACTGGCCGAATATGTCAAATGATATTTTAAACTTCTGCAAATCATGTAAAGAATGCCAATTACGGTCTCCTGAGAAGTCTTCCGATAAAATTCCTATTTCTCCAGTGCTTAGACCAGACCTACCGTTTGAAGCTGTGAACTTGGATATTATTGGGCTGATTGAGCCTTCGTCGGTACGTAAACACAAATATGTTTTAGTGCAATAGATCACCATTCGAGATGGCCAGAGGCTATTCCTTTACGTTCTCTAACAGCAAAGGTAACTTGTGATGCGCTATTGGAGATTTTTATGAGAACTGGTATTCCAAGTGTTATTGCCAGTGAACAAGGGACTAATTTTACTTCTAAATTAACACAAGAATTTATTAATCGCTTAGGATGTTCTCCCAAATTTTCAGTGCCAGCGTATGCTGCCAGCAATGGATTAATTGAAAGATATGATAAGGTTCTGAAGAACTCTCTTCATCACGTCATACGATCAGAACCCAGCAATTGGGATAAATATATCCCTTATTTACTCTTCGCTTACAGAGAAGTGCCAAATTGCACTACTGCTGTTTCTTCCTTCAAGCTTTTGTACGGTAGAGAAGCAAGAGGACCTTTAAGTGTTTTGAAATCAAACTGGACTGGTGAAATCCCTATTCCATTAAATATGAATAAATCTGTTGTTGATTATTTACAAGATCAGAAGGTAAAATTTGAAAGAGCCGTCGAACAAGCCTCATTGATAGCTGCTGGAAAACAACAAGCCTACACCGACTACTTCAATTGCCGGACTGTTCCTAAGGAATTTAAGGTGGGTGATCAAGTTTATTTATTGATTCCGGACTGTTATAACAAATTGTATGCTAGATGGACAGGTCCTGGTGAAGTAATTGAACACTGCCTACCTAACTTCTATAAAGTTAAACTCCCAGATGGAAATATTAGACATTGCCATGTAAACAAGATCAGAAAATATTTTCCAAGGGTCAATGCTGTGGAAATTATCTTTGAAAATGACAAAGAATTTCGTGAAATTCATACTTCCCCAAGACTTTCTAGTAAATTACATACCAAAGATTCTTTACAAAATGTACACATGCAACATTTATCTAGAGATGACAGGGAAAAGATTTTCAGTTTATTACGTAATTATAAGACTTTGTTTACTGGAAATGTTTATTACGTAATTATAAGACTTTGTTTACTGGAAATGTAAAAATAGCGAAAGTTGATGAACATAAGATTATATTAGAAGAAGGGAAAGAACGTTAAAAAAACCTTATGTTTACAGAATTCCAGAGGCTCTTAAATCCCAAATAGATGACCAGATTGATGAATTATTGGAATTAGATCTCATAGAGGAAAGCTCGGCTGAAATAGCACATCCAGTGGTATGTGTGAACAAAAAGGATGGAGGAATAAGGATGTGTATCGACTACAGATCTCTTAATGCTGTGACAAAAACGGATGATTTTCCTATGGAAGATTCAATGCAATTAATTCATTGTATTGGAAAGACTAATATTATTTCCACATTGGATCTATTGAAGGGTTACTGGGCTATTCCAGTTGAAGAAGCTAATCGTGATTTCACCTCATTCAAAACCCATAGATCTCAATATCGTTTCAAAGGCATGCCGTTTGGATTGAACAATGCCGCCGCTACATTTCAAAGGGTGATGAATAAAGCGCTATCTTCCTTTAAGGAATTTTCACGTGCTTACATTGACGATATAGCTATATTTTCGAATAATTTAGAAGAACATTTATTGCATCTAAATATTATTTTAGCAAAATTAATGGAGCTCAACTCTACTGTCAATATAAACAAGTGTGATTTTGATAAGCCTCGTATCAGGTTCTTAGGACATATTATTGGCTCTGGAGAACATCAACCTGATCCGGAAAAAGTGCAAGTTATACAGCAACTTAAAAGACCAACAACCAAAAAGGATCTTAGAAGTGTGTTAGGGTTGCGTAACTTATATCGTGAATACATTCTTAAATATTCTGAATTAGTATATCCTTTAACGGAGTTTACTTAGAAACGTGTGCCTGACAACATTCCTTGGACTGAAGTGCACGACACAGTGTTTACATCTCTAAAACAAGCCCTAGTTAAGGGTCACCTTCACTTCACACTCCATCACTAGGTAAGCCTTTCATAATTTACTCTGATGCTTCTAAGGTAGAAGTTGGTGCTTGCCTGTCTCAGCGTGCCAATGATAAAATTTATCCAGTTTCATATGCTTGTCAAAAATTGAATAAAACTCAACAATCTTGGTCTACAATTGAACGTGAAGCTTATGCAATAGTGTGGTCGTTAATAAGGGTTGAATCGATAATTTTTGGTTCAGAAATTGAGTTTTATACTGACCACAATCCCTTACCATACTTAATCAAATGTGCATCTCAATCACCTCGTCTTCAGTGGTGGGTGTTTATTCTTCAGAGATATAATATAACCATCAAACCTTGTGCAGGAACTAAGATGCCTCATGCAGATGCTATATCTAGACTTTTTCCAGATAAAACTGACTTTAGTGCTTAGTGTAAAAACTCTTTATATGTAAAAATAATTCAGTGAAAATAATTTATTTTATTTGTATCTTTGTATTTGGTATATTGTTTGTTTACACCAATTGTATTGGTATATTGTTAGTTTACATTAATTGTGTTGGTATATTGTCTGTTTACATTAATTTTACTGGTATATTGTTTGGTTACATTAATTTCAATTTATATATTTAGTGGATAGATTTATTTTATCATTGTATTATATCTTCTTATATGCATATTATTAATATTGATTATTCTATGCATACTTGTGAATTTTAAGTAATTCATTTGCAAATAATTTTTTCTATATACCTATAATTATTTCCTTATTCCAAGTTCATATTTATTTTATGTTTAATATTTATTTAATTGTTTGCAAAAATATTATTAAGTCTGAGGTACTATTTTGTATCCTAACCTATTTAATTCAGTTATGTGTTTATGTGGAATATAAACCCAAAACTTGTGGGAAGGGTGTAGTGTTAGGATACTCTTCATTCTCTTCACATGATGGCGCTGTAGTCATTAGGAGAGAGGAGAGGAGGGAGTCCGCTCCGGCGGAAAAAGATTGTCTTTGACCAGCGAACGAGGAGGTTTAGCTGGCTCTCCTTGGGTGTTTGTTCGGTTGGCCGTGTAGGGCTGTAATCAAATTTCTATTAATTAGAATTTTAATATACAATACTATTAATTATTACTTTTAATTTTTAAATAAATGTTTGTATTTGTTCGAGTTGTGCTTTCTTCTACAGAACAGACACTACAGTTATTATTTAAGTATATGTGATTAATGCAATTTCTTGTTTGAACCGATTTATCATAATATGTTCGTAAAACGGAAATGCATTGTAAAACTCATATAATGTCAAAAACATATAAATTGAGAAATAAATAAATTCAATATTTTATAATAGAAAACTTTTGTTTTTATTTAAAAATAAGTAATTAATGGAATTTCTTGTTTGGACCTCCATGAGTATGTGATTTACCAGAATGTGTCAACCAAACGGAAATTTAACATAAAACTCTTATAATGTTAAAAAAACATATAAATCAAAATAAAGAAATTATATATATTCTATATATATATATATATATATATATATATATATATATATATATATATATATATATATATATATATATATATATATATATATATATATATATATATATATATATATATATATATATATATATATATATATACTGATATACTGCTCTTTTATTAAGGTCAAGAAGGTGTGTCTTGATAATGATATCACGTTGCCTACTTTCCATCAGAAACTGGGGATTTCTGAAAACAAAATAAACAAGGATTTACCTTAAGACCAAAAGAAGAAGACAAGCGACTGCAAACGTATAATGTACTGGCTTAACACTTTAATCAGGACAACAACATTTCGCTTAAATTTTATAACTCTGAAAAGACAGTTTCTTTTGAAAAAGATCGCAGTCTGTAATTTAGAAATAAAGAGTGTGTTATATCGTAAATAAGACATTAAACAAAAAGTCTAAAAAATACTACACTAAAAGAAAACATTTGAAAAAATTTAAATAAAAAACGTTGGATGTATTCCATAGTTTTTACTATACTTTATGTACTTATATATCAAGAGAATACTTTTATGCCTCCCGAATCTTAAATATTCATTTAATGAATTAGTGGTTTTAAATATTAAAACAGCATGATGAAAAACATAAAGAAATAATTATTTTTATTCAGTGTGGGTTTGTCTTCATTACTAATTAAATACCATTTAGAACTAATAAACTAAATTTCTGTGGTTTTAACCTAACTTTACTATATTTAAATTTAATTAAATAAAGCTGTTAAGTTTTATTTACTAATTATAAAACTGTAAATTTTTATTTAAATTTTACATGTTTATTAAAATTAAGTATAATAGCTAATTAAGTAAACCACCACTGTATAAGCCGAATTAACTATTAATAATATTCATAAAAACCAAAAGTAGTGTTTTGAAATATCATGGTAGAAAAAACAGAAATCTCAAATAGAAAATTTGAAAAACATAATTAAGTTACTTAGTTAAAGAAACATGTTTTCAGAATTTTATTTTAGCGTTGAGTTATTTGGTGTTAACATGACATCCATAATACACAAAAAAATAATGTTGTAAAATAAAATGGTATTAAAAATAAAAATATTTCAAAATACTTTATGTTACCCTTTATTATAATAGTCAATGATAATCATAAATATTTTCGTAAAATAAAGCTATAAGAAGAAAAACATTACTTAAATATAAAATAAAAAGAAACTTAAAAAATAACATCTTCAGAAATATTTTAATTAGCTGAGAAATTTTTGTCATTTAGTAAATGCTTGAATAAATAAAAATCCCTACTCACGGCAAAATTCTGTTAATTTCTCTGGTTAAAATCTCTTGATTTCTCATGATTAAAAGATACAACAGAAAGGCAATGTTCATTGTTACCAACATATTGTTAAGTTTTTATAATAGAAAAAAATTAATTTATGAAATCACTTATTTTACTCAAGAATTGAACTCATTCATTAGGTTTCGTATTCATGAATCTAAAATACAGAGGATTCAATCAAATTCATCATGATAGCACTGATAAGACACATTAAATTAAATGGCTTAGGGTCAATGTAGTTACTTACGGGTAAAATTTCTGAAAAATTTCCAAGTAAAATTTACCTCGTTATTTGGTCATGTTAAGTTTGATGATTTGGTAGTGCTTAGCAACTTTTAACAGCTAAAAAAATTTCCAACATGAAAAAATAAGTTAGAAAATAAAATAACTTTCCTATAAGAGAGATAAATTTTTAAAGCATTTTATATGAATACCTATGAAGAAATTTTATGTAAACATGCAACTGTTTCCAGTTTGTACTGTAATATAACAAACCATACACTGTGATAGGAGCAAAATTTTAACAATAATCTCATTGAAGTAAATTTACATGAAAAAACTAATTTACATGAGAAATATTTTGCTTATATAAGCAATGATAAACTTAATTAAAAATAAAAATTCATAATAATTAAAATAAAATTCAAATCTGGAAAAAAATAATTTTTTATTTAAAAAATATAGCTAAAAATCTATTTAAGTGAAAACAATTTAACAATTATCAATACATAATAAACTATATATTAGTTTAATTATTTAAAAATCACAAAATAAAACGAACGATTTGTATTAACTAATATGGTGTGATTATTCTTAAGTGAAAATAAAAATTTGTAGTAAATTTGAAAAATCTATCTTTTTAAATAAATTTAATGATTTTAATACCCATTTTCATGTATTTGCTTTGCACTTGTTCGAATTTATTTGACATGTACAGCAATTGATTAAAATGTATATAATTTATAAAATATTTTATTTAAAATATACACAATTTATACTATTGCAACTATTCGACTAAATCGGTTAGAAAAATAAATGCTATGTTGAATTTATTTTTTTAAACAACGAGGTTACAGTTATTGAAACTTAAAATAACCATTGTTTGTTTCATATTCCACTCTTTTCAAAAGGATTATTTTTTTCACTGAATGAGAAATGACAGCAAAGAATATAGATTTTCTTAAAAGACAAGAAATTGAAAAATATGATGTATTTCATATATATGTTGAAAGTTATATCTTGTCAGTGATGTAGAAATAGTATCAGAATATAAATGCAGTTTTCATGTTGCAACTATATATATATATATATATATATATATATATATATATATATATATATATATATATATATATATATATATATATATATATATATATATATATATATATATATATATATATATATATATATATATATATATATATATATATATATATATATATATATATATATATATATGTTGCGACTATATATATAGCAAAATGATTCTTCTGGATGAAGTTTTTAAGATCTTGACTTATAGAAAGCTCCTGATTAAATTTCAAATTTGTATCAACAATTTATAACTTAATCTTCCTTGACTTACAGCATGAAACAAGAAAATGTAATTTGATTTCGACTAATTATATTAACACGCTTTTTATACTTTCATAAACATATGTCAAACATTTAGTTTTTTGATTTGCTGTGATACGTACCATTACGATGTATATAAAATAAGCAAATGCAAGTGAAAGATATAAAAAGTTGTTGATGTAATGTAAGATAAAGATGTCAGTAATCATCAGATTCGAACAGATTTTTTTGAAGATTTGCAGTACAAAATTGCTATAGAATCAAAAATTTAGAAATAGAACAGTCAAACTTATATTTTAGTTTCCTTCTTTAAAAATAAGGAGAATTGTTAGCACATAAAACAAACCTTCTTTTGAAATACTTTTCTATATGTAAATAATATTTATCTAGATATTATTTACTTTTTGTGAGAACTGTTTTATATAAATTTTATGAAAATCTCATAAAATATGCTATCTCCGATTGTAGATACTGTAAGCAAGAGCTCCAGGATACGTCAACTGAATCCGTCTTCCTTAGAATGTCAACAAGAAACTGTCATTAACTTAGCCACCACCCACTAGGAAATCTCAACTAAACACACTAATATACTTGACCGCCATCAACCAGACATTCTCTGGTGGAAGTATTACAGGATTTAAGTGATTGCATTTCCCCCTCACGATGTGAATTAATGTAGACATTCTAAGTTTAATTTATATTTGAACGAATCTAAAAAAATTTTATTAATGTCTATTAAAAATAAATTAAAATTTAAACTTATTTTCATGCATAAAATGTCTTAAAAATTATTAGCAAATTTTATTGTGTTATCTAAATGAAATATCGTTACATGGTTCATAAATATTTAAGTTCATTTAGTTTGAATTTTCTGAGTATATTAATTTAATTTTTTAAATATTTCTAGGGACTTTGCTTAGTTTGAGTTATTATTTTTATAAATCAGTAAATAAATGATAGTTAAAAAATTGTTTTTATGATGAAATTGTATATTAGCCATAATAAAAGAATTTTCCAAATGAGTAAAATAACTTATTTTCAATGTTTAATATTTATTCTTTATTTTGTTCAAAAAATAACTACTTTTATACAGAACGTTATGCGAAAGTACCCACATTTTTATCCAAATTTCAACGAAGTATACAATTCATTGAAATTTAAAGAATACAAAAATATAAAATTGGACATAACAGAAAAAAAAGTTAATAAATAGAAAAAGCAAAAGCGATTTGTACTTCCCTAAAGATTTTTAAAATTTCTATTTGGCAGGGATTTTATAATATTTTGATAGTTTATCGTTCATTTAACCTCAAATGTTAATTAATCAGAATATATTATCATGAAAAGTAAACGGCTTTTTTCAGAATAAACATAAATTATTTTTTTAACATTTTTATTAAAGAAACATTTATTTTATGAAAAGATATCGAGTTTTTCTTAAAAGTAACTGCATTAATTTTCAGCAACGTGCCATTCAATGAATACTTTCAATTTTTTACGTGATTAAAAATCGATAAAAGAAAGCTACGTATTTATATGTAATAATTTCAGTAAATTCTAAGCACTTTTTAATAAGAAGGGAAATATTCTGTTTTATTTTTCAGTAAAAATAGAATAATATTGAGATTTATTCTAAGCTCATGTTAAAAATTTCAAATTTTTTCTCGTAAGTATTGGAAAAATAATCACTTTTCGATTCTGCATAAAACTATTGTCTTGATTATTATAAGAGATTAGTTAAGAAAGATATTTTTTCTATTAAAAATATTGTTATTTATTTCACTTTACAAAAAAATTTTATTATTCATATACTTTTCAAAAGTTGTTTACAATTCTTACGAATGAAATTGTAGTTTTTTAAAATAAGTATATAAAGAAAAATGTCTTATTTCTTATAATTACCCTTATTGAAAATCAAAATTTAAGATTTTTCAAAATTTAAGGGTTATGTTATTTCTTGTAATTTTTCCCTTCAACATATCTTTTAAATTTTTCTCAATACTTTCTGTCAACTTTTTTTTCTTAATAATAAATCAACTTTATGCCTTATTTCTTTTAAAATCAACTAAAATTAAATTTAGTTAATGTTCCGAAACATTCAAATAAATATTAAAAATTTGAATACTGGAAGGAAGGAAGTAAATATGATACTATTGAATATTCTATCAGAAACTTCTCTAAGAGAAAAGGGAAAAGGCAAGACATTTTATTTAACATATAATTATCGTACCACTTGTGCATAACTTAATGAGTTAGCACTTTCAAAATATGTTTCTTTGATTTTGTATGATTAAAATCTTAAATTCATTTCCAGTAAAAAATTCTCAATTAAAAGTTTTATTAGTGATTGATATATTGATAACTAAAGTATTATTAGTGATTAAATAGATAAGTAGTATATTAAATCATGGGTAGATTTAAGAAAAATTTCAAATATCTTTTAAATATTTTGTTGTAGATGTAGCTATTTTGTTTTAAATGTAGCTATATTTGAATAATTTTAAAAATATTTTTCTTTAATTACTTAAGATTACATTTATTAATAGTAATATTTTACTGAAATATTTATAAAAACGTTTATTTTAAGAATTCTCATTTGTTTCAAGAAATTACATACTAGGATATTTTTATTTTTAATATCTGATAATGAAAGTGTTTTTTAAATGGAATACTTTTGTTTTGTTGTTATAATATAGACACAACACACGTACAACAAAAATTATAATTAGTAATTAAAAATGAGATATACTTATTATCAGTAAGGAATTTTCAACAGACATTTATTTGAAAAAAAATCATTCAAAAATTTTGTTGTTTACTAATAATATTTAACGGTATTTTTTTAAAAAAATTTCGATTTAATCTTAAATTTTAATTCCTAATTAGTACTTGATAAATAAATCATATTTATATTTTCCAAATCATTGAAGTCACTGAATTATTGTTTTAGATAACCCTAACAGTATTAAATTTATCATATATCATCTTAAACAGCAAATTTATAAGTAAACATAAAGTGTGTATCTTCTTTTGTAAGTTAGACTAGAATTCAAAGAAAACATTTAATTTTACCATGCAAAAGGAAAATAATCACGTTAATTTATAACGTATCTTCTTAAACAATATATTTATAAGTAAATATATGAAGAGGTTTCATTTATATAAAAATTCACACTAGAACTTAAAAATAAACAACATATTACAAATAATACATTAAATACATGCAAATAATACACAATTTATATTACTAATGAATACAATTACTCTTTCAGAAAAATATTCGTCTATTCAGAAAATTAATTAATTTCCGAATATATAATTATTAATAATTATCTCAAACATAAATCCTAAAATTTAATAAAAAAATTGGAATTGTTATAATATCAAGTTCAACTAAACTCTGCAAAACATTATTCATATTTCATAAGCAATAAACAACTCATATTTTATATATTGCTGAAATAATATTGTAAAATAAAAAATAGTTCAACATTTTATAATTGTTTCTAAATACATTTTTAAATCATTTGAGATTATGTGTGCACAATTTATTACACTTTCTGTTATACTTAGTTCATAAAAATATATCATTAGATTCAAGTATTGTGAAATATTTATTGCAGGAGTAATTAAATTCTATAGTTATTGTAAATTGGCACAGTAATATTAATTTCAAAAAATCAATATAAATTTTTTTTGCTATAATAAGTAATGAAGCTATAAACACATTTATTTTTTAAGCTGGTTATAAGATGTTTTGTTAATTAAAAGATATTTAATGCTGGTGTAACTCAACTATACAATTGTTGAAATGAATGGAAACAATAGTATAATTTAATACTAATATTAAAATATGATTCATTCTTCAAGTCTTTATGAATATTAAGCGTTAACAATTAAAACAAATTTGTTTAAATAAATTAACTGAATATTTATAATGTTTTTCTTAATATACACAAATTTTACTTAGTATAAATCCTATTAAGTATCAAATAAAATCATAATTCTTACATTTTCTTTAAAATTTATTTTCTCATATTTTCCTTAAGATTTCTTTTAAAATAATCTTACTTTTTTTAGGAATTCTTCTGATCTATAACTCTATATATAGTATATAATCAAATAATAAAAAAGGCCATTCATTATTATGAAAAATAAAAATAAAAATTTTTTTATTACTAAAGTTTTTCCTTTTAATAATTCATAGTTTTTTTTATTAAATAAGACAGAATTTTATAAGTATATTAGCATGATATAATATTATTGTTTTTTTTTTTTTTTGCAAATAAATTCATATTATTAATAAGATTCAACTTCTAAGCAGCGTATAAATTCAAAATTTAAATTACAAATTTTTCTCAACTTACGTTATATCAACAATTAGAAATACAGTAAATAAAAGTTTTTAAAGTATAAAAAAATAAAATTTTGATCTATATATATATATGTATGTATGTATGTATGTATGTATGTATATATATATATATATATATATATATATATATATATATATATATATATATATATATATATATATATATATATATATATATATATATATATATATATATATATATATATATATATATATATATATATATATATATATATATATATATATATATATATATATATATATATATATATATATATATATATATATATATATATATATATATATATATATATATATATATATATATATATATATATATATATATATATATATATATTCATAAATAATATGACAAAATACTATAATTAAAAGATGTAAGTGAAATAAAATTAAATCAAGGTATTCAATAATCAGATAATAAAATTGAGATAAAAATGCAACTGTATCAGATATAAAATCAGATAAAATTGCAACTGTAACTGTAAAAATACATAAGAATAGTATCCAAATTTTTTGAGTCTTAACAGTAAATTGGATAACGAATTTACTTTTTTGAAAATATCCTATTTCCTTTAATATTATGAAGTTAAATATATGTATGGGAATTTTTTATTATTTGTTTGATTGGATCTTATCTAAACCGACCATATGGCCAAGTATAATAAACTTTAAAAGAAGATATTTCATTTATCATCAAAAAAGATAATCTGGAGTAGAAAACTCTAGTAACACCTAATTTTCTTTAGTTTTAAATTTTTAAGACTATGCATTAAAAAATAAAGCATATTTCATACGTTAATGTTTAGAGAAAGAAATGTTTCAATTTCAAAAAGCACATTAGAGATAATTTTTTTCATACTGCAAATATTTATTTTTGCGAATAACATGTTTGACACCACTTTTCCCCTGTCGCCTAGTGGTGAGTTGAAATGGGATTTTATCCTATTTTTTATATTCTTAAAGCTAGTTTTCTAGTATAAAAAAGGAGCAAACTTACAGATTTTCTTCGTGAATTCATATGAATTTAATGAGAATTTCCGATGAGCATTCATAGAATTCATTTTTGTGATTTTTTCCATCAGCGTTTTATTTATACATAGCAATGTTTTAAATATGATACATATTTTATTTATAAGTATTATAATTCAATGAACAATTCATTTGATTATCTTAGTGAACATTTGTTCAAAATAGTTAAGGTTTAAGAAGCTTGACCAGTTAATGTAAATTGGTTTTCAAACATCGAAATGTCCGGATAAGATTCACAATACTTACATTATTTGATTAAATCATACTCTAATGGATGTACAAATATATCTTCTAAGTACATGGAAGCATTTTTGTAATATATAAGGAATGGGCAAATAGCAACCAATAGATTTTTACTACCCGAAAAAATAGACAAAAAGATATTTCTTTCTCAAACACGACTAAATTTGTTTCATATTTTATAATTATATGATGGCCACATCAACGCACATGCAAGCGAAACTTTTATAACAAATAAGTAAAGAGGAAAAGTAATTTATGCTTATATCAAATGAGCAAAATGAAAAATCAAACAAACAATTATATACATTTCTGCCAAAAACATTCGGATATATATTTGTTAAATATATGCAATCTTATTTAAAAATTATCTATAAAATTAATATGCAAGGTTTACGTCACTCTCACACATGCATGGAAATAGTGGAATAGCTTAAATATCCAACCTTCTGTGAGAACTTTTCATGGATAGTGGGTAGTATTCACGTGTCGTATGGAAAGAAATCGGAAAACTCCCAAGCACGCACCCCTATAATTACATATATAGAAAGCAAAAACTATCCAGCACTTGTTATTCATCAGTGGAGGGAATATAGAACCAATTTAAACTGCTATGGTAAGTGTGACCCTACCACAGGACTTCAAGAGCTTAAATATTAAGTTATTGAAGAAACATGTAGTGAGAAAGAAAACCTGAAAATTTCTTAAGTAATATTCCCTCTAGACATGTATTTTTCAACAGCTACTAGTATCGAGCTCGGAACCTTTCAGTTTGAAACACACCATCCGACTACTAGGTGGTAATACATTTGGTCTTACCAATCTGATTCTAAAAGTAAATGTGAGTGCGCATACTGGATTAGGATTTTATTTGATACTGTTCATTGATTTAGGTGTAATTTTGATAAAATTATTTGTTTTCAAATTTATAAGAAAAATATTTTGTTATATATATATAGTGATTTTCATTTATTTTTCATACCAAGAAGTTGACATACCACGAATCAATTTAAAGATATTTCTGAATATTATTCTTACATAATTTTTTCTATGAACTTTTTATAATTTTTCACTATCAATGTATTTATTGATTAGCGATTACTAATTTTAAAAGCTTTTCTGACGAATATACTTTTACATCAAAAGATATTATCGTTCTGGCGTATCACAATGAGAAGTGTTTTTAAGTTAATTATTTATTATATTTAAACCACACACACACACACACACACACAACGTACCAAGTTAGTAACTGGCAAAGTGTCGCTTTGGACTGGACTGGAAAAAGCGTGCTGTAGAGGCAGCTAAGACCTGTAACCGGTTGTTACGCTATTAAAGAAGAACTAACATACCACATACAAAGACAACATTAGACTCCTATTTAGAAATAATCACACAGAATTTAATTAAAATTTGTGTGTTGTCTTAACACATAAACAGTTACCCATCCTTTTTAAGCTCCCTGATTTTTCCCGTTACACTTTTGAGATCCACTGGAGTCTTTCTCAAGTAGGAAGGAGTGATTCTTTACAGTCTTAGAAGTCACCCCTCTTAAAAGTCTTTTCTGTCTGACATAGAAAGAGAAGTTAAACTGAAAAGTGATAAAAGTATTTTTTCTTCCAGTTAATTTTTCTCACATATAAGAATAGATTAAGAAGATGAGTGCCTTGATAATTTTATTAAGAGGTAAAATAAAATAAGAAAAAATTGTACATCTAGTCACTTTAAAAAATAAAAATATATATAAAAATTATTATACTTGATTAAAAGAAACATAAATATTAACATTACATAAAACACATGTACAAGCACATATAGTAATTATTTATTTTTAAAAAAAAACATAAAATGTTTCTCTAAATAGGCTGTTAATTTATTATAAATTAAACGCAAGCATTTAAAATTTTGTTATAATAATTTATACATTTTTACACAATAACACATAATTTATACATTTTTGAGTATTCAAGAGAAAATTTCAACTAATATTAATTTGCTACTACATTTTGTTATAAATATGCAAATCTTATCCAACATACAATAAACATATCACCTCAAATAAACTACTTGTATATCGTTATATATATGAAATTTTTGCAATTAATTCTCAAATAATCAAATTGCTAAGAAAAATACTTTTTCACAATAACATTTTAATTACGTATATCGTTTCTACTTAAGTTATCTGAATTTAGTTTTAGTTTACCAGGATTATGCTGAATTTCAAAATCAAAAGAATGTAAAGAAAGTGACCCTCTCATCAATATCGGATTATTGTTACTGTTTCTCTGCAACTAGATTAAAGGACTGTAATTGGTTTGGATTATAAACTTGCTTCCATATAAGTAGAAATGTAGCTTTTTCACTGCGAAAATAATACTGTAACATTCTTTTTCAGCAGCGCAATAATGCTTTTCAGCTTCAGAAAATATTTTGATCAGGAAAATAATAGGATGTGCTTTACCTTTATCATTTAATTCAGCTAGAACAATTCCCAGGTGATTGTTATTTGTTGTATTCGATACGTCAGTTTGTTCTGTAAATCTTTTACTGAAATCTGGAGAATGAAGTATAGGCTCTTTCACCAATTTATACTGCAAAGTTTTAAAGGAATTAACCATTTCTTTGATAAAGTGATACCCTTTCAAGTGATACCTTCACGTTTCAATTTTCCTTTGAGGGCATTTGTTAAAGGAGCAAGCAATAACAAAATACTGAGGTATGTTCCCTACTGCAGTAACCAACTTGTCCAAGAAATGCTGGAATATCTGTTTAAGATTTAGGTACAGGGAATTCTACAACCGCTTTTATTTTTATATCAGCAGGTTTCCTACAACCTTGTCCAACTATATGACCAAGACAGGTTACTTGGCTTTGAGCAAATCTACATTTTGACGACTTTATTGTCGATTTGGCAGATTTTATTCTTATCAAAACAAGATTTAGATGCTGCAGATGGGAAATCAAGGAATCCGAGAATATCGCAATATCATCAAAGTAAGGTACTGCATGTCTCTCACATTCTTTTATGATTTCAGCCATTAATTTACAAAATAATGCGAAGCAGTCCAAAGAGAAGACTTAATGGTATGAATGTTCCGACGGCAGTCACAAATGCAGGCAATCTCTGTGCTTCAGGACTCAGAGGTATTTTCCAATACCCTTTTGCAAGATCAATGATGGTAATAATCTTAAAGGCTGCCACCTTTCCCACTCTGTCTTCCATGTGAGGTAATTTATAAAATTGAGTACGAGTTACGTTATTTAGCCCCCTATAATCCACACAAGGACGAGGATCCCTACCTGGTGCTTCAAATGAAATCATAGGGCTAGTACAATCCGGCCCTCAAATTTCGATCTCCTTCAATTTTAATATTCTTTGAATCTCTGTACGCAATACTTCTGTCTGTTGTTGAGGTGAGCAATAAGGTTTGGACATAATGGGCTTGTCCTAAATTAGTTCAATTTCATGTTAAACCAAGAGTGTTTTATCAGGAGCATAATAAAATATAGCAGAGAACTAATTAAACAAAATTTGAAGCTGTTCTATTGGTTGAGTATCAAGTCTTTCTTAAAGTAAGCTGAATTTTAAAATATCATTAAAATCACATAAATTTGAACACAATCTAAATGTGGAAAATCCAAATCATTTTATAAGTCGCTTGCGCTTTCTTTAATTGCAATTAATAAATTTAATATGCTCCGATTTTCTGTGGTTTGGCTTAAGCATATTAATGTGAAAAAAATTGTGAATTATATTTTCTGAAAGAAAAATCACATAATTAGTTTCTGATATTTTGTTTCTTAACAGTAGTGAAATCCAATCCAATGGAAAGATAGTTTATTAGCTCTGACAATGGCAAAGACAATGATTTGGTTTCCTTCAATGAATTCTCTTTTGACAGCATATTTGTCATACTTTTTTTTTCTTTTGAGTTTCTTTCATATTCTTTATAGCAACCTTTTGACATCTCTTATCAATCTATTTATTAGTTCAAATATATACTCCACAACGGTGTTACATTTCTCTGGTAATTCCGTATATTTTCATAAAACAGCTACCTAGGTGAACTTAGATTTTTTCTATGTACTAGTTCTGCTGGAGAAAATCTGTACTATTACGAGTTACAATGGTTCGTAGTGCGAATGATGTAGCATGAATTCAGGGTTCCCATTCAGGTGCTGATTCCAAACATAAAACATGTGTTATCCTTTTTATATACCTATCAAATATTTCAACAGGATTGCTTTTCAGGTGGTATGAACATCTGCGTTTTACTGTTATTCCAAATTTACTCAAAATTTCGGTAGTAAGATGACTGACAAAGGGAGTCCAATAATCACACTGTAGTTCTTTTGGTGATCCCATTCGAATAAATATTTCCAAAGGTGCCTCGATTATTGAGGTGAAATTTATGTATTCTACAGCTACTGCATAAGAATACTTACAAGATGAGCACACTGTAATTATTACACGCTCTTTTCTACTTGGAGTAACTTCAAAAGGGCCACAAGCATCAGGTTGATTTTGGTGAAAACCTCAGATATGATAGGAACTAGTTTTAAAGGTGAATTTTTTCTTTTTTCCCCCCATGGATTACATGTTTATTTCAAGGATTACATGTTTTAACAAAATTTTCCACGTTTTTAAAACAATCTGGCCCAACAGAATGCCACAATAGACAATTTTTCACTTTGGTTACACCCAGATGTGCTGATTTATCTTCATAACTCATTAACACCAATTTTTATCTAAAAGAGATTGTGGAACCACGAATAACATTCTCACTTTACTAATTTTATCCATTTGCTTTTTCGTAAGCAGTCGATTTTCCAACACAAAATCACTCTTTCCATTAATTTTGGGAACAGACAATTTCTTTCTGAACAATGGTTTTAAATCTTGACATTGTTTCTGCATGCAGAAAATGTCTTGGCATCAATGTTTAACATAGAGAAAACTGGATATTTATCATTTTCTGGGAGGAGGTAAATCTATATATTCATCTTTTTCTAAATTTAACTCCACATCTTTATCCCTTCTATTTAGTTTTTTGGAGCAGCATTCAAATTGGCTATAAAGATTGATTTTCTTCAATTTGCTTAAACAACGTAACTGACCGATTTTTTAATGATATTTTTTTTTATCCAATTTATTACGAATTACAGCAGCTTTAGTCTTCACACATCCCAATTCACAGGTTAGTTCTGCTATTGGTAAACAGGTTACTTCTAACTATTGGTAAACAAATAAGCCCAAAATCCAAAGGTTGTTGGACTCATACATTTTATCAAGTAAGCAATTTCGTTTTTAATAATTTCCGTGACATATAATATCAATACTTGCACCATAATCGTGAAGTACTGGAATTTTGAAACCATTCAACATTTCTTTCCTTGTATATAGTAACAAATATTCATTTTCAGATAGCCCACTTACTCTATTGGTACACATTGTATGCTCACTTTTATGCTTCAAGTTTGGACGCTGAGATCGCAAATGCTGTGAGCCGCATTTATGATATTTCAACTTCTTTCGTCTATCAAATTCTATAATATGTTGTTTTTCATTCTATTTTCAGGAAGATTTTCTCAGATTTCTTAATGTTACCTTTACTATTGAAATTTTAAATGTAGTTCCTATTTTTATTAAAATTTTTCTCTCTGTTTGGCAATGAACTCGGTTTCTTTTTATTAATATCATGGTCATTTTCATAAGTATCTAATTTATTTACTAAATCAAAAAAGATACAAATTTTAACACTCATCAACAAAATATTCTTAAATATCTGGTGATATGTGACGTTGCAATTTATTACCATAGATTGCCATAACAACCGATAGTTATTTAAACGTCGAAATTTTTAATCCCAATATCCATTCTTTGAAATATAATTCTTCATTTGAAAAACAAAATTCTTACAAGGCATTTCAGGTTTTCTTTGATGTTTGACAAACATTTGGCGAAACCTTTCAGGTCTGTACTTAATTTTTTTTAAGTAGCTCTTTGACATGGTCATAGTCATCAGCCTTTTATTCAAGCTTTCTTGTAA
Organism: Latrodectus hesperus; assembly: GCA_037975125.1. Taxonomy (NCBI): domain Eukaryota; kingdom Metazoa; phylum Arthropoda; class Arachnida; order Araneae; family Theridiidae; genus Latrodectus; species Latrodectus hesperus. Next base: position 25,004,496 of record CM075858.1, read on the forward strand.
TAATTTGAGTAATCTCATAAGGTAAAAGAGTTGCGAGATGAGAAATCCTGACTTTTGAATTCCTATTATATTTGCTAGGTGCTCAAATAAAATTAAATGAAAGCTTATATAACTTTCTCTATCATCAAATCTACACGTAACGGAATTTATATCAAACCTTGGTCTCATTTGATTAGGTTGCGATTCATCACAACGTTCAATTTGAATTTTTTTTTTAATTCGAACTCATATTTCCGTATTTTTTCTTCAACATGTTTCATATCTTTTTCGATCCTTTTCCTATCTTCTTCATTACGTTAATTATCTTCTTCAATACATTTATTATCTTCTTCAACACTTTTATTATCTTCCATTCTCTGCATTATAATAGTATTTAATAATTCCTTCACAAATTCTTCTTCAATTTCTTTATAATCAAGGGTTTTAACAGAACTTTTTTTTAAATCTTTGAATTAAAGTTTCTTTTTAAATCTTTGAGGTTCGAACAGCCCATCTCAGAAGCTAAGATTTGTAGACCATCTTCTTTAGCTCTTCTTAACCAAGACATTTTATAATTTTGAAATAACTAAGCCATTCAGAAATGGCTATTTTACTGACTGCAAGAGTGAAAATAAGCACCACTAAAGAAAACTGACAATGTGATTTGTCAATATAAAACTTTTATCTAACTTTTATCTTAGTTGATTTTAATTATTAATGTGTAAATAAAGGAAAATTAAGTTAATGTATACTAAATACCATATTTAATATAGCTTATTCAAATTTATAATCATCATAAATTGCTCTATAATTATTTCCACAATAAAAAATTGATTATTGATCAAATTTAAATCTTAAAACAAATATAAAAAAGCAGTAAAGGATATTCGTTTTTAAACCAAATAAAAATTTTTATCAAAAACATCTTAAATTTTTTTCTTCTAACTCAAAAAGAGGAAAAATTAATACATATAAAAATAAAAGCCATTCTTTTTTCCACGTATATATTTTTAATTCAAACTAGTCCTTACAGAGCTCATAAATCATTTATAATCAAAATAAAAAGAAATTTTCAAACCATACAGTAAGAAACAGAATTCTGTTAACAAGGAAATGCTGCAAGAATCATCATACACTCACACTCTTGATAGCCACTTGAGATTTTTAGAAGCAGGGATTCTTTACATCGTGTCTTATGTTGTGTTAATGTAACTTCCTTATCACTTGTATTTTATTTTCAATTCTGCTGTTACATGTTCTATGAAAAATGCATAAGTATAATTTTTTTTAACTTGCTGTAGTATGAAACATTGCTTTCTCCAAAGAATATTTCACAATTGTAAGGAAACACGTTTTCATAAGAATGAAATACACATCTTTTTTGCATTTTCATGACATATGACAGCATAGATTATTCGGATTGTTTTCGAAAAATATGCAAATATGTTACGGATACTGCAAGAATGCCTTAGACCTGAACATTTTTATTTTTTGTTTGTTAACTTTATTAGCTAACACGTTTATTTTTAGATTGTATATAAATTATTTTAAGTTTTCCAAATTCTGATAATATATTATTCCGCAAATTATATATATATAGATATAATCTCTCTCTCTCTTTCTATCTTTCTTTCTCTCTCTCTCTCTTTCTCTCTTTCTTTCTCTCTCTCTTTCTCTCTTTCTTTTTTTCTTTCTCTCTCTCTTTCTATCTTTCAATCTCTCTCTCTTTCTTTCTCTCCCTCTCTCTACCAAGTTTCTCAAATTTGTCTCCTTATTTTTCCTTACAAAAATATATTCCAATCAAGTAATTAACGTAAAACAGATAATTTGTTTTTAAATTAATAGTTACAACGTGTACCGTATTGATATTATATAATTATTGTTTAAACTAAAATTTATCACAAAATAATGAGAAATGACTGCCATTTATGATATAGAACATTTTCAGTTTTTAACAGTTCTTAATATTTCAAATCTGTTTCCCGGTTTACATTCTAGGTTTATATCATTAGCTAAAGCGAATCAACTTCCTAAATATACGTTCAAAATTATGTGAAAACTAGTACGAATTGCCTCAATATTTATAAAAATTTAAATATAAGTAGAATTTACCTACTCCATTTATGTTTAATTGCAAATATTTTACTTTTACAGCAGGTTCAACCGCGCATTTTATCGATTTATAATTCCTGATTATTCGTAATATCCTTTAATAGTTTCAAATAATTACTGAATATTAAATATACATTTTGAGAAAACTGTATCGATATTTTTCATTAATTTTATCTCTTTTTCCAATGTTTTATTTTCAGAACTATCAAAAATATTTCATCTATTGTTACCAATAAAGCTGAGAGGGCAGATGAGTGGTTACAACTCTTACTTTCAGTCCAGGCGTACTTGGTTTCATTTCCCACTTCAGTCCATCCCCATTTCCCCATTTCTTAGAGAGGATTAGTATTACAGGTCTCAATGACGCAATTGAATGGAATAATAATATCAATCAGTATGTTGGTTGAACCAAAGAGCTTGTATGATATTGATGATGTCTCCAAAAACTGAATTGTATAAATTTTTCTACAATTTTCATATTTTTACAACAATTTGTATATGAACTTATCACTTTTGAAATCTCTTCAACGAATTCAACACCTTAATTATAGATTTTTATGGTTTGGGAACAGTGTTAGGTATTACTAGAAACTACCAGAAAATGCTGCCAAGTAACATTCAAATGTTGAAAATAATTTGGACAGTTATTTGTATTAGTTTAATTTTTCATTCTATTTTAATTATTTATAAATATTAAAAATTATTTTTATCAGGATATGTTGATATCTGATAATGTAGAATACATGTTTATTAAATAAAAGTATAGGAGTTATTCTAGTACATAAATATCGCTTTAAAATTTTTTATTTGTTTCGGGCATTAGCTACTTTGATTTCTGTGGTTTTTATTTAAAAGAAACTCTATTTCTATACATTTTCAGATCTTTAATTTCAGTTTAAATTCATGGTTCATTTAACAATTTTATTTACTTTGTTTTTACTGTGCAATTTGTCTCTATTTCTACATATTTCTGTTCAAAATTAGAAAGCAGAGTGAAAAATCTATTTAAAATTAGAACTTGTTAAAATATTTTTTTCATTCGCAGTTTCGTAAAGAAATGAGTTATTTCTTTGATATTTATGCCATTCATTTAAAAAAATATCTTGTTATCCTGACTTGATAAACATATATAATTACCATATTTTAAAATTAAAACTCGACAAAAAAAACTAGTGAAGTATATAATTTTTTTACAAAATTACATTTGCAAATATTTTGTTAATAAGAAGTTTTTACTGGAATATGTAGCAAATATAATGATTGTTATTTCTCATTCAAATAATTACATTTTACTTAATTATTTTACTACTATAATAATTAAATTACATTTGTGAAACACGCTTTGGAATGAAATATTTAAAAGTAAGTTCTCTTAAATAAAACATTCAACGCAAATTTCTTGGGAGTTTTTCTAAGGAAAAAAGGAAGTAGAGCACTTATTTCATTTTCTCCAAGGTGCTGAGCTCCTCCTATATTTTCTTTGAATAATCAAAGAATATTTTTCACGTATTCTCTTCCTTTTCTTATGTCTTCTTTAAAAAATATGAAAATGGTATATTCCTATTCACTTACAATTATTATTTTTTAAAAATATTATTATTTCTAAAAACTGAATGTTATTCTAGAACAATATGTAAGCTAAAAATAATATATTTTAAGCTTACAAATTAACCAAATGTTTTATTTTAACAAGTTAAAGAATACTAAAAATAAAACCATAATTTCAAGCAGAATTCGTGCAAATTATGTAACACTATCAAAAAAACATTACTTAATTTGTTATATTTGCTCCAATAATAGGCCTAATAAAAGTATCTTAAGAATAGAAAATATACTATGTTTTTTTAAGATAAATACATCGTATATATCTAAATGAGTGGAATAATTTTCAGACAAAACAAACCAGAAAAAAATACCTAAAAGTCAACAAACCTTAAAACCCATTTTTCATATATATTTATAAAACATATGATTCTAATTATTTATATAATTTAATTTTTTGCTAAAAAGAAAATAGGTATGTAAATAAATAGTTTCTTAATCTGATCAGTATTATGATTTAAAAAGTTAATACTTTAATAAAGTGTTTTAAACTCCATTTTTTTAGAAATACATTACAGTGATTTCCATAAATCTAATTTTGGAAAACGCAGTTTGTTCTAAATTTTCTGAATTTGTTTTTAAATTTATGTACAAAAGTGCTCATCCTTTAATACTCAAAGTTCAATTTTCAATTTTGTTGAATATTATAAATCAGTTATTCCAGAAATACATGAAACAGGAAGATATATTCAGTGGTTTCTAAAGTTTTATACACTTCAATCTAAATTTAAAATCAAATGCATAATTTAGTTTTAAAAGTATAATAAAAATCATTGAATTATTATGGTAGTTATATACGCTATTTTTGTTATTAGATATCTTCTTTTTACATAAATAAATATCTCTACTTGAAAATTAATAGAAGCAAAACTCTTTTCCCAACTATCAGGAATTTAAATACTTGTAAAATTTACATGAATTGAAATATTTTATCTAACAAATATTTTTCAAATAATTGAATACAAATCCATTTCTCAACAGCTGACAAATTTCTGAATATTGCTGACATTAAATAAATACGGATTTCATTTCCTTCTCTTAAACTTCAGTAATAATCCTTAAAATCTTACCTTTATTAACAACGCCTGGAGCGAAGTAATCTCTGACATTCGTATTTAGAATGCAAAGACAAGAAATTCGTTGCTTCAGAGTGTTTTTCTGCTACATAAACAAATATTTTCTTAAAGCAATTTAATTTGTTTGTTCAATGTCTCTAATAAAACATTACAAGAGGATTAAACGCTGAATCTGGAGAGCTTATTTGCATCTCAAAATCAAACACTTTTTCCAGTTTATATGTTTAAATATATAAAATAAACATTTGTGCTTGCATTTTTCTCCTACGAAATGAATGTGTAAGTTAACTATATAGGAAAAATACTAAATACATACACAATTATAAGTATAGCACCTAATCCTAAATAAATTGAAAAATATGCATATCAAATATGAAATATATGAAAAATAAATAATTAATAGTCATCACATTGTTATTATGCAGATTTCTAATTCCACAAATATTTATCTGCATTGAATTTAAATTATTTAAAAAAAATAATTTTAATTATTTGATCATAATTTTATAGAAAATTGTTTTATAATCCAATTGCCAACAGTAAACATAAAATCGACTTGCATTTTTCCGTTGTGTTATATAAAATTTATTCACTTTATAATAATTATAAATTTTAAATTTATCAAATGATAGTTTCAAAATCAGGGCTAGTTCATATTATACATTGGTCAAATGTGTTTGCAGTTGTATAAAAATTTTTAGTAGGTAAATCAATTATTTTCAAAACTTTCAATTTAACAATATCAATGTTTCTGTTTGTAATGTATATAAGTAAAATGTATGTATTAAATTTTTAGATTTATAAGATTCTGGAATTTTTCAGTTCTAAGACAAACTACAAGTAGTGAATTCTCACATAACAATATTATTCCTACTGTTATACTATAAAAAGTAGGAAACACATTTCTAACATATTGTAATAACATATCTGTAAACATTGTAATGATGATAAATAAAATAAGTGCTATACTACTTTTAAAGTTTCATAATTTGAAAAACATTAATCCCAACCATTTTCAAAATGAAGCTTTACCAGAAATCTATAATAGTAATTTATATATTATGGTTGTAAATTTATCATTCAAAATTAGCCCCATCATGTGTAAATATTAAAATTTAACTTTAAATATGTATACATTCACACTCACACACACGCATATATATATATATATATATATATATATATATATGTGTGTGTGATGTGTGTGTATATAGTGATGTGTATATATATGTAGTATATATATATATATATATATGTAGTATATATATATATATGTGTGTAGTGATGTGTGTGTGTATGTATGTGTGTGTGTGTGTGTGTGTATATATGTGTGTGTGTGTGTGTGTGTGTATGTATATATATATATATATATATATATATATATATATATATGTGTGTGTGTATATATATATATATATATAAAAGTTAAAAAACCAGCTAAGTGCTATTAAACAAATATTGTTTACAAATTTGATATGAAGTATTTATGAAACGCATTAAGATTAATTAAAATGTTTGATAATTATATGTTCCCTGTCATTATCCATTACAATTGTTTCTAGAAATTGTTTTAAATGCATTTAATTTATATACTCAATGTTTATCCAGTTCATCCACCGTCCTCACTTCTGAGATAACCAAATCTCAAGAATACATTTAAAATTTAAATTGGATCAATACGTACATATTGACCTGTTACAATTAAGTATTCTCGCTTCTTATCTGACTGTGTGAACTGAATCTCTCTATCAATGGAATGTACTTGACAAACAGTATATCTCCATTTCACTGAGGAATGTAATCAATCGAATGAACATGCATCCGTCAAAAGAATACCATTTTCTGTAACTGACAATTGTAGATGAATTTTAAATTATTTTTTAACATTTCTTTGGCAAACAGACTAACATTCAAAGTCTACTTTTAGGCACTTTCACCCCTGCAGCGTTCTTTAATTAACAAAAGCACTTCTCATGGGTAATAATCTGATTAACAAATCACAAGAGGTAACTGTACCACTTCCATAAACAAGCATGCAAAAACAGAAAGAAATAAAAATCCTCCGATGCTTAAAATTATCAAATCTGAAATATTCTACTATAAATAGCATGGTTTTATTGGCCACAATGGACCTTTAGAACTGCAAATAATTTTTATTAGTTGAGTTCTAAATAAAGAGTCGATGTAGCGTTATTAAGCACATAATCATATATATATATATATATATATATATATATATATATATATATATATATATATATATATATATATATATATATATATATATATATATATATATATATATCACCACTCCATGTACTCTCTGATTTTTCTCAAATTTCCAAGAAGATTTGGACAAGTAGAATTATTTTTAACTTTCTGTGTTGAACAACAAAATAAATTTTCTTTTGCGTACATCTAAATCCATTTTAGACATAAATTATAACATAAAACTGAATCTATTAAAAATAAAATTTTAATTCTAAATATATTTTTGACTATACAATAGTTCCTACTTTTAGAATATTCTATTTAATACTGTCAGAATAATGGTAGAGGAAAAAGTTCTTGGTTCAGAGAAAAAGTATATTGCATCCATACACAGTAAGATTTGTTAAAATAGATAAAAAAAAGCCTAAAATTGAACTTATGAACTTTTTATTTTAATGCATTCATTTTTCCAATATTATACTCTTTTAACACCAAAGTCATGAGAAATATTTAGTTGGGAAAATATTTCAATGTAATATTAATTATTCAAGTTAGCATTATTAAACATAATGCTATCATAAGTTTGGATTTTGAGGAAAAAATATTTACATTTTGAGTTACCATATATCTGGCAATAAAGTTTTTAATCATTAATAATAAATCATTTTGTACCAAATATTTACTTATGAGAGAAATGTTTCCTATAAGAAATATTTTAATAATGTAATAGTTATGATGAAAAAACAAAATTATAGAGTATGGAACTTACAAAAAAATTAAAGATACTCAACCCAATGATGTATGATGTTCTTCAATTGTCTATGAGAAGAATAATTTAACTTTACCACGATTTTTTTTACTATAAACACTCATTTTAAAAGAATGACTTTCAAACAGAAAACATAGTGCACAGGTAAAAAAAAAGACTAGTTATTGCTACAAACACACATTTCACTTTGGCACATTAAACATTATATACATACATATATATTTGATAAATACTTTCAACATTTTATATAAGGGATTAAAAATATGATTTTAAAAACCTGATATTAACTTTTATTCAGAATAAAAATATTATAGTACCTATTTTTAATTATTTTATAAAATAAATTTTAATTTAGAGCTTATGCAAATATCTTTAAAGCATTATAATTTGTGAATTAGAGTTATTAGCTAATAACATTAGAATTCAAATGCTTAATTATATGTCATTTTCTTGATATTTAAAACATCAGTAAGTCAGCATGTAATATATAGTTTAAAAAAAGCAAATTAAATTTGTTCCTTACTCAAATTTCTAAAAAAGAGGTTCTGTTTTAGTTGAGAAAATTGCCTTTTGAAAAATATTTCGCTTATAATTTTCACCAATTAGTAATTCTCGTTCTTTTAGTGTTTAATTTTAATTAATTAAAATTTTAAAGAAAATGATAATTATAATTATAAAGAATATTATTAATGTAAATGGAACGCTTTTGAATCTTTTCAATAATAATTTTAATTATTTATAAAATTAAATTAAATGCATTTTATAGCAAACAAATAGTTTATTTAAAATAAGATTTAGAAAATGCTATTAGTATTTACTTTCTAAAAGCATATTTTTAATATTTCCAAATATAAAATACTTGTTTTTATTTGAATAGAAATTAATGTTTAGCTCTTAAGATAATTGTATTTTTTCTTTTAAAATTCCAGTTTAACCAAAACAGGGAGGAAAAAAGTTCAGGATATTAATTAAAAACTTTTTAAAAATTCTACTGCACTGTTTTGAGATAATTAACTTAAATACTTTATTAAGACGATAATTAGTCTTTCATCAAATAAATAAATCATCATTATTAATAACCTTACGAAATATGTTATTATTTTAATTTATGGAACATTAAAAGAAATTTTGTTTTATCTTTAGAATTTTAAACTACATAAATTGGATTTTAATTTAATGTAAGATTAAAACAAAATGCTAGACTAAAAAAAATGTCAGACTAAAAAAAAAAAGAAAAGGAAAAATAAAAGTAGAGATTTTAATTGAATAAATGCATAGAGAATAACTGACAAATGTATTTGATTTCACAAGTATATTTTAAAAGCTAAAGTTAACATATAAGGTACAATAAAAGTAAAAGCAATGTAAATTATCATGTACCAATTAACAAACCAAAATAAATTAATTGTAGAAAAATAAAAAAGCAATAACAAGTGACTTTTAAATCATGGGAATTCTTTATTGAGAACAAAACTAATAATTCAGAATATTGAAATCTGACACTAGAATGCTAAGAGTTTCAAAGCAAAAGAGAATAAAAATATAAATTTCAATTAAAGAAATAGAATATTAAGTTAAAATAATTTCAAGAATAATAGTAAAATTAAAACTTATCTCTCCTCATCAAGACATGAATGTTTTAAGTTTATTTGGGAAAAGATTGGAGAGAATAAACAGTATACAAACAACCTGTTCTTAACGATTTAAAAAACTAAAAGTAGAAAAATCAAAAAGAAGAAATTTTTATTAATAGAAACACCTTAATATGTATAATATATAGACGTGCATGAATTAAAACATGAGTTGGTGGAATAAAATTTTTACAAAAAAAACTGATATAAATAATACATAGGAAATTGTGACAAAACAAAAATATTAAACGAAATTTAATAATTTTGGAATAAAAAGAATTTAAATTTGAAAAGCAATTTACAGTGTTTTCAATTTTAAAACACTTATGTATGTAAGTATTATTAAATAAAATAAACTTTCTTAATTTAAAATACGTCTAAATACTACTTAGTAAAATAAAAATTCTTAAAGTCAAGTTAGGAGACAATTGCTAAGCTATTTGAATAAATATTTTAAATGTGATGAAGTTTCAGTCAAAGGATTGTCATTTACTTTAGTAAAAATAAATGTATGTACATAAGTAATTAATTCAAATATTTATCAATACATATAATCTTTTCACAAATTGATAATGTAGGTATGCGGATCATTCTTTGACACACATCCTTTCGTTTCAATAAATAATGAGTATATGCATATGTATATACAAGTTGATTTTAAATTGTTTCTACAAATTAAGTTGTCTCATGTTTCTACAAATTAAGATGTCTAGGTACAGGAAAGCATGCTGGTACTACAACAACATATTAAGATGGGTTACAGTACCTATCGAGATGGCCATTGATTACATAGGAACATAAAGTCGCATTCCACTCTGAGAAGAATAAATGATGAATATTAGAATTTCAGTCTGAACTTAACAATAATCTAGGAAAAGTGAATGAATTACACCAAATGTTGCCCAGTCAGATTTATTGTTTAGTGAATAACTCATTACAAGTGCTTAAAATGCCGATCACACGTGTTCTTGCACGGTGGACACCAGTGAAAGAATGGCTGGCATACCCTAGGGAAGATTCCTGGTGCCGCATTAATTTTGTCTGTATTAACTGTAACATTCAACACGAGGTTTTTAGCAAAGTCCAATCACAGACATATTGAACACTAAAGATGTCCCATGCTCAAAAACAAAATGTCTAATGGATTGAGATCTGGTGAGTAAGTAAACCACTGGAACTCAACTCAGCATTACAGCGAGAAATGAGCGATAACTTGGAATTTGAGGTAGACAACCGCATTCGTATACGCAACCATAGCATTTACGAAAAGTTTCAGACCATATTATCAGGACAATACTTAGAGCGATGACATTGTGTTTTTTCCAAATAAACAACTCTTGCCCTGATTGGAACTTTTCAACCAACTATGAGCAAAACACTACTTCTTCTCAATAAAAATTTGTATATGGTAAATTCTTGAGAGTCTTGGGAGGTACGTTACGTAGAGATGGCAGGTACAAAAAGACGTCTGATGTGACGACTTACATTATTTGATAAGCAGGATCCACTTTTAAGACCGAACAACACTGAATTCATTGACAGATAAATGAATATTGAACATCCATGTATAAAATTCGAACCCATCACATCATGAACAGCACTTTGAGGCAGCGACGGAGAGTAAGCAAAGTCATCTTCGACTATCAAAACCCCTTGTTGTTGTTGTGTCGTCTTGTACCCGCCAAACTGCCAATATGGAATGCATTGCTACACTTTTCAAAATGAACCACAATTTGGTGTAAGGTATTGTATCTCTTCCTCAGCGCACACGTGCCATGGGTAATCGGTTATAGGATAGGTAACCATTCACAACCCATTCATATAAGGAAAGAACAAAGACAAGGAAGGGAGAGAGAGAGAGAGAAAAACTACAATAATGGCCGAACCTAGATTCAAACCCATGAACTCCCTATTTGCAGTCAGGCATGCTGGGTTGGTGGTCTCGTGACCCCTTGTTCTTACTTAATCCTTTTTGACTTATTTAATGTTTCTTTTTCTCATAATGAAATACAATTAATGAAATACAATAATAATTACCTATGTAATTCGGTTATTTCTCCTCTAGATGAATACTATCATCCCTCTTTACATATGGAACCACTGTAGAATCCCCCTTTTAATATATATGCTTTTATTAACTAATTTTTGCATGTTCAAATGCATATACACATAGGTGAAATCATAATAGAATGAATTCATTGTAGAAAAATAACTTGCTAAGCAGAATATTTTTAAGAGTTTTTGTTCAAGCATACTATTTAGATGCATCAAAATAAAATATTTTTAAATTCTGATTAAAAAATTGAATCAATACTAATTTTTCGATAAACGGTTTTCCAAGTTTTAGCTCCTGATTTGTCAATTGTTCAATTTTTTTTTTATTTTACGATGAAATGTTGAGATAACAAGAAAATGTATATTATATAGCCTGAAGGTTTGATTTTTCTCTAATAAAATAATTAATTATTTATTATTATATTATTTTTTAAAATTATATTCATACTCTTAAGAGTAATTTATCTAAAAATTTTATTAATCATTAAATTTTCATAAATATAACGTGTGAAATATTTCAACATTAATGAGAGTTACAATAAAAACTCATTAAATGAATCTGCTATTCATTTGAAATTAAAAATTAATTCATAAATATAAACATTAAAAAGGAAAGATACATACGTTTAAAATTTTAAGAAAGGAGAACATTGGAATACGGATAACTTTGCATTTTTACTTGTAAAATAGGAAACATCAATAAAAGCATGTCTAAGAATAGAATATTTTACATATCTGATAATTTGAATTTTGAATATATGGAAACCAAAAACATGCAATTGTTAAAATATGCTTTTGTTCAAGAATTTTATTTCAATTTTTATGAAATTAATACTAATATGAAAAAACCGTATTTTTGTTCTTAACTAAAATATTAATATTATATTATGTTTTGAAATATTGATATTACATTTTGTAAGTGTACATAGTTTAATTCCTTATGAAATTACATTTACGAAAGTTTGGATTTTTATTTTTATGAGTACTCTGTGAAATAAAAAAGCCATTTACATTAAATGTTTTTTTATCTCTTTCATTATATTCCCCGCAATACTTTTAGTTTTTATGCATTTTTTATTTTCCTATTTTGATAATTTCCTATTAATAAAAAGCTTTGATTTATGATATGCTTAAGATATAATATGCTGAACATTTATAAATCAGTAGGTTTTAAAATGCACAAAAGTCTGTCTTCATTGAAGTAAAATGATATTTTTTATTTAAATTATCACGCTTTTTTCAACAATTTAAAATATTTTTCAGATAAGAATAAAATGTATACATTTAACGGATAAAAATTATTACTTTTCAATCGAATTTCAGAAAAAAAATTTAATCTCATTTCTCAAAATTCATATCAATACTAGTTGGCTAAGTCCTCAAATTTTTTCATTTCACAATTCCCAGTGTAATATACATTTCTGGAAAATGTATACATAACTATACATGAAAATATGCTTTTTGAAAAATAAAGCTATATACAATTTACTTAGCTTTATTCAAATGGATATATTGCACTACAAATTGATTTCACACTAACAAATCAGTTAAGAAAAAATACAATTGTGTCTTACAAATAACTTAAAATCAAAACAATGTTCTTTAAAATATCATATAGGGTTTTATAAATATTAAGCAGAGAAGCTGGAAATCCTTTAATTCTTGTTTTGATGCAGTTGTTATCCATTTTGCATTGTAGAAATTGTAAATACCTAGGTTGTAATGGTCAACGACTGTCTTTTTCCAAAAATTGAAAAAAATAGCAAATACCTTCATTTTCTATAAAAGAAAAAAACAAATGGCTATTGCCGTACAAGAACAAACGGCTATTGCCCGTTTCAGAAGTGGCCATCTTAGTAACTTAAAGAACTTAGGGTACGAAGAATTCGAAATTTGCTCCAAGTGATTAAATGAAGAGGCCTCTCCTGAACATATTCTTCTATGCCTTGGTCTCTCCGGGAGAGATTCTGATGGAGAATCCACTTATGGTGCTGGACTTTTTGAAGGTGTACGCGCTCATGGACCTGGTCTAGCACTACTGACCTCGGGGGAATGTAAATAAATTAAATTTTATGTAATTGAATCATAATTATCTCATGTTTCATTTGCATTACCAGCTTATTTAAATTAAATTTTCAAATTATTTAATTCAAATTTAGCCGGCGAATTTCTTCTTCATATTTGCATCCAGGCTACCTTTAACTACTTTACAAATCTTTAACAATTGGCCAAATGTATTTGAATGCTTTTGCCTCCCATGCTATAAATCCCAAGTATTTATTTATTTATTTTTTTAATTTTTACAGAAATAAATTTTTTACTAGCATACAAATATTCATATGTGTGGCTATTATTCCTGTTTCATTTAATTATGTGTATAGTGGTTCAAATAATGCTACTTAATTTACTGGGCTTGGGAATTGATCCTAGTGGTAGTGCAGGACATAGTAATAGAGGAATGGTCATAGCTTTAATGCGTAATTTGTATATTTCTTTAATAACTTACTAATTTAGACAGTTAGCTGCAAATTTTTTTTTTACTATTAAATAATTATTTCCTATACAGTTTTCAAGGTTTCTGCATTTTAAATATTAATTTTTTTTTCAAACTTTTAACTATGGTCATCTCCCATAACATTTTTATATCTCGTACTCTAATTGCCTCAGAGACATGAGATTTGACTAGACAAGACTTCATGTTTTTTTTTTTTTTTTTTTTTATCTATAAACAAATTTTCGGTCACCTACAAAATTTCGGCTACAAATCTGCTGATCACACCTCCTCATATTAAATATACATGTAAACTTCGCCCCAATTGTATCAAAGCCCCCTTTTTTTGTTTTTTTTTAATTAATCTAGTTAAAATTTCTTTCTTATTTAACGCCTCCTTCTGCTTTAGCTCCAAAAGTTTTCTTTTAAATGAAATTAAAATAAATAAATCAGGCATTAAATGTTTTTAAATTAATAGCTTATCGTCAGTTTATTTCCGAATCAGCTTTATTAACTTCAATTTAGTTCAACTTTCCTACCCTGGCCACAAAAATGCTCTAATCCAAAATTTTTATTTATTTATTTTTATAATTTTTTTTAAATCTTTTGAATTAAAAAATGTTTCTAATCTTTATAATTCTCATGCAAAACCATCTCTGCAGTGCTTAGGAATACGGGTTAGACTGTCTCATTGATTTTGATTTTTTCGATTACATTTTTGCCCCACTTCAATGACGTAAAAATTATAATAACAATAATTTATGTTGGCTTTCCCCCTGATAAAGTTACGGACATGGGGTTTTCAACATTATGATTGGCTAATGGCTCTCCACATTCAACATATAATTTAGCTTTTCGTAACTTAAACTTTAAATGTTTCAATTTGCTACTAATAACTATTTTCATAACTGCTGTTTAACGAATAGCGTCACAAGGGTCTACAGTTTTCCAATGTCCTTTTATTAAATTAATGTTCTTTTTTTTATTTTTTTACTTTTATTTTTTATTCAATCACAGAGGTCTGCTCCTTAGTCTGTATATCGGGTGTGCGGGGTGATATGCGAGATGGGATAATGTGCATCTGGGTCACTTCATGTATACTGCATATTTCCAAATAATTATTTGTCTTCAATAAACTACTACCTTACACTTCTTCAACGCTTTGGACTATCCAGACAGTTATAATTTATTCCAACTCACAATTTCCCATTAACCCTCTTCTGCCCAATTGAATAACTCACATTTCATTGGTCAAATCATCTGTCGCCCTATAAAACATGGAGAAAAGTCCACAACCATCACCAAGGCGTAAAATTTACTCACCATGCCAATCTAATCAAGACCTGGAAGGCCCAGATCTCAACCTCAACTGCTCAAATCCCTGCTCGGTAGTGGGAATAACGAAAGAGACGGAGGTCAAACCAACCCAAAATAACGTTTGCATTACAGAAGAAAATCAAACACCACTAGCTTTGGCAATAATCAACAAATTACAAAAAATAATCCTCTCAAAAAATAAGGGAAAATTTTATCTCCCTAAAGAAATTAGGACCAGCGCAAAGGAGCTAATCAATGAATTCACTGGTCTACAGTCTGCAAAGGACCACAAAGAAGCCTCCGTAACCAACAACAACCTACATGACACACTCCAAGAACTAACTCACTTAACTACGATCACAATCCCTAATCTAACGAGCGAAATCCAGCAACTTAACAACACAATGAAAATTACCCAATCCTCACGGCAAACTTCCACTCCCATAAACAATAGTACCAAAACCTAAAGTGAAGCCCTCAAGACAAAACCTACAATTGTCATAGAAAAAACCAATAAGGAAGTCTAAAGGAAGTTAAGCAACATCAAGAGCTAAATTCGCCCAAAAGGAGTATACAACAGACAGCACTATATAGAAATTAAATGCAAATCCCATGAGGATTCCGCAAAACTCAAAGAAACCCTGACTAAAGAGAACCTGAGAGTCAACGATAAGCCCCTACCAACAATGAAAATTATTATTCTCCGCCTCCCGGAAGACACACCTGAAAAATACTTGCTTTAAGCAATTAAAGAAGACCTACAATTAGACCACCGCAACCCCGAGATCCAAATTACGCAGATTCGGAAAACTCTTAGCACCTATAATCTCTGGAATTATGTTATAGAAATGTAGGTATCCGAAGCTATAGGTTAGAAAAGTTCTTAGCATATAGATGGTGCCAAAAATGTCAGGATTTCTCACATCCAACAAATAACTGTCCTCGTACAAATTTATACTGTGGACGCTGTGGGTAAATCCATGTAACGCAAAACTGCAATGGACAAAAATCTTTCTGCATAAACTGCCACACAGAGAATAAAAAAGGAGAAAACTTCAAAGTTAACCACTCAGCATACGATAAGCGCTGCCCAACTTTTCAAAAAGTTCAACGTTTAAACAGCGAAGCCGTTCGGCACAAACACAACTAATCCAGCACATAAACGAAACTGAAGCTTCAATAACCTGCATCCAAGAGCCCTACACCTCCAACAACCTCATAAAGGGTTACCCAATTTCTTGGAAAATCATATTTGATAAATCCGCAACTCAAGCCCCCAGATCAGCAATTGTCATCTCAATTCAAATAAATCCGATCATCCTATACAGCCATAGAGATATTATAGCTATCCAAATTAATTTCTCGCCTTTACCAATAATTCTAATAAATATGTATGCCTCACCATTTGAAAATATCAACACAACGCTAGAAATCCTTAATACCCTGCTTAATCGGTTTCATCACCACCAAATTATTATTACTGGAGATTTCAACGCCCACAATATCCTCTGGAACTATCCATCAAACAACAGCAGAGGTCAAATCTTGGAACAGTTCCTGGCATCAAACAACTTATATCTACTCAACGAGCCCAACAGCCCCCCTACTTTCACTGGCCCGGTTGGCTCGGGCTGGCCAGATCTAACTCTATGCAACAATCAGATCTTTCAAAGTCTCACTAACTGGCAAGTGCAAGATTTGATATCATGCTCAGACCACAACTACATTTCTTTTAACTACTCAGAACAAACAGCAATAACATTTAACAAAAGATACAATAGCACCAAGTACCAAAATAAATTTATCAAACTAATCAAACCTCAGCTATCATCTCTGCAAAATTACTTACAACCAATACCCTCAGCCTGCCAACTAGATCACTTTACTGACATTTTAACCCAAAAAATCATAGAAACAGCTGAACAATGTTTCCCTATCAAGAGTCCAGGAAGAACATTCAAGCTAGCATGGTGGACACCAGCCCTACGATCCAAGAAAAACGAAGTAAAAGCATTAAGAAGATTAATGAAATCAGAAACAGACCCCACAGTAAGATCCCAACGCCATCAAAATTACAAACAAAAATTAGCAACTTACAAAAAGGACATTGTCGAGGCGAAACTGAAAAGCTGGACAAACTACTGCTCCAAAATCAACTCCCCATATGGAACCTTAACTAAAATAGCAACAGGTAAACTATTCATCCCCAACCAGTTTGAAATTCTTAATTCAACTAGCCAATTCAACAACATCCCGAATACCATCTTTAAAGATGTGCTTACCTTCTCCTTCCCAACAGATAACCTCATCAATCAAGACAAACTACAAGACTATCCAATTCTAAATTCCAACTCAGATCCTCCCTTCAGAATCATAGAGCTAAATAGCACAATCAAGAATCTCAACAACACAAAAGTACCAGGCCCCGACGGCATAGATAACAAGATGGTTAAACTTATTCACTATGCCCGTCCGAAATTCCTGCTAAACTTCTATAATACCTGCCTCAAGTTTTCCACATTCCCAAAGCAATTTAAAAAGGGCCAAATAGTATTCTTTCTAAAAAAGAATAAAGATCCAAAAAATCCCGCCTCATACCGCCCCATATGCCTCCTTCCCTCAATAGGTAAAGTATATGAAAGACTCATCATCAACCGTTTCAAACATCACTTACTGGTCTCCAACTACATTCATCCCAGACAATTCGGCTTTCGCTCGAATCTTTCAACGGAACACGCCTTGCAAACAGCAAAAGCCGTAATCAACGACAACCAAGCCCAAGATCACTATACTATGCTTCTAAGTCTGGACATAACAAAGGCATTCGACTCAATGGCATGGCCTCGACTTAAAGCTGAGCTAGCCAAAACTGCAGCACCAGCCAACATCTTTAAAACTCTCCTCTCCTTTCTGGACAACAGAGAACTTCTAGTGATCCATGACAGTGTTATCACCACAACACCCCAAAATGGCGGTTGCCCGCAAGGTAGGAGGACCGATTCTCTGGAGCATTTACTTCAACAGCGTTGTCTCACACACCTGGCCGGAGCACACACAAATTATTTGTTTTGCAGATGAAACACTCCTAATCACAAGAGGTAAAACCAGAGCAGAATTAAAACACCACAGCAATGAATCCCTACAGATTTTCTCAAATCTTTGCAACGTTCTTCAGCTCATTATCTCACCACAAAAGTCACAAGCAATCAAGCAATAATAATTCATAAAAAATCCAGGATTCTAAAATCCAACCCAAAAGTAACGCTTAATGGCAGCAGCCTAAGACATACTAAATCACTCAACTACCTCGGGATCACAATAGACAATAAGCTCTCCTTCTTACAACATATCCGAAGCTTAATGACAAAAGTCCTCCCCATCTCTCAAAGAATAGGATGTATGATGGGTCGTGATTGGGGCCTTCGAGGCAAATTCCTCAAAATCATTTACACCACCATTATTCAACGGATCATCCTTTATGCAGCCTCATTCTGGGCATTTCCTCTAACTACACGAAAGATAAAATTACTCTCCAATCTGCAACGCCTCTTCACCCTCCGAATCACAAGGACATACCGAACCACGCCATCAATCAGCCTCACTATTCTCTCTGGCACTCCTCCACTCCACCTCCAACTGAAATACGAAGCTTTAAAGACAGCAATCCTCCAACTTAACGAACCAGTGAACATTGATGGAGAAATTCTTCATCCAGACCAAATAGAGGGCAAGGCTCATAAAGATCTGATTCACCCAGGTAAACGCCATATAGGAATCAAAGTGATAATCAACAAAAACTCAATCTTACAGCCTACTCCCAACCATCCCAATTACTACATAGACGGGTCAAAAATAGATGAATCAACTGGAGCAGCTTTTGTTTTACTAATCAATGACAGCATTATCACGACAATTAAATTCTTACTAAACCCAAGGAATACAGTAATCCAATCTGAGGCTCTCGCCATCCTTGAAGCCATAAAGCCCGCCTTAAACTCCAAATACCCAAAATCAACAATCTGGTCAGACAGCCAATCTACCCTTCTAGCCATCAACAACTCCTTACATCGCTCCCCCCTTATTCAACTAATTCAATCACTGATAACCAATGCAAAAAATTCATGTAAATTCACCCTCATCTGGACCAGAGCTCACATAGGCATCCAAGGCAATGAGCTCGCTGACGCAGCAGCGAAAGAATCAACCAAACTTCCAAAAGATGAACAATATCACCTCGTATGGTCCCAAGCATCCATAAAACACAACCTTAAATCTCAAAAATTAGCCTCATGGCAAACCGCATGGACAATAGCACACCAGGGAAGAACAACTAACAAATTAATTCCAAAAGTCTCCGAGCAACACCTACTGGATAACCCGTATGTAAATTACTTCCAAGATCACGGCCCATTCCCAACTTACTTTAAAAAAATAAATAGAACATCTTCATCTCTCTGTCTCTGTGGCAAAGAAGGCAATCCTTTCCACTACATTACAGAATGCAGCTACACCGCACAGCATCATCTCAAATGCCCTCAAAACCTTAACTACACCGATTTTCTTCGATTCTGTCTTCGTTCAGCTAACCACAAGAAAAAATTAACACTAATCGCTAAGCTCCTCACAGAAAAAGGTCTTGATCTGTGCAAGGACAGGAATCCTCCTTCTATCAGCTCGCCAGACGATTCATCAGACTCAGACCTTTAACCTCCTAAGTTTAAGCAAACTTGAACTTTTAGTGAGAGACTTCAAAATTGAAATGACTGTTTTTCCTCAACCAATCACAGATTCAAAGACTTTGCAGCCACACAATAGTTTCATTCTTCATTTTTTCAATCATTCATCCTTATGTTGTCATCCCTGCCTGATATAGAACTGTAATGTTTTGGATACTGAAAGACCCAATACAAGGCTTCAAGGTACCACCATTGTAAATCTTTCATTTTCAACAGCATGCTGGGTGAGGCACAGTTTGGGGACAACCTTTTAACCCCTGAAAGGTGCTGCTTGCTCACGATGGTGATGAGTGGACTAAATCCGATAACCGATTAGTACAGAACGGGGCTCACTCTCATCTCCTATGTATGTATGCTGACCTCGGGGGCATGCAACAGCAACAACATAAAATCCATGAGAGAATGTAGAAATAAAAGAGATCCAATGTTGGTTCTATAAATAGGAAAGTGGTTTAGAAATGCTTGAGATAATGATTTACAAATGTCTCCATTCACATGTCCCTATTAGAATCATATAGCTCCATTCTTGAATCTTTACGAGTTCCATAACAAATGATACATTGCTTAAGTTAATTATAAGACAACATATTTAACCCTTCAGGCAATTTAAATAATCATTAATGACAATTTAAATTAATTGCGAACGTTTAATCAAAATTTATATATAATGAAACTTAGCTTTTATTTTAAATTATCCGAAGATGCATTATGATGTAGGCTTAATTCTATATACTTCATGAAATTATTTTAAATTCAACCTTGAAAAAAATTTCGGAAAACAAAAAGAATAAATATTTTATTATTTTAGATTGAGAAATTCCAGACATCAATAACAATCATATTTTTTTCTGTCAATACTTTACATTTAAAGAAACTCAGAAAAAACACACAGAAAATTATAAGAAATTATTATTAAGAGGCTGAATTTTTTTAATATGAAACTAAATAATTATAAATGTTATTTTTTTCATCGAAACAGTTCTTTCGCATAAAATAATTTACTTTATTTTAAGAAACGTTTTAAAAATTTCTATCATAAAACGCTCTTTTCCATTATGTTTTATACTCTAATACTTAGAACAATTTAATTAATCTTTTTTCTTTTCATTAGCATTCTATTATTTCCTTTCTTTGTTTCATTTTAAATAAAGACTTGGGAAAACTTTTAAATTATAGAATAAGGACAATAAAAGGTATTGTACCTTGAAATAAAATGAGGTATCCCGTTTTGTATCTTCATGAAAGGATGTAATAAAGAGCTTTTAATTGAATGAAACTAGGTATAAAGAATACATTTTAATAAACATCTATAATTATATAAAAGTTATTTAATTATTTTTCTTGAAATATATTCCTGGGAACAATCATTCTTCTTTTCTTGCAAATTAAAGATTTAATCTGTTCTCTCATTTAAAGAAACTGAGATATATAGATATCAAGAAATCTATGCATATGTCTTTTAATTTTAATATTTTATTTTTATTAACTGTCACAAATTTGCGAGACTATATTTTCACTTATTTAATCGCAATGGATGTATTTTCCAATAAGTCACAATTTTATTCACAATTGTACAGCAAAATCTTAATTGTATTCCTCAGGAATTCAACAATGAAAAAATATGGTAAAGAAAAAAGTGGTTATGGGACTCTCTTTCTCAGAATCTAACTTTATTGAGGGAGACTAAAATATCCTTAGTTCTAGAGAAGAGCTCGAGCAAACTGCACCATGGTTTGAGACTTATTTATTCTTCAATGGTCAACTTTTATGTCGTGAGGAGTACAGTGTAGGTGAAACTAGTATATTTACCGTTCTTAACAAGTTTCCTAAGACATTATTTTTACGGAGAAATAACAAGATGTCTTTGTACACACAGCCGAACTTAGAATACTTATTACAATAGAAAAGTACATGAAAGCTGTAAATAATATTGTGTCTGTGATATTTGTCATTTCAAGAATTAAACTAGTTTCACTTCTACAGGATTATGCCCCAGATGAAATTTACAACCTACAATAAGACTAAATGGATCATAGAATAAATTTTCATTGCATGGTTTAGGAGATTATTTACATCTTTGCATCCCTGCACAAAAAGCCAGCTCTTTGGAGCAGACAGTAATTCCTTGCATTTGAGCAAATAAATACGAATAAAAAATCCTCGTGACCCTTCCTTTATTTTCCTCCTAAATTGTTTGTCTATCTGATGTATATTTAAAGACAACTTTAAGCACATTTTACGAATAGGAAATGAAGAAAGGACTTAATCAACTATTTTTATCGTACTATGGCTATTAACTGAATTGAGTATTTATACTGAACTTCATATTTAAAAGTATCGTTTCTTTAATCAGCTAAGATGGAGATCAACGAAGTATTTTCCAATCACATCTACAAGCCCTCTGCTACAATTAGAAATTCATTACTTTGGAGATAAGCTTTTAACGAAAATTTCTGAAGTTGAATCACCACTGCTATATTTGGGGATGCAAATAATGTACTAGAGAGGATTTTCTGGCTGGTCCTTCCTTCTAAATTGTGAAGATCTCACCCAGATGCTTCCACTCAATTTATACAGCCTAATTCTGGGCTGGATACAGAGAGGTATGCAACAATTCCTTAATCACTGATACTCCTTTGATTATTGAGATCCCCTTTAGTTGGTGCGTGTCCAGAAATTAAGATTTATTATTGTTGAATTTAGTTCCAGTGCTCTTAAAAGTGCTTAAATTCTAAACGTTGATGAGAGCAACCTTTGAAATTCCCAAAGGATTTTAATAAATCCAATCTATCATGACTTCTTTCCCAAATTTACCTTAAAGGAATAAGGGCTCAGACAATGTAAAAATGCTCAAGGATTGTGTAGAATTTCCGAAATCAGAGAGAGAAAACAGAGATTCTTACTTTTACACCATATGTTATATATTTCTTAAAGATATAACTCTTATTTTTTCACCATTTTTATTTTTCCATCGACTGGAGAGATTAGAGAAAACAATACAAAACAATAAAAAACTTTATGCTGAAATAGTTTGAGCAACTTAACGAAATAAGGCAAAATATAGAAGAAAAATAAAATTATATATATAGCATCAAAACAAAATTCTCGCATTCAGATACAGAAAATGTGTAAAAAGACTGCATTTTTTGTTATAAGAAAGTATAGCTCAAAATCTTTGGAAAACTTATTTCAGTTTTAAAAGATGGATACATGAAACTTTTTGCTACTTTCAGGAACATATTCAAAATTTCATTTTGTGAATTTGCTTCTAAGATAAATATCATCACGCAACATATGAATTTCAAATATATTAAATTCAATATTACTTATGTTCAACGATTTTAAAACCCACATATGTTACTAACATTAGGACAGACGTTGTAACAAAACAAATTATTGTTTAAAAATATAAAATAAGTATGTCATTTGTAAGTCAGTAATGTTTTTCCTTCTTCTGATATATTCTATACTTTAGGTGCCAAATTGGATAAAATTCTGAGTACTTATAAATTTTAAAATATATTTAATTTACCAATTAGATACAATTTTTCACCAGTGAAAAATGCTTATTTTTATTACAAACGTATAAATTTGCTATTCAAATACAAATTGAATAAATTTTATTTAGGTATTGCAGCTTCAAACCGAAAGCATTAATGTGACCTATTTTGTCTAATTTTCTCAACAGATATTTGTCCTAAATCATTTACAAATTGTCTCAAAGATATTTGAAGCCGAAGAGACCACAAAAAATAATTAACTTTCTGGTGTTTATAATGACTATTCTTGAGTTTGATTCTCTATTTGAGGGTGATTATTTGTTATTTTTGGAGTCCATTTCAAATTATATATTCAAGTCGAATGAGCCTTCGTTTCCAGAGCAAATAATTTACATTGATCAACAAATTAAAACAAATAATTGGAACTAAACTCTTTATTTATATTATCTTAGCTCCTTGTGTTAAAACTGGAGTAATTTAATAACAGATTTCCTT
The DNA here is from genome assembly GCA_037975125.1 of Latrodectus hesperus. NCBI lineage: Eukaryota > Metazoa > Arthropoda > Arachnida > Araneae > Theridiidae > Latrodectus > Latrodectus hesperus. Next base: position 25,028,470 of record CM075858.1, read on the forward strand.
AAATTAATATATCTATGATTTCTCTATCAATATCTCTCCTGAAATTTAAATTTTGGTAATTTCTCTGAATTGACTTTTCTTCAAATCTAATTCAACTTTTTCCATTGTATTTTCAAATTATGTAAAATATGATTCACCGTTTATCTTGGCTAAAGATAATTCACCATGTAAGTACAACAAAATATACCAAAACCAAATAACTTTTCCTATATTACATGTTTTTCCCCTTTGCAAAATATCCACCAACTTCAAAAACGTATTTACAAATTATCAATAATAAACACATTATCAATTGGAAATAACGTTTTCGGAAATCTTCACTATTAAAAAGATGGAATTAAACGCAATTTGAAGAGATCCGCCTGCCCAATCTTGGCACTTTGGGAAAAAAAACCTGTTGTCATCAGCTCAGTATCCCTAGCATACAACAGACTACCCCTTCACGTTTTTTGAGTGGCCACATGAGGTCCCTTTCTTTTCAACAGGCCCAGAAAGTCTTTCTGGAGTGTCACTGGTGCAAGGCTGATCAGGCCTCTACGAGACATATTCTTGACTGTCTGAATTTTACTGTGAACGAGGTTTTGGAGAATCTTATTTTATTTTTAGACTTTTTAATGATTTATTGGTTTTATGGAGATGGTTTAGCTTGGCTACACCATCTGGGATTAGAAACAACAACCATCAATTGGAAAGAAATGTATCTTTTTATTTTTATTCTATTTATTTTCAGAAGAAATATTTTTCCATTAGGCAAGCTTTGGGCAAATTATCCATTGCGTAATGTCATACAATATATTTATTTAACAAGACAATCAGAAAATAAAAATTATAAGTTCTGAAAAAAAGATTTTTCAACTACTTCGATATCAACCAAACTGGCTGAAAATAAAATAATAATAAGTATCCACTATCTTCTCAATAATATATACATCGTAATATAAATATTAAAACTCGCTTCTTTCAGCTATGTTAAATAACTTAGATGCTCAAGTAAATAAATTATTCTTAAATAACTTAAATAAAAAAGCATTGTTTCTTTTAAATTTCACTGATAATACTAAGTTTCATAAAACTTTATAATTTGATACAGAACACATTTTTCTCTAAATAACTTAACTTGATTCAGTTTAATGCTAATGGTTTTAGTTTAAAAACAGATACACATTGATAATGTAATTTGATTCTACATTATTTGATTGGCTTTGTTAAAAGATGATGATTTTCCTGCTCATGATATGCATTTTATATACATTAAGAGAAATAGAATATGTTAAGAAATATTTAGTAAAACTAAATATAAAAAAATTAGGAGCCATAAAAATATATTAAGGTTATAATAAAGTATTAAGTACATATCTTTGCAATACTATCAAGACTAGTTTACATCATTTTCGTCATTAGTTTTCAGGAATTTTCCGCTTAAGAGTGAGTGCACATATTGGAATTTTATGCCTTGTCGATAGAAAATAAGATTCTTAAGATTTAATGAAAAAATTCCAAAGTAGTGTTTGACAAACTTTTGACATTGCTAAGAACTTTCTTTTATTACAAAAATAAAAGCCTTATAGTCAAGAAAATGAACTAGAGATGATAGAATTTTTATTTCTAACTGAGAATTTCATAATGATTACTTTTATTTGTTTTCCATTTTCATAAGGAATAGATATATTGTACCCATGCTGGTATTAAAAAACCTTTCCATGAAAACTGAATACAGACCACTTTCTAAAGCGCAGAAATAACCAAAGTCATCATTCAAATAAAATAATCACAGCTAATCAGGTGAACTTTTCAATGTCTTCCAGAAATGTTTTAAGAAATGAATACTAGAGGATATGTAATCCATTCTTATTATGCATCTTCTCGTCTAGAAATATTGACTTATAAATAATATAAAAATAGGAAAATATTGATAGATCAACTAACAATTTCATACTTTAATTATTCTAGTGGTTAATTTTTTTGTTTAAAAAATAACAACTGTAGACATCGTTTTTATTCCAAATTTGAGAATGGTGGCTCTAAAAAGCTGCTCTTTCCTCAATTGTAAAAAAATATATGAGTCGTTACACCTAATTCTTAAAAATTTCACCTACAGAAATGCGTTAATACTGGGGTAGACTACTTTAAGCACTTCTTAAAATAAATTCTATAAACATAACTTTATATGAACTTAGATGTACATCAAATCTTTTTAAATGACCTTCGCCTACAGTACCTTGGGAATTTTGAAAACTTGAAACAATTTTCTAAACTAAAAAGTGATTCCAGGTTGCAGATAGCCATGACCGAATAAAGTAAATATCCATGTTAAAAACGTTTTAATTATTGAAGTGGCTATAACTGTTCGAATATATTTAGTATACTTCAAATAGGGAAAAAGGAGAAGTAACAGTATATTCTATATCTAGCATGTAATTACTCAGAGTAATACTAATTAATAATCTTGGTACCTGTGACATAATGGCACAGGTGCCGTATAACCAATGCGCCAACTTCTGAGATTGAAGTTTTTTGGCAGATTTTCTTATGTCTCAGGCAACCTTGTTGTTGTTACGTCATACATATGGAGACCTATAAGAATTATGCAAAAAATTCTATTTTGGTAACCCTAGTATTTACGTCATCGCGCACGTCACAATACGTCATCTTGGCAACATTTCATCATCGCCAAAAAAATTCAGAATTTGGAATCATGGATTATACGGCACCTTAATATAAATAGTTATCTTAATATAATTAATCTTAATATAAATAGTATGAATTAAATGAAATATATATGCTTGTTAAAACTACAAAGAAGGGAATGTGGGAACAATTATGCGCTTTTATGAATTCTGTATAATTCAAGCACTTAACAAAATCGAGGAATTTCGTTTAGGAGAGAAAGAGGAGAGTTCGTTTCGGAGAGTTTTCGTATGGAGAAGAAAAGGATTTATATATTTAATATAAGAGGGAATCATTTAGAAACGACAACAATTCCTCAAAAGAAAAATACAATTTTTTAAAAAAAATTGGAAAAAATGCAAATAATGAACTTCTATTTCCAAAAGTACAAAAATTTAAATTTGTAGAAAATAAATATAGATTTTTTTTATGAAAAAATAAACAAACATGTGGATAAAAAAATGTTATCGAGTTTAATTTAATTTCTAATAAAATGTAAATCAGGTTCATTAAGCATTTTTAAAATATACCTCATTTAAAAGCAAAAATTACTTCTTTATTATAAATATAACTTTTTTATATTTTAGACTTGAGTGACATTTTGAATTTATACTTTATTATTATTATTTTTTTAACCCAAAGAAATTTCATATTTGAGCATTTTAATTTAAATATACATTCATTGCAGAGATATTTATATCAGACTTCTCTGGTATATTACTCAACATTCCATAACCTGAACATTTGATAAATGTATGCCTTAATATATAATACTTCTTATTGTTGCAAAACATTGTTCTGCATATTTACGTCACACCTTAAATAATACTGTTGTTGTGATAATAATGATGTAATTAAAAATGATTAAATTCTTTTTTGTCGCGATCAGAAATTTCTTTATTGACGATGTTCCTCCAGGCAATTTAACAGTACAATGGCCAGATGAAAATTTTTTTCATTAGTTAACTCTCTAAAGAAAATATAGTTATTTTATTTTCATGTATCTTATTTGAAATAAATATTAATATTCTAAGAATATATTCAAATACTTTTACATATAATTGATGTAATTAGGAATAACAATTTTACATAGTATTCTGTAGAAAATTGTAGCTCCATGTGAATAATTAAATATTTAACAATTATACCATTTTATATTTTTAATTTATTAGATTCTATCGTGTTTTTTGTATTAAAATGCTCTTTGTATAAAGGATATTTAAAAAAAAGATAATTTAATGTACTTCATATTAAGCAAATAATGTGATTTTTCTAATTATAAGACAACAGGTATACACCTCATTGTTTATCCTTATTCATTTAATATAATATTTAATAAACGTACTTTCTCTACATAAAATATTTACATTTTACGAAGGAAAGGATATTCTGAAAAATTGTGAATAAAACTCTAAGTACCTTTCAGAATGAAGTGACATTTTCATTTTTTTTATTTCTGGAAGTTCTGAGAATAGTAAATGAAAATTTAGCTTTTTCGTATGATTTTTATTTTTAAAAATATTTTTCAAGGAAAAGGGATTTACTTTATATGTTTTCAAAGAAATAAAGCGAACATAAATTTATTGTTGTTGTTACGTATTTTGAAATTCTGTAGCAAATTTTTTTAATTGTGTTGAGAAATTCATTTAACGAGATTATTTTTGATGAAATATTTATATCATTCATAAAAAATTATGTGAAAAATAGCAAGCACAAAATTTTAAACCCTGTCATATTATTTATAAGCAAGAATAAGTATTTAAGTCAATTTGTAGATTTTATTTTTATCTCTGATATATTGCCCAATGCCGTCACAGACCCACCGAGTACATGCGATATAAGTACTCGTTAAATCTGTGGAATCTAAAGTCCTGTGGTCGGTCGTTGAGCAGTTACCATGCTCAACGACCGATGCACGAGGGTGCAATGGTCTGGAGAAATTTACTGCCCCTTCAGATCAATGCCAAAATTGAGGAAGTAGATCCTCTGGTGTTGCCATCTATCAGAGGATTTGAAAAGCAAAAGTCGTACTTTTACCTTGATGGTGCTCTGATTAAACGAAAGACGCTTTCAATTTATTTAAATTCGCATAGCCTAGGCATAGCGAACTTGGCTTGTCCAAGTATCATTAGTAACAACAACAACAACATCTCTGATATATGATTTTATTGAATATTCGTTTTCATATCTACAAGATCTAATTAATTTAATCTGATTTTCAGCTAAAAGCATTATTTTATAAAAGTTATTTCTTATTAGCGAAAATCATTTCATTATACAGAATTGAAAGCGATTAAAATTAATTTCATTAAATAAGGCATAATATTTTATAATTAAACTGCCATAAATTGTTTAAAATATTAGTAAGCTTAGAATATTTTTTATTTTTAACAGAAAACTTGGCATTACTTAAAATTATTTTAAATTTTGTTTAATACATAATGCGTTAAATTTAAATCGTAGAGAAACAAATATCCTCAAACCATAATTTTTTTTGCTTGTTCGTCATAATTTTTTGTATGTTGGATTAAGCATGGATGTACGCAATGGAATGAAATTTACTCCAGTATGGCCTTCTCCAGCTAAATTAAAACATTGACTTTATTTCATTTTATAAATTCGATGACAATAATCGTAATAAACAGTAATAAAATCTTATTCAAATTTTACTGTAAAGATGTTTATGTGGTGACGCATCTAACTAAAATGATATAATACAATTCCAGGACTCTGTTCACTTCAAGAACGGAACCATGTGGTTCTTCCTTCCCTTTCAAAATTCTCATGTTTGCATAATTTTAGGGAATAGAAAAAATATATTTACGCCATCGGAACTTCCCCTATGTCTACATTTTAACCATGTATTTAAAAAATATAAAATATAAATTATTTTTTTTCAAATTTTTAATTTTTTTTTTCGTTGTAGCAAGCGCGTTTACTATTTTCCTTATGCGTTGCAGATAGCATTGAAAGGGTGATAAAAGAAGTCTCAATTTTGATGTTAAATAACTTCGTAACTATAGGGAAATTTCAATCCCTCACCTTGAAATTGTTTTAAACTAATATGTACATGAAACTCCATTTATCTCTATAAAACAGCATTTTGGATAAATATTAATATATAGTCAATATCTTTAAAAAAAACTAATTTTTGTTTTTATATGTCAAATTTGTCCGGAAATTTAAATCCACTTTTTATACAAAAAGCTATGAAGTCACGAAAACCCACGTGCTTCTTGGCCTGTTAATCTTAAATATAAAAGAGTTTAAAAATTAAATTGCTTTATTTTATTTTGTATATACATTTTTTAACGCTCATAAAATATGAGCATAGTGGGGCAAAGCAATTTAATTAACTTAATCAGTTGCTAATAGGGAGGATTATTTCGTTATTTCTTTCTCGAAAAATATTACTTCACAATATTGTTTTCTTTTGTTTTATAATTGAGCTGTGTAGAGACAAAGCATATACATTGAATCAGTTAAGAATGAAGAGTGGAACTTCTATTAATTTGAAATCGCTACATTGGAATTAACATAATAATGAATTCTTACGACGCATTATTTATTCAATAAATTTTTAAATTATATTTACTTCTATTCATCAATATTAGTTATAACAATTATATGGAAATGGAAAATGCAAGAATAATGTAATTTCTTTAAAAGCATATAAAAGAAAGAAATATTTGCAATAACAGAGACAAACTATTTTAACAATATTTCAGATAGAAATATGTATTTATATTCAATAACTTTCAAAACGTAAATTTACATTTGCAGAACTATACTAAATACTATTTTTGTTATATATTGAAAATTATAAAAATTTAGTTTATAAATAAAATATTGCTTACGTTTTTAAATAAAATTATTAGGATTTCCTGAAAATATATGATAAATATTATGTATTGTTTTAATACTTTTATAAAATATCAATAAATTATTTATAATTCAGGTGACTTTATGTATAAAGTAATGACTTCGCATGGATATCAACCTTATAGAAACACAGTCTTTAATAAAAAAATAATCCTAAAATTTTAATGAAAATAAATATATATTAATTAGTGGGTTGTATTCTCAAACCTTAGTGAGTCATACTTTCAGGAGAAAACATGTATCCAGTTATTGAAAAAAAAACTGGAGTTTAGAAAATAATGATAATTAATCGTTTTTGCTGATATCTGCTATTTAATATCTTTGTTTAAAATGCTGTTATACATCACCAAATGTGAGCTCAGTTATATAAGAACTAAAAATGAATCAAATAAAATGCAAAATATTAAAAAATTTCCTTTAGTTGCAAAGTTAAGTTTAAGTTTTTTTTTTTAAATTGAAGCCAAATTCTTTTCATCCATGTTTCAGTTCGTTCTTGATCACCGGTCTTGCGAGAAAATCGTAAGCCTGCAGTATCCTAAAACAATATTCATTAATAATCAAAAAACTATTATAAATACTGTTATTTTTTTAAACAATTTCACTGCGTAAATATAAAAGAAAGGAAGACATATTGCTATTCATACTTTTTTCCATACCTCTAAGAATTTTGTGCAGAAAACAGCTTTAAAAGGGAGAAATAGCCGACACTTATTTCCTTAAAACAAATCTGCAAATTATTTCTTGAAAGAATTTGGTAGAATTTTAAACAATATAATTTTGTTTATACCCCATAATGTGAAAATTCATGCACGTAATTTTGTAACTTATTTAACACATTCGCTGCCACCAAAACTTATATACCCATCCTGAGAAGCCGAAATTAAAAAATGGGTTTTAATGATTAAAAACGTTCCTTATATTTTAATAGTAAAACCAGAAAAAAGGAAAAACCTTTTATTTTCGTGTTTAGTGTAAAAAAATTCGGACGCTGTAGAGCGTCAGTGGCAGTATTTTATTTACTTTCCTTTTCATAGGCTGTGAAGGTCCTGCAATACTTGTACTGTCCGCCATTTTTAAAAATGCACATAAAAATATTTAAACACAATATTTAAAAACCAAGCACTGAAAATATAAAAATAATACTTCACTAACGTGCCTCAAAAACCTCATCGTTCAACCCCCAAATCCGAACTAAAAATAAAGCAGTTTACTTATCATACTCGATCGTCGTCCCAGAGCGTCGCCGGCATGGGTGGTAGCACCATGATGACGTGCTAGCGCGTCAGTGGCAGCGAATGTGTTAAGCTCGTAATTTCAACCAACTTAAAGCATATAGAATTAATCATAATATTTAAATTAAGGTTAGATTCCTGACTTTTAACGTTTACAAAAATATTATTATCTTAAAAAATGTTTCTTAATGATATTTTCGTATAAGTTTTCATTGCATCTTATTTTTTCACATTTTATTATTTAAAAAGTTTTCTCAAATATTTTTTTTTTATTCTTAGGAAGTTAAAGCCAGAGGAAATAGAATTACTTAGGGAAAAATTTATAAAGAAAAAGAAATATAAAAGCTCATTAACTAGTTTCCAATTTTATGATTTTCCCCCTGGAATAGGAATCTTTGTTCAAATAAAGAAAGTGACAAATACGTTTGCCAAGCATAATACACAAACAAAATCTTTTCCCAATTTATTTCCAGAAATGCTCAGTTGAAGTATCCTCGTTCGAACTTATAAAATCTGGATTTGAGAAAGAAAATCTGTTGAATACTCTTTCGTTTGAATGAAAAGGTACAGAAGTGAATTTGAAGAAATTATTGAATGACCATAGAAACTTGTGAGGAATTATATCGAGCATTTCTAGTGCGCCTGATTACTTTTGATTTTTAATAATTTATGAAAGGATGTGAAGATAGATTAAGAATTAGATATATTAATGATTTTGGCCACTAGATTCTAAATTTGCTCCTTCTGTTGCATTGAAAAATCAAAGGATGGTAATTGATTTACAAGAATGAAGGCATCCACAGAATTTTTTTGTAGTTTCAATCCTGTAATTTAGATCCTTTAAATTTCTTTGTAAGTGATTTCCTTTGTAAGTTCCACATATGGACCTTTCATGGCATGATGAATATAATTCACACAAAATATGGACAAACATGTCAGCTATTTCGGTTCTAAGCTTGATTTTTGTAACCCATGTTTAGCACATTTTTTTCTAACCCTCAAATTAAAAAATATATCGTTAACATACCAATTGATCTTTGTATGACCAAGAGATAAGGACACAATCCCTCTTACTATTAAATGGTCAATGCCGATGATAAAAAAAGAATTTATACTGGATGAAGAAATGTATAACTGCAAGTACACCCACACAATATTTTCAAAAACAGTGATAGACAAATGAAAAAATTCAACCTTCTACAGAACCTTTCACTGTTTGAACTATATTTAAGATTAAATATCATCAGTTTATTAATGTATAATTATAAAATATCAAAATATATCAAAGACTTTATAAGAGACACTGTACTTCTTGATGGAAAAAATATTGCGATGTTTTTATTAATGCCATTTTTTCTTTGACGAACTTCACTACTGACATATTGATTGACATTCAAACAACTGACACTGAAACTAAAATTTAGTTTTAAATGTCGTTTTTAAATCAAAAAAAATCACCAGTTCCTTATAATGTTTTCAGTTTTAATATGGCAAAAATACTTTTAAGATTATATTACTCAACTGTGAATATTCTTTGACGTTTGATCAAATTTTCTAGTAAAAAAATGATTATTTTTAATGAAAATATTATGTATGTATATGAAAAATATTCAAATTAAACAATCATTGATTTTTTTAACTTTAAAAGGAAGAGGAAAGTTTTAAGTCCGCATTTCTCTACAGAACGTCTTTTGACATTTTATTAATAATGAAAATTTTATAATTATCAGTTTTAACAGTCTTATACGAGGGTCACTCTGAAATGTTTGAGATACAACTAGGTTTTTAAAGTTATACTTACAAAATTTTAGGTGTGTTCAAATTAGTCTTCTCCAGCATCGATGCACTTTTGTAGACGAATTTTCCACAGATTAAATGCCTCAAGCCATTCATTTTTTCGAATAGATTAAAAAAATGCATTTATAGCCACATCAATCTCTTCTTCTGAATGAAAACGACGTCCACGTAAGTTCTTTTTTAGATTAAAGAATAACCAAATGTCGCACATAGCTAGATCAGGTGAATACGGCGGATGTTTGATCACTTTAATTTGTTTTGTTTTTGTTTAAGAAACTCAACTGTTAATCCGGCTGTATGTGAAGATGCATTGTCATGGTGCAGCATTAGTCCCCTAACATTCAGTTCTTGTAGAATTTCTGGAAGACATTTAGTAGTATACCAGTTTGCTGTTACTGTCTTCCGTCCTTCCAACTTGATGGCTTTGACCAATCCCGCACTTCTGAAGAAATCGGCATACATCACTTTTTTCAGTGCGCGTTTGTTTCACCATTGTCGGCGTGGGATCATCTTCAAAGACCCATACTTTGCTTCCTTGACGTGTTGGAACGTCAAAAAACGGTATGTACGTTTCATCACCTGTTACAATTTTAGAAATGATGCGGTGGCCACCATCATTCAGCATATTAAGAGTTTCTTTACTGATTCTGACACGCTCCTCTTTTTGATGCTCAGTTAGATTATGGGGAACGCAACGGCAAACTACTTTTTTCATATGTAATTCTTCATGAATGATTTTGTGTATGGCTGCGGATCCAATGTTAAGTTCCTTCTGTATCATTTGATAGGTACAGCGATTATCATCCATTAACATTTTTCGTATGGCAGACACATTATCCAGGTATTACTGCCGACGGCGGCCTTCCTGTGTGTTCTTCTTCCTAAAGAAAATTGCGACCTTTTCTAAATTCTGTAAGCCATCTGAATACAGTAGCACGAGCTGGAGATTCATCACCAAATGCTAATTGCAACCGTTGAACGCATTCTTCTTGATTTAATCCTGCTTTGAAATCGTAGAAAATCATATCGCGAAAATGTTCTCGCGTCAACTTCATTTTCTCTTCTGTTAAAAATTTATTCCACGCTAAACAAGTTGAAGTAAGTCAGTAAAAAATCGTTTTCTGTGTTAAAATACTTTGCACTTTAAAATTAAGCCGTTATTTTTATTTTGTAAATTCTCGTCTGCGCGTATCTCAAAAATTTCAGAGTAACCCTCGTATTTACTTTTTATTATGCCTTATATTTATTTTTCTTCTATTATTCTTGTATTTAGTTTTATATGAAAATTATTGGTTAATATAAAACTATTTAAATTAATCAATAATTTGCAATTTTTCGTGTGACAAAATGACAAAAGCAGTTTTAAATTTGTTTTTTTTAATTTAACTTTTACATTTATTATTCTTTTGGTTGTAATCCTCTGCAGAATGACTCTTTACATTTTATTGAATTTAATGTTATGAGTATACATTTTAGCAAAACTCCTTCACTCTTAAGTTCCATACAAGAAAAATATTGTTTACGTAAGCAGTTGTATTTAGCAATACAAAAAATTAGAAGAAAATAAATACTTGATTATCCGCATTAAAATGTTTTATTCATTAGAAGAAATATAAAACATAAATTAAGAGATGTGTTTCACTTGTTACACAGTAAAGAAAATTACTACTTCCTTCTTCTCAATAGTATATCCTAAAATTCATAATTGAGAAACATTTTATAAAAGTTCATAAAAGTATTGAAATATACTATAGCAGAAGTTAATACAAAACTCAAAAACTTTTACAGGAAAGATACTAGTAAACAAATCTCGTCGAATCTGGTGTACATATAAAAATTACAATATTAATCTTTTTTATTTCAGTACTAAACACAGTATGATTCAGTACAATAGCAGCTGAGCATTAGAAAAAGTACTAAACACACTAAATTGCATATTTGACTCTAATTTTCCAATATAAAAAATATCTACTTTCTTTTTTAATAAATAATTGAAAATTTTCTAAACAAAATCTCAGCATTTATACAAAGAAAAGGTTTTATTTTGTTAGGTCTAAGCAGAAAATAATGCTAAAAATAAAAAATAGTGATAATTAAATCCTGTATAACTTGAGGAATAATAATAGAGAAACCATTTTTAATGATAGCTTTTATAAAGTCCAAAGCTAAAATAGATGCTGTTGAAAAATGTAGTTGAAAAAAATGTTTGATATGCTGCAAAAAGACGCATCTGAAAATATAGATACTGAAATCGATATGCATTCTTCAACCACATGCGCCTATGTTATTTTCGGCCAAGCCCAATATTTTCTTTGGAAAGTATTTTACTTTAATGCTGACTTTGCATGAGTTGTAAAGACTAAAGTAAGAATATATATTGTTATTTTAGTAATATTATATAGAAATATTTGTACTTGTATCAAATTATAGTTATATATCTAATTATTTATATTTACCACGTAAATATTATATTAAGAGAATAAATAATATATTCATAGGTATATTATGTTTATAAATTGTTTTTTATTAGTAATCAAAGAAATTTCCATTAAATTAATTTTTGCTAAATTTCTAAAACTGCATTTCATTGTATTTGATAGTTATATTTTTGAATGAATCAATATTGTTTAAGTGCAATTATACTATCTAAACATTATTTAAACCATTTTTACGATAGATAGATTTCTTAGTAAGATAAATATACTTAGAAAGAAAAATAAATAAATATTAAGGATAAAAATAATTATGAATAATTTGAAAACAAATTTCTAGATAGTTTTTTCAGTTTAATGGTTTTAAAGTGTCAGTTTTTTAAGAAGAGAATACATGTAAAAATTATAAAGTAAAATCAAATTTAGAATACCTTGTTATTACTATCATATAGCGATATTTATAACTTTAATTTCCTTTATAATAATTTTTTGCATGTTTATTGCAATATATAATGAGATTCTACTTGACTTGAATGTTCATTCTAGTTGACGAAATTTTTTTATATCAAAAACAGCTCAAAAATTGGTCAAAATATAACACCTATAAATTACATGCATGTAACCCTTTTAAAAATCTTAACATTTTTTAAATGCAAATTTGGATGTCAAAATGTGTTTATTTGTACAGCCTTCATATTCAGATGATTTTTCTATTTTGCGATATAACTCTATCTAAAACACATAATTACAAAATTTTGGAGTGACCCAATAACATCAGAAATCGTCAAAATAAAAGCAATAAGTTTTGTATATTTGCTATGGTCTCACGTTCAACATATAGCAACTTTAACTAGGCTATTCTCATATCTTGATCTTTTCTGCTTGGTTACACAGTTAATTCCAGCACTCATAATGAAAACTATTAAATTGTCTGTAATAAAACCAATTGCAAAAACATACAATGTAATAATTAATCTATATGTCTGAAAAATTGAGGCTAAACTTAATACTATCGTAAGATAAATGTTTACCGAAAAATCAACTTATGCATAGATTAATAATTTTATAAATTTTGCGTTGCGTTAAAAATAAAACAAACTCACTCTTACTTTCAGAATAATGATAAATGGTTATGATTTGCAAGTGATTAGATTAGTTTAAGAATATATACATTCACAATTGTATTTTAAACTTCAATACGCTTGTATATAATAACACCAATAAAGGAAATTTATCGTCAGTTATTTCATTACTATATATATGTTTATTAAAAAATACAAACTCTAACAAATAAGAAAACGTGACTGATCACGGTTACAATTAAGATTGATAGGCTAAAACCATTGTTCCCCAAGGCAAAAAGGCGTTATAGTTTGTGTTTATAGAAAAAGAAAACACATTTAATTTTGCCAAATTGACTCAAAATTATGTTAAATCTGCGGTGATGCGAGAAAAAAAGTCGGCTTATGAACAGCATTATAACTAATTTTCGCTGCATTATATTACATACATTCTAACATTATTCGCATTTATGATTTGTTAACGTTATTGCATCATAGAGAGCTTGCAACGATTAATTTCAGTAGGACACTCATAATGATAAGCAACTGACATTTCAGAAACAGCTCTTTGTAAAATATTGTTATGTGAATTAACATGCCGTTTGTCCAAATGAGCTATGCATCAACTTAAAATGTAAGAAAGCATATGCTAATTTTGCAAACATGGTATAAATGACAACTCTCTTTTAGAAAATTCATTTTGTATCATATAAATTGAATGCTTGGCATAATGATTATAAATTAGATCACAGTGTCTTAGACTTGGACATCAGGAAAGAGTATTTATATTAAAAATTATAAAAAGCTTCTATATACCAGAATCTGCAATAGAAATATTGTTAAAAAGATGATTCTATTTAAATTGCAGTATTTCATCGAATCTTTGCTTCCTATTGGAAGAATTTTCCTTAATTTGATATATGTATGTATCTCTACAATTAAAAAATGTCAGGATTCTATATGCCAGTGGCTATTATAAAGACACTGTGATGCTTAAAATCCTATTCAAATCGCAATCTATTTACGAAGCATAACACCGTAATAGATGAATGCTTAGAGTTTAGTATTATTGGACATCATCAAAGGCTCTCTTATTTTAGAAATTCTGACAGTTAACAATATTTACTATAATAGAAATTTTTTATAGTATGAAATCATATTGATACTGCAACATCTTTCCAAAATAAATTTTAAGCATTAAAATACTCATTAACGTGTTGTTCAGAACTCACAGCTCTTCTTAAACGACAGTTTCTATATCTACCATGATCGTCACATTTTCAAGCATCTATCTCAATGAGCATTCTTTTAAGATGACTTTTGGCGTTTGATTAAGGATTTTGTATTCATGTACCGTTTCTCAATTCCAAATTATTACTGAATTGTGGTAACAGATGAAAACCATTTGGTACAAAATTTTACATTGATAATTTTTACGATCCAAAACCACAACATCTATAATCTCTCATTGTTGCGCTTATTGATTGCATAAGAAAATATATTTCGGTACATTCTGTCAATTCATTATAATCATTACGAATAACATGGGGAATGAGTTTCCTTTTTGTATATTTTGTTTCATTTGTGTTTTTTGTGAATCTTTGATATCGCAGGTAGTTTCACAGTTTCATGAAATAAAACACAAATCGACATTTTCATAAAACAGGAACTAATGCAGATGCTACTATTATCAATTCAATAGCTTCCTTAGATTTTTCAAATTCAGTTTACAAATGAATATTAAAATTATATTTTCTATGAATTTTTAACAAAATATTTTTTACATTGTCATATTAAATTGTATTTGTGATTAATATATTTATATATTCTTTCCAACACAGGTCTAAAAATTTAAATTAATTTTAAATGTTTAGTTCAATATAATCTGACAGTATTTTAAAGTAAAATATTAATAAATAAAAAAATAAATTCTGGGACATGCAATATATTTTATGTAGTTTTAAAAGCATGATAAATTTTACATAACAATGACATTAATTAGACAAGAATGTATAAATAATTGTAAGTTGCATTAAAATGTTTAGATTCTCAAAATATATAAAATTGTCATTGACTAGCAAATAAGCTAAAAATTCTTACATGGCTTAAAAACATATTCTTAACACCACAATTACCATTCAAATATAGTCAAAAAGATTTGATTACATATTACACAAGAAAATGCATGTATTTTAGGAATTCTTTATACTCTTTAATGAATTCTGTTTTAAATTTTACAAAACAAATATTGTAAATTTATTTGATATATTTTAATAACAAACTGCAAAATAATCATATAGATATATTTAAAGTAATTCTGTTTTAAATTTTACAAAAAAAAATTATAAATGGGTTCCAAAATATGAATTACAATTATTTCTTTAAATCTGCGTTGCTACGATCAAGAATATTAATAACTTCATTACATAAACATCATTCAATAAAATATAAAATATACATTTTTATCTAACATATATATAAACGTTTTCTTCAGTTATATATTAAGTAGATAACTATTACAAAATAAATTTAATATTCTAACATTTTCTATAAATCGCTAGAAATATTTTAAAATCAAACTTCACACTTTTTTTGGCGAAACAAAATTCTCACCTTTGATATTTGAAATTTTTGAAATAGTTTTGTTTCGATTTTGAGTTCAGTCTTTATCAATTTCCGACTGTTTACGAAATGAAAAGTCACTATTTTCCTTATACATAAAAAAGTTTAGAAAATATTTTCATAAAAGTCGCGTTTCAAAATCACAATTCCAATTTTGATTTTAAATAAAAAAAATATCTAACATGTTTAAATATTGTACATAGTTCCTTCAAAATTGTTATTAAAATTATTTAAAATAAATATATTGTAACTTAATTAATTTATTGCATAATTTATTTGATGTTTCTAGAGTTATTTAATTCACAAAGGAAAATATTTTTACATGTAGATTTGACTCCTCTGATAAAAAGAATTTGAATAGTATAAAATGCGTCTCAGAGAATTTTGAAATTACCCATGAGTAGCACGTTTTAAAAACGTAACTTAAACACGTAATAAATCGAAAACTACAATCGTTTTCAGAGTGAAATTTATATTGATAATAGGATTGTTAGGAAAACTGTCAACATCTCAAAATAAGATTCTAAAGTTTAAACCTCAAATAAAAATGTTGACACATTGCTTTGAACACTGTATGTTTGTAGAATGGTATACAAAAAAATAAACGAGGATGAGACTGTTCAAAACAAGATTAATATCAGGCAAGAAATTAATCTAAACTTTTACATGCAAGAAATTTGTGTCGATTATTTTTAAAACATCTATTATTGAAAACTAATTTATATTTCAAAAAGTATTGCTTGGCACAGATAACACTATTTTATGAGCGAGTGTTAAAAATAAAAAATATTATGCTAAAAACAAAGACTTTAAATGTTTTCATTCAAATTGAGAATTATATTTAAATGAAGAGTAACATGAGTAATAAAATCTTCAGAAAGAAATAACTCTTCATTTAATTACCATTTTCTAGACAAAAATCAATTCTCTTTTCCTTTGATAAAATGCGAATCAACAATAGTTTGGGAAAATATTTAAACTTTAAGAAAATGAAAATTCTTTTGTGTCAAAAAAACGTTTGAGTGGAAATAAAATATTGAACCAAAACAACACTTTTTCTAGAATACTAAAATTTATAAGTTACGTCAATTGCGTTAATAATAAAAAATTCACTTACATTGGAGAAATATTCATTCCTATTAAAAAGTTTGAAATGAATGAAAAGCA
Organism: Latrodectus hesperus; assembly: GCA_037975125.1. NCBI lineage: Eukaryota > Metazoa > Arthropoda > Arachnida > Araneae > Theridiidae > Latrodectus > Latrodectus hesperus. The sequence continues at coordinate 25,045,330 of CM075858.1, forward strand.
ATTTTTTTCAAATATTATATCTGATATCTCTCTGCATGTTTGTTACAAATTAAAATTCGAAGAAGCATTAAGTAAAAATTTATTCAAAATTTTGTAAAAAGATTATTTCAAGGAATATATAATTAGGTAGTCTTTCTTCGAAAATTAACTCAGTGAAATTCTGAGCCAGTAATAAAACTGTGAACGGGTTCTCATATGGTTTATTTTCTTACAGATTAGGATAATTTAATTTTTTTATCTAACAGGAAATGACTTTATGTAAAATATGTATTACACTTATTAATGCACTCGTATATTCTGAAAAATTTAAGTTATGTTAATACTTTAAACATTTTGGACTTAAAAGAAAATGTTGTGCTTATTCCCTTTAATTTTTAACGAAAATACATCGAAGCACAAACTGATTAGATATGTCTAATTTCTTGTAATACTTAATCATTTCGTGAAAGGGATTAAGTACTATAAGAAATCAGACGGAAAAAAATACGATCATTTTAAATATCAATCAATGGCAAGTTTTAAATTTAGTGGTTGTCCATGACTTCAAAAAGATCATATTTCAAAAGGCAGCATTAAAATATTATAAATACATCTTAAATAATCTTAAATATATAAAAAGATGTAAAAATAATCGTAAATACATAAAAAGATATGAGGGATATATCTTCTTATATGTTCAAATTTACATAAGCAATTTTGTATCATTGTACAAAATTTATATCTTCTAGGAATTTTCTCTTATTTTCTTCGAACTTTAAAATTATGTGTTCTGCACAGTTAGAATTTCTTATTTAAATTCAACAATATAATCAAAGGTATTGAAAATTATGACTTTAACATAAGACTTTATTTTAATAAAAGACTTTTATAAACTATTCTAAAGCCCCATCAGCAAAGCAGCTTCTCGTTTCTTCCCGTAAGACAAACAAACTAAGGCATCACTTGCCAAGGCACGGGCAGCGATGAGAGGATGAACACATTCCCTTCCACTTGGTTACAGGAGCTCCATGGTTCGGAGACGTGTTCACGTTAATCTGTGATACCCAAAATCCTTCAGCTAGTGTGACGTGGATGTGGAGAAGAGGATGCCAGCTCAGATGTGACCTCGTCACCTGATCTTGGTTCAAAATGAGGAGGCACTTGATGATAGGCGAATATTCCAAACCCGTCAAGCTTAAGGTACATTTCAAAGCTTGCCTGCACCGATATGTATAAATAAACTCTTCTTTCAATTGAGTAAGGTTGTTCATCATCAAATTCCTCTTTGATCTAAGTAAATGAATGATAATAAATTATTTTTTAAACTGCAGTCATCAAGACAATTTCAACAAATGTGAAAAACGCATATAAGAATATGAACGATAATTATGTTACCATTTCAATTTCTATTGATTAATTTTGGGTTAGTTTGGTTTATTCATTCTTCAAAGCTCCCTTTTTGATTAAAGATTGATAATCAGAATTTATAGTTTAAAGTGTATTCCAAAATATTTCAAAGATTCACACCCAAGATATGAAGTCAAAGATTCACACCCAAGCCAAAGATTCACAGCCAAGTAGTTGAAAGAAATGTTAGACTGTTAATCATTTAGCTTTCAGTTTGGCATGAAATTTAGCTTACATGGTCACATTTATCACAATTTCCTTTCATTTTAAAATTGATCTTTTTTTCACTAGACACATTAATGATTGCAAAAAATGCGGTATAAATCAGAAAGTATCTCAATAGATGATGAAGGGACAAAACGTTAAAATTAAACGTCAGCTTAGTTTGAGCTCATTAAAATATCTTTGTTGTTATCCACAGTGGATAATCTGCCACGATGAATGGCTCACCATTAGACCTAAATTCATATGCGAAATAATAAGATCTTTGTAATTTTTTTAAAATACCAAAGTTATATCCTAGGGAAATAAAACGAAGAATATAGATTTATATTAAAATTCTAAAAGAAAACAATTGACCACTTTCCACATGGTCTAATTCCTATAAATAGTGATCATCTGTTGAAGTGAAACGTGGATTTTGTGACAGGAAGCTGGAAATTAATACTTGACTCACAGATGATCATTATTGATGATTCCAAGCAAAGTATTTCATTTTATAATTTATGATGACCATTTTTAAAGTATGTGGTTGAACTAAAAAGAAATGCAAAATACTGGAAATGATACCTTTTTACTGTCTGCATCGAAATGAGATTTCACAAAGAAAATAATTCCAAAAATAAATTCAGCTAATGTATGTGCGATTGATTATGTTTTGCAGGATATTTCCAGATTCTTATTGGATGTTATTTCAAGAAATTTCATATAAAAACGTCAAAATAGTTGTTACTTTTTTTCCTGTTGTTATTCATTAACGAAAAATACTCCATAGAAAGGTTGAATATGAAAAAATGAATTACATTTCAGCTTAGAAATTATTAGCTACTTAATCTAACAAAATTTTAAAAAAAAGAACGAAATTAGTTAATAGCTAAAAAATGGCAGATATTTTTTTAATATCTGCCATTTTTTAGATGGCAGATATTACAGCTAACAGATCTAACAGCTAATATAATTTATTTTCACGTAATTATGATTACAATATTTCATACTGATCTGATAATTAGAAGTACTATTTTTTCACTTCAAATCATCACACACATATATATTATTATACTATAAATTGACTAATAACTGTATGTCATAATAAATATTATATGTTAAAGATTGTTTGTTGCATAATATTGTTGAAAAATACATAGTTAAATTTTTATATTTTGTACAAAATTAGTAATCAATAAATTTAATAACGAAATTAATAATCAAAGTTAAACTTTTATACAGTTCATGGGGAACATAACCAGAATATCAATTTTATAATAACTTGCTTAAAATAACATTTAATTTGATACATGCAACTGGACAGTTTTTGAGATTTTAATTGTTAACGGTAAACTGGGTGTGAGAGAGAAATTTTTAACATCAGAGTAAAGAATGAATTATTGTAAGAAGATTTGTAAAATTTAAAGTTTATGAAACAATCTCTTATTTACAATTACTATATATATATATATATATATATATATATATATATATATATATATATATATATATATATATATGTATATATATATATATATATATATATATATACATACCACAAGCTTTTTATAAAAAGTAAAGTTTAAACAAAATAAACTGAAATCATTTAACAAAAAATATGTGGATAAATTTATTATTTCTTCTTACTTTTGCATGTTTTATCAATTATTACAGACCTGAAATCATGTATGTTGAAACATATATATCAGTTTTTTCAATTGATGTCAATTTATTATAATAAAGATTTACAAAAATTATATAGGTCCTTGTTGAATATCATATCATTTCACAAGTATATTCCTGTTAAAGCAAATGATATTCATGATGTATACTTTTTAAAAATTTCTGAATTTTTTCATTTGTCTGGAAATTTTAGCATTTTCATTAAAGACTGATTAAGTTAAGGCAGTTTTAATTAGTATTTTAAATTAGTTAAATTTTATTTTTAAAATTTTCTAATTCATTATATCCATTCAATCTTTTTTACAGTAGAAGATCAAGAAAACGAAACTATACTTTTTATACAATAAATTCGTTAGTAAGTCTGCAGTAACTTTTGAAAAATTCCAAACATTTGTGTTGTAATAACAGGAGATTTAAAGCAAATCTCAAGAGTAAAACATTTTAAACTTCTTGTCATAAATTAAACAGGAAAATTGCTCATTAACAAAGCTTTTAATTATTTTAGTTGGATGCTAATTTTTAAAATTGATTTTCAAAAGTTTATTTATAAAATAAAATGCTGTTGAAGGAAAATTTAGTAATTAAACACTCATTTATTTTATTTATGTAAAATGTCACATAATTTTAAGTGTTTGTAAATTCTTGAAATAAACTCTAAAAATTTCTGAAATCCTAAAGAAAAGTGCTAATTAATTTCTTCCGTGTTAATCAAAAACAAAAACTGTTGTGGTATCTAGTTAGTTATTCGGCAATCAGTTAGACAAATATTGAAAAAGCAGTAGTCATTTCATTAGGAAATATTGAACCCATAAATAAGTATTATAAAAAGATATATGATGGATATAAAGAGATATATGGTAAATAGAAATTATATTATAGAATAAAACAAAATGCTTCACACACAGAATGCATGTTGCAAAGCTAATAAGGGAACAGTTACCGCTGTGATCTTCTGTCCAACAGTTTGTATGTTTGATTCCTACCAAAGTTTTGTGGTGGTGATTTGGTATCAATTTTAAACAGTTTTCGGTTTAAACAGCCCTTCATATTTAAAAATGACCGTTGAGTGATGAGAAAAATTCAGTTAGAGTACATATATAAAAAAGTTCACTGTAGCCTATGGAACTTAAGTGAACCTTTTCAACTATTAGAAACAAAAATTATAATATTTAGATCACTTGAAGGACCTTTTTAAGAAAATGCAGTTGTGATTGTCAACATAGTCAGAAAACATTATTTCAATTTCACTTCTGAAAAAGATGTTTATATGCTATAAATGAAAATAAAAAGTTCTTTGAACTACAGGAGCTGTTGAACTGATACTGGAATTGTTAAACATCATGAAAGACAGATGTTATTATATCATTCTTCTTCTTTTCTGACACATAAATAACAATCCAGAAATTCAGTACATATAAAAATATTTTTTCAACCATATTAAGATATTTGTCCTTTGATTACATTTCCCGCTACTTATTTCTTCTAACCGAAGCAACTAAACATGCCTAATCCCATCACAATTTTTGTCAAGTGTGGAAGTTCACACTGAGCTAAAACCTTCATCTCACCAGCTGAGGGCATTAAATCCTTTATAACGTTACACATATCTAGGGTCTTCCAGCACAAAGATCTTTGGCAGTGTTAAGCATTAAATTCCCTTTATTCAATCATACGAATGACATTTTAAAAATACTGATGCCTTTAAGCTAGATTGTAACCAAGCTATCGAAGTCCCAAATGTTAAACAGTCTATCCCACTAAAATAGCATAAAAATAGTGGCAAATGTATATTTAAACATATTTTAACCTATTTATTAAATTTAAGTTGATTTCTGAGGAATTATTGATGTTACTTTTTTAATAACAATGCTCATGTTGGAAAATAAAATTCTGGAAATTAATTCTCATTTGATACATTTTTGAAATTTAAGTCAATAATTTTGTATTAAACAATGTTGGCGTCTAATTTAATATTTTTATTGAAATATAAAATATACTAAAGATACTCTCTCTCTCTCTCTCTCTCTCTAGTATGTATTAACAGCGTTCTGAAACTTTTAAACTTTGAAGTCAAATAGCAAGTATTTTATTATTAGTCTCATTTTATAGTTCGTAAATATCCACATTCTTATATAATTTTAAAACAGTTAACATTATTTTACACTGATGTAAAAAAAACTGTTAATTTGAATTATTTTTAACTGATAATTAAAATGTAAAGAATTATGAGTTCAAAGTGATAAGTAAATAATTTAGTTTCAAATCTTAAAAACTATATAATAAAAGAATAATTATGTTTTTTGTCTCATAAATGCTTGCCAATGTACACAGTATATAAAATTTAAATACAGTTAAAAACTTTAATTTCAAATCAAAGCTTAATTATTTTGCAAATAATAAAAATACATGTAATGACACTTTTTTTTCTTAAGTTAACCTTTTGTATTAAAAGCAACTCATTTTTTATTGATAATTTCTCATAAATAATTTTTCAAACATTTTCTGAAAAATTACCAATAAAAAAGGTATTGTTCTTAAAGTAAATAATCTTAAGATATATCTTAAGAATAAATAATGTTAAATCTATCTTAAAAATTTTTAATAAAATATTTTAGGGGAGATATTAAATAGTGACAAGATTTATTTTTAACTTTGAACAATGTTTCAAATTAATCAAGATTTTTACTAAATATTTCCATTTGGAAATAATTAATCTCTTATAATATAAAAAAAGACTTAAAAATCTTTAAATAGTCTTATGTTTACTAAATAATATAAGTTCACATAAAAACTCTTACTAAAACTCACATAAACAGATATTTTATTTTCATTCCAATTACAAAAATTGTGATACAGGCTAAATATTTTCAAAAAGGATTAAGAAATAGAAATAGTTTAAAAAAAGTACTTAAAATAATATTTTTAATAAATTATAATAAAATTTATTTTTGAACAAAATTTCAGAAATTTCATGAAGTTTTTCTGAATGGATAATAAATTTAAATTCTTGTTCAGAAATTATTAATTTACAAAGATAAACTCACAAAAATTGTGTAGTACATGTTTTTATATCTCTAATCTTCTTTGCAATCAGCTTAAAGTAATTACATTTTAAATTTTACAGTAATACAATTAATCAGACAAAGAGATTAAATATAGTTAATATTTTAAGAGAAAAAATTCTTCGGAAAAACTAAACAATAAAATATTATTTTAAAAAATGTATTTTTACGAAATTAATTAAACTTAAATCTAGTGATCTGCATTAGTATATGCTTCAAATTTTAAATCTAGGATATAATACTTCAGTAGAATTTTATCTGACTTTGAATAATTACTTTCGTCACTCTAGTTTGTCTTGCATGCATTTATAAGTGCATCTCTCAGTATATAAAATTCACTTTTATACATTATGATTTTATGACTTTTATATATTACCCCACAATCTTTTCTCACTAAACTGATTTTGTATTTTCAATAAAATTTCGTTTAATTAATAGTTTGTGCATTTTATCAAAATCAAAGATTCATAACACAAAATATACATAAAGAAAGAAATTTAAAATGCAATATTTAATTTTATGAGAAACAAGAACAAATAGTAAGCTTAACAAAATTATTTTATTCCATACATAAAAATAATATATAATGAGATTCCTTTCAATTTTTAAGAGAAATACATAATAAAGCTTGTAAATTATGAACAGTAGAGATAATTTTTGTTATATTAAAAATAAAGCGATTTAGAACATTGTATTTTTTATAATTCTTGTGTATATTTCACGAAAATGGCATCAAGAAATTTGCAATTGTATATAAGCCAAAGTTTTTAAATCCCCTTATTCAACGTGTTCTTTTAAATTTCAAGAACAAGGTGAGGTGAACATGATAGAACATGTTCCCTTCATGTTCAATGACATAACATGAAGGGAACAGTAATATAGCATATTATAAACCGAAATATATCAGACATTATATTTACTTACACACGCAAAATATAAATATAAAGACTTAATTACTTTTAGTCAAGAAGAATATATTCTTTTGCATGCAACACTCCTTTTGTGGTATCATAAAATATTCTATTATACATGTTTTAAATGTATTCTACGTATTATAATAATTCTCTTATTGAGATAAATTTGATAATTTATACTGAGATATATTTCCAAGATATTTTCTATTTCTCAGAAAGCATTTCGTCAACAACGTTAATAGATTTATAGATTCTGAAAAGTCATAAATTAAACTAATTTCCTCTTATATTCAAATAGACAATAACAATAAATTTATTTCTAGAATTACCATCAAAATAAATTTTAAAATATCATAAATATGTTTTTTATAATTTTGAATATTAAAGAAAGAAATAATATTTGATTCAACAATAAATATTTTCATAATTTTAAATTTTAATTACTAATATTTAAATTAATTACTAAAATGTTCATTTTTATTTGACGTTGCATAGTTGATATTTTAACGGACTAAACTGTTGTAATCTACTGACTATTACAATTGAAAATTTCTTTTAAATACCTACAATATATTTTTGATTTTAGAAAGCCAAATGGTATACAGTGTGTTCTGCTCACATACCAATGTAAGTAATCCGAAGAAACATAAGAAACTCAACTGAAAAAGGGCACAAATAGATAGAAGAAACGCAAAATATATAAAACTGGAATAAACCTTGGAAAATATTTCCCAAAGAGTACAAATTGGTCTCTAAGCCATGATGGCTTAGAGGCAGATTTTTACTTAAATATTCCTCAACATAAATTTTATACACATAAATTGATTGTATTTAAGTTACCTCTTACAACAAAATCAAGCTGCAGAAAAGGCTGTGTGGATTTTTAATAAATTTGGTATGTAGATAATGCGTGCTCTAAAGCGTAAAACTTGAGCAAAAATGTAAATTTTAAGTAGATAGCCATGGAATTGCAAAACAAAAGGTTCTTGAGATCGCTACAAGGAGTGTGCAATTCAGTAGAAATATGATATAGATCCAAATGAACGGAACAAAACGTCACAGATGACGTGAGCGTAGGCAAAACGCGTACGTCCAACGTGCACAGCTCAAGACTACAACAAAAAAAGGGACGATGGAAGTATAAGTGATTTCTTTAATGAAAAATGGTTGGAAGAAATCACTTGGATGACTTCAAACGATTAAGACCCTTCAGAAAGCTGGATGAAGGGTGTGATGTTGTTGAAGAGTTCAGAATCAACAAAAATGTCTTAGGTTCTTCTTGGTTAACCTATCAAACCATAGGTGTAACTGTTAGAAAGATTGTTTTCAGATGGCCCAAGAAAGCAACTGTAATGGATGATCGACACATTGTCTTGTTGAAAAGAACCCGAAACCTTCCGCAAGTGCAATTGCTCTGCATCTATCATCAACAGGGTACAAGTGTTGTAATTTACTGAGTCCAGACGCCTTCACAAATGTGGTCTATTTATCCGACATCCAAAAAGTTGTATTCTTTTGAGAGTTGGTAATCAGCGCCACCGCTTAGAATGGTACAAGGTGCTCAAAAACTCTACATTTCATCAACTAAGTCGGGCCCTCTTTAAGGATTAGAGTTGTTTCAGTTTCAAAACTAATTCTTAGTTCCAATTGATTTGAATATGTATCAGGTCAAGGTTTCATCCCAGTAACACTACAAAATGACTCGAATGCATAGGTCAGAGTATTCTTCTCGCTCTATTCTAACAGAACAAGTATGAAATCCCTTGAGGTGAACTTAAGGCCTGATTATATTCTCCGGAGAACAGTCAAATACAGAAACAAATGTTGATTGAAGATTTGACATTCTTACCTCAAGAAATATTGGACTATCTGGTGCTGAGTGTGGAGAGATTGGGCGAAGTAACCATTGTAGTAAGAGAAAAGAATATTTTATACTAAGGATCCCATGCTTTGATAGACGATCATGTGTAGAAATATTATGAGTTCAATAAAACCTTTTTTGTTTGATTTTTAACAATATGCATTGTGTTCATTTTTTACACAAAAATGTTTCTCTCATCGCTTAGGTACGAAACACTGTCTCTTATTTCAGAATTTTATGTCTCACTGATGATTTATCTTGGAGTTAAATCAAAAATATCTATCGCTTAAGTTTTGATTTTGCAATATAGTAAAATTACATTTGGAGTACATTTGAATTACATTCACATGGAAAAAAGCTTATTGTTGGTTTTTTCGTGCGCCAGCTAGGGCGGCATTATGGGGAGCGCTGCTCCACTTTTCCAAATGAATCATATTTAGATGTGGAGTCCGACTTCCTCAGTACACCCATGCAATGAGGTACCCGTTTATAGGGTAGGCAACCATTCACAACCCATTCATACAAGGAAAGGACAAAGACAGGATAGATATAGAGAGAAAGTACATCCATGCCCGAACCGGGATTCAAACCAAGGACCTCCCTATCCGCAGTCAGCCACACTGACCACTAGAGAAGTTGGGTGGCTGGACAAGAGCTTAGACTTAATAATTGAAATAATGGAAATAAATGTTTAACGGTTCCGAATTAGATCAAAAAAAGTATGAAAATTTTAGAAAGAGAAAAAGACCATTGGTTGTGGGAAAATTTTAGGATTTATCCAAGCACAAAAAGTTGAAAATGCTTCACAATAAGAGACTGGATATAAAAATTCTTCAAAGGCTTTCAAATTTTACTCTACTGTTCTCTGTGGTCTAGTAAATGTTATATATTCGAAAGTGTTTTCTTAGTGATTAAGTTCTTATTCTCCACTAATGTAACAAAATATATTTTCAGAGGTTTGTAAATTTAAAACACAGAAATAACAACAATATCGAATGCTAATTGCTAAAGCCGACAATATTTTGAATATTATGAAGACCGGTAGTGGGAATGATGTTAAAATGAAACGTCAACAGCATATAGAAGGTGTGCTATAAAATTTACATTTATTTTGAGACATTACGAGATCAGAAAATAACATTGTAATGAGATTGCTCAATTTAAATTCCTTTCAGTAAAAATAGTTTTCTTTCTTAAGAAATAAATATATGAAATACTGAGCTTTCAAACATTTCATTTTGAATTGTAACTTGTGATAAAAATAAAAATACAAGAGCTTTCAACTCAGGTTATAAACTTATGTAAAAGAGAGTAAGAGTAACATTATTGCTCATAAATATTTACCCACCAATGATAAAACTAAATTCATATCCTATATATTTTTGTAAAATACTAGAATTAGGTTAACATTATATTTATATTACATTTGTGTGAATAAAATTTAACATAATCCAAGTATCAATCCTTTGATAATTACGTGTATTATGATTGTTATTTATTTGTAGTTCTAATGACTGATTAGTTTGATTTATTTTGACATATCTTTATAAATTATTAATTTATCTTAAAAATTCTGAAGAAATATATTTGATAAAACATTTTCATACTTTAGGACGACGAATAATGAAACTGTATTTGTATTATTTAAATAAAGGTAAAATGTTCTTTATACCTTTCAAATGAAATAATTATTGTCTTAAATATTTGATGATAAAATGTTCTAATAATGATGTTAAAATGAACATGTAATATTAGGAAAGAATAAATTGCTTATTTAGAAATTTTATTTATTTTTACTAAATACATAATTTTAGTGACATAACTATTCCTTAATCTACATCTTGCCTTTTAATGATAAATAAGACTTTATAGTTTTTCTGCTTAACTATTTAAGAATAGTAATTTGAAGGAAATTATATAAGTTCGTGTTTCATGTTACTAATTACAAAACTCTAGTTTTTCAAATGATGATATAGCATGTATTTTATAATATTACAATGAGTAATGCCAAAAAATATTGCACAGATAATGATCATAAATCGTATAAAGTACTATCAATATGGATTAAAGTTATAATTATTTTTAAAACGTATTAAACTATTTATAACACAAGAAATAATATTACTTAAACTAAAAATAAATTGAAAAAGTAAAATTGCTTTTCTGTTTCAACTATTTCATAGATTTGACCATTACATATCAATTTTATCAATCAATATGATATGAAATACATAATATAATCAATTTAACTATTTAATGTAAATTTATTGTACTTCATATTACCCTTACGGCATTCTATGAAATAAATATAGCATTTTCTAATAAGTATATATGACCATTTGTTCATTTATCATTTATCATCCATTTTTTTATAGTATATGATAGCTCATTCAGTACATTACTCCCAGTATTTCAAGCCTCAACAAACGTTGACAATACGGTTGTAATCAAATGCAAGAAATGTTGAACTGTAGAAGTAGACCACTAAATTATTCAGATGCCAATTTGGCAAGTATACATTTTTAAAAAACAATATAATAAAATCTATTGATAATTTTTGGTGTTTAAAAATTAAAAACGATCCGAAAATAAATATTAAGTTTGTAACACAATCATTTATGTAATATTTAAATTATGAAGCAACCTTATCTTTTCTCTTGTTATTCCTCTTTTACATAATTGTATTTTCCACTTGCATATTTTAAATTTCCTATAAAATACGTAAAATTAACTTAAAAATAAATAATTTTTATGAAATAAATATAGGTAAAAGATAAATTATATAAATCAAGACAAATTTAACAAAATATATTCTTTGCTTACATATTTAGATTCTCATTTTAAAAATAATGCGTGTTTTCTTTCCTTGTATAAGTTCAGACAACAACTTTTTTCCAAAAGAAAATGATATTCCACAGTCGTAAAGTTTTAACAAACTGTTGTTTTCTTAATTAGAATGTGAAGCTAATACATACATCGTCATATTCACCATGTTTTCGGTATCAATCACTTACAAATTAGGAACTTTTCTTTTCAGAATTCCCCCAAGTTGTGATAAAAATTGACATCAGGATTTAACTATCGAGAGTATTACCACAATGTTGTGATCAACTAAACAAAGGGTGTAAATAATATTTAGCTCAATTTAATTGCGATAAAAAAATAAAAAGTATTAAAAAATCCATTGATGGAATTTTTTTACAGTTTTAGCAGAAAAGAGTTAATAATTGTTTCGTTTACATTTCTCCTACAATTGCCATACTTTGTTGTTGAATTATAATATTGTAATCTTTATACAGTAATGGGATATTTAAGCTGGTATTTCTTTGATTACTTTTCATTATAAACAAAAAAAATTCCTCATTCCCCTCTTATGATTATTAATTAATCCTAATTTTTTGACACGAGAAAAACTTCTTTATAGTGATATATATTATGCAATTCAATGTGTAAGGTTCTCTTTAGAGATTATATGGATTATTTATGCACTGAATTATAAATTAAATGGACTTTTGTGAATACAGATAGTTTAATTGGAATGTTTATCTCCATTATCAGTATTACTATTTTTTATTTTTAGACAAAAAAAGTAAATCTTGACGATAAATGTAGAGGAGAATATTTCAGTAGTATACATACCTGAAAAAATAGTATCTATTGCCTTTTTGCTAAGAAATACAACATTTATATTCAGACGTACTGTTTTCTCCATAGAAATGAAACAAGTTTACTCAACTCCAATGTAACAAATTCAAATTTTAAAAATGAAAACTTATAACACTCTGACTACTTGAATAAGGCTCCAAAATAACTGTGCAAAAACAATTACTAAATATTCAATCTGAAACAAAACATGCCAAAGGAAAAAAATACGTCATTAGTTGAATTTAGTTCGAAAATATTCTGTCAACATATTTAAGCAATTGATATCATTAAAGTGAGATTACTTTGCAACATTTACTAAAACTGAATTAATAAATCTTACATTCAAAAATTTGTATAAATTAAGTTGTATCATCATTAACTAGTTTTATTTTAATAGCCAATAAAATTTGTAAAATATTGAAGAATTCAAAAAATACCAAATTACATAAAAATTTTGGCATGCATTTTCCCTTAAAGTTTACTCATTTTAAGGAATAGTTTGTTAAGGAAGTTTCTATGTTGAAAATTTTCAGCATTTTATTTTACTCATAAAATGATTGCAGTTTAAATATTTCACTAATAAAAAAGAACATTATTTTTTACATTTTATCACTTTTTTAAATAATAAAAATTAAAAATCATTTCTTAAAGGATTAAGACCTTCATTAAAGTTAATTTTATTTTAATTATATTAAAAACACAGGGGAAATTTCTTGCTATAAAAATAGAATAATATAATTATAGAAAACTCAAGATTATTACATAAATTAACAGTAATGAAGCATACAAGTGGATATTTACGCAACGAATATAATCTTTGTGTTAAAATATTATATTTCATCTCATCAAAACGAAGAACAATTTACTATGTTACCCTACTGCAAAATTTAACTATGAAAAACTTTTAATTTTTCGAAGTAATTATGATAACACAATGAGCTTAACCTTCCAAAAAAAATCTCAGTTTTCAATTAATTATAGTCAGTACAAAATCTATGATATTATGTAAACAAAATTCCTAAATGAAATATATAACACTGAAGTTTATAAATTTATATTCAAATATCTGTGCAAACTAATTAAATATAATTTTATTTAAATCAAAAATATCAGTTTTTGAAATTTTAAAGAAATTAAAAGAAAATAATTCGGGAAATAAACAAGAATGTTTTTTTCAATTTAAAAATGCTTTTGAAAATAAAAATTAATTTGCTTAGTTTAGCATTTTTTTACAGAATTGTAAAATTTTACTAACATCGATAGGCATACAATTTTTTAAGTTTCTTATTAGCTAATACTTTTAATTAATAAAAAATGAAAATATATTTTTAAAAGAAGTTCTACATATCATTTTTATGGCATTGAATTTGTGCAAATTTAATATCTTAAGAACTTTTATTTTACAAGTAATTCAAATACTAAATTAATTAAATTTGAATGAAAAAATTTCATTTTAATTATACTTCCCTTTCCTTTTGAATGATAAATAATTAATCTTATCGATCTTTAAAGTAAATATCTTTCACTTCCAAAAAATGTTTTTTATCAGTTCAAACATAAACAGCTTTAGTTCACAAAATAAATTATTCAATATATCATCTTTCAATCAGTTTTATCTTCTCTATTTAATCAATTTATAATTCCCATAAATTTATTCTTCACTTTTGAATAAATTTTGCTGAAATGAAGAGTGGGCTATCAAAAGTTTTCCAGAGAGAAAAATTTCTTTTCAAAAAATTATAATTAGAAACAAAGCAATTACCCATTTTCTTCATCATAGTATTAACTCCAATCACATTTTTCACTCCTAGTAGAAAGTTTACTATATTTCCAAAATACCATAATCATTTTTCTTTCAGTAATTGCTAATATTTGGAAATTAAAAACTAAAAAAATAGTATGCAAATACATAAATCATATAGATGGTAGAAAATTCCTATCAAAATAAAACTAGATAAATGAATATTTATAAAAATTCTTCATTTAATCACATCGTATCACAAAATGAGAAATATTGATTTATGAATCATTTGAACACATTGTAATGCAGTGTGTTAAAAAAATGGTTTCTTTTTGATTGTGATAAAATGCTATTTCTCAATTCTTACGTTTATCAATGAGAATTATTTTTTTGTACCTATAAAGTATTTTTATCAAATATAATATTTTTAACATATAATTTAAATATTATCTGAGGTTAAAACGCAAAAAATTATTTTGCGGGCGAGAAGCATTTCAGCGGGCTATTTAATTAAGAATATTATTGAAAGATTTTTATTTTACAAATTTTTATTTTTAATTTTTTATTTTCACTCAAATGAAAAAAAAAATAATATATAATATATTATAGTTTCAAAAGTTAAACCGTATTTTCTGAAATAGGGGAATTAATATTACAATAGAAATATTTCCCAATTAAAGCAACGTAAAATAAAAATTTTATGTATCTCAAAATATATAATTTGAGTTTAGAAACACAATTATAGTTTACAAATAAATATTTTTATTCCTTAATAAAATGATTCATTTTTAAAACTCAGAGAACCATTTTATTGCTACGTGATTATGTTAAAGCTAAAAACGATTTCAATTTCCTTTTTTAAAAATGCGGAGAAAACCTAAAGCCTTACATAATTGGCCAGCTACCAAATCTCTTTTGTCTGACCGATCATTTTCAGATAACTTAATTATCGGATTGTTATACTAATTTAATTCAAATGATTAATTTTGTCGCAAAATACTGTGGAGCTTAAAAAATCCAATTTTGTGTTCTTTAAAATTTCTAAAGAGAAAGGAATTTTACATTTAAAAGATGAAAAATGTAAAATATTAAAGTAATTTTCAATGTTAAACGATAAACTGTTCCATTTCCATTTTAAAATCTAACAAATCTTGTCATTATTTAAAATATAAGCGTAATTATTTTATTACATTTAAATGAAAAGTCTTCACAAAAGCAAATTAATTTTACGGAGTTTACTTTGTATCTAAACTTCAATAAAAAAACATGTAATTAATTTAAATTCTTTCAACGATCGTACAATATTTCATTTTCAAATACCATATAAAAATGATCAAAATGCCTAAAAAATATACTCAATTGAATTTTAAATGAATCAAAGATGAAATAATTTAACTACTCAAGTAAAATACATGCTAATATTGTTTGATATAAAGATAATTTATGTATATTTATAAATAGTTAAGTTGGCATATTATAATATATTGTTATGCGGCAGAATTTTTGGAAATAGTTTTTGTAAGTAGTTACTAACGCTTATTTTTTATTTTCATTTTGTTGCATCAATAGATTTATATTATATATTATTATATCTATTAATATACTATATATATCATAATTACTTATACCTATAAATATATATATAACATTAACAGATAGATATAATATATAAATGGAAATAAATAATTATAAATTAATTCTACGAATCAATATAAACCAGATTACGAATACTTTCATTATTGACATCTTTACATTCGTACAAAAATTACTGCACAGGGAACGGGGCAATAAATATATATAAAATTAAAATATAGGAAACAGTGGGATAAACTTAAGAAAAGCTATTGTGAACAAAGAAAACCATAAGTTATAATTAAAAGAGCTTAAAATTATTGTGTAAAGAAGAACTTTACAATCATTTTTTTCATTCATTCATTGTCGTGTGCCAGACAGGCTGGCAATATGGGGTGCGCTGATCCACTTTTTCAACTGAACCATATTTTGGTGTGGAGTCCGACTTCCTCAGTACATACATGCCATAGGGACCCGTTTATAGAGTAGGCAACCATTCACACCTCATTCATACAAGGAAAGGACAAAGACAGGATAGATAGAGAGAGAAAGTACATCCATGCACCAACCGGGATTCGAACCCAGGACCTCCTTATCCGCAGTCAGGCACGCTGACCACTAGACACAATCACTTTTTTAAACGGACATATAATTATTTTGTAATTTATTAGCACCAAAAAATCTTTATCACTGGTGCAAAATTTATTGGATATCAGAAAATTTTTTGCGAAGTCTTATTATATCTTACACAGCGTAGTAAGCTGATTAAAGGCCAAAGGCAGTTATGAGGCAATTGAGCATTCCATCGTGTAAATTGCCTTTCGAAAGAAAATATCTTCGATAGTGCGTCGTATTCACATGCCTCAAAGGAGAAAACCCAGAAATATCTCAGGCACCCCCCTGAGTAACATGAATGCAGAAAGCTGAAGCACAACATTCATGTTCCATTTTTCAACAGTGGCTGGTATCGAACTCTAGACCTACAATTTAATTTACATATTGCAGTATTTACAAAAATATTTCGTAAATGCTATCAATTTCTGTAAATTGTTACTAACGAAAAAATCATTATGGCCTAAAATTTAGTTACATTCTGAAAATTAATGATCCTAAGAAGAAAATTGCAAGAAGGCCGTGTTTATTTTTCCATATCCATAAATAAGACAGTGTGTATAAGTTTTGTAAAACTCAAAATAGGTTTCACTTCATTATTTTAATTATTTGATAGTAAATTGCATTATATATTATCAATATAAAAATATTCTTTAGGTGTCCTATAAATAAAACATGCAACACATTTTAATCAATTAACTTGATTGTATAATGAAAGATATTTTTAATATAAGATAAGAAAAATCTGGAATTTGTGCAGTGATTCCAAACAAAGGATGTAAGCTGTATACTTTAAGAGCAATTCTCATTTTTATTTATTTTTATTGATATATTCATGAATTCATTTTCACATCATTTTGCATATCGGAAATATATATTTGAAATATGGAAACTTTTAAATTGAATCTACTTGTTTTAAATTATAATTTATGCATTCCGGGTATAATATGTTTTCATGATATTTAAATACCAAAATGAAATTATTCTTTTACTTAATAGTATTGAAATATTAGAACGGGATGTTTTAGAAATTGCACAAAACTATTCTACCTAATTTTCATAATGTTAAAGTGTTTCAAGAATGTAAATAACATACGACTGTGACTAAGCAGATTTTTCATTTTATTTTAATTTCATTTCCTATTCTATTTTTTATAAACTGTGTTTTATATATCTAACAAGAATAATTACCTTAAATTTATACATTGAAAAGTAAAGATAATTGAATTATGCTACATATAGGTGTCTCATATTTTAAGAAAATATAGCATTCATTTCATTTTGTAAAATCTATCATGCATATGTATTTGATAGCAGCTTTAAATCCTGATTATTTATTACAAATATTATGTATATATATATATATATATATATATATATATATATATATATATATATATATATATATATATATATATATATATATATATATATATATATATATATATATATATATATATATATATATATATATATATATATATATATATATATATATATATATATATATATATATATATATATATATATATATATATATATATATATATATATATATTAGTTAATAGTATATTTTATAAAATACAATGAATACAATTAAACAAAATACAATGAAAAATGCCAAATGGAGAATAGTACATTGAAAATATTAAATGGAAAACAATACATTGAAAATAACAATTGGAAAGAATTACATTGAAAATACTTGGAAGAGATTTCAAAGAAAATATCAAAGAAAGATAGATAAAATGGAATAAAGTACCAATATGGCCAGCTTCGTCAGGGGGTGTTGACCACATTGACACAAATTATGGCTTTTCTGCACTGGCCCAAGACATAGTCTTAAAGAAGCCAGTACACCCCAAAGCCATACCAAAAATTCAAACCAAAGTATCAAGCCAGAATAAAAGAAGTAGAATTTAATCTAAAATATACAAGTCAAAATCCAATGTTGCCAAAATACATTTAATTTATAATAATCAAATTAAAATCATATCTAAACTCAATTCCAAATTTGCAAGAACCTCACCAAATACGTTAATTAGCGACTAAGTGTAAACACTATCGGCATTTCAAGCTTCTTATAAGACCTTCAAGGCTTGGGTGGCCCTTCTGTAGTATAAAACTACGCCTTACTTCACTCTTATAAGCAATGCTCTACTTGCCAAATAGTGTTTAATAAATTTAGTTGGAATGCCATTATGAGTTAAAATATTTTCTAGTCTATTTATTTGTTTATTGATGTTGTTTAAATTATTACATATATTGTATATTCTATTAAGTTGATTAAAAATAATATTTTTATAAATTTTAATTGAAATGTTTGAATTCCAGAAAATCAGTTTATTAACTTTGAAATTAAAATTATTAGTTTTATCATATATGTCAGTAAATGTGTGGTTATCTTTTATCTTAATTGAAATATCTAGAAATTCAGTTTTTAAGTTATCAATATTAGTTTTAATTAATTTTAATTCCTTAGGATATATATTATTGTAAATTTTATCAAATTCTAGGCAATTAAAAATTATTAAATCGTCAATATATCTGTAAGCAAAAGGCATTTGTATAATAAATGATTTTTCATAATAGTTTAAAAATAAATTTGCTAATATACTTGAAAATTTGGAACCCTGGGGAATGCCGTTAATTTGTAAATAAATATTTTCTCCATAAGAAATATAATTATAAATACAAAATACAAAATAAACTAAGGTCTTTCCAAAAATTTATATCGACATCCAATATTGAATTAAATTCATAAAAATAAAACATAATAATATCAAAAAGTTTTTCAAGTGGAATACTGGTGAATAAATCTTTGAAATCATAAGTGGAAACACCATTAATTTTATTGGCAGAAATAAATTCAATGATAGGTTTATTATTCTTAATTATCCATGTATTATTTGAATTAGTAATGTTATTTAAGATTATATTTAAATAATAAGAAAATAGATTACCAAATTTGTCTGCATAAGTGCTGCTTCCACATGTAATGAACCGAAATTTAACAGGTTTTTTATGGAATTTCGGATATATTGTAATATTTAATTAATTACAGTATATAAATTAATTACAGTATATATATATATATAAATTTATATATATATATATATATATATATATATATATATATATATATATATATATATATATATATATATATATATATATATATATATATATATATATATATATATATATATATATGGACACAGAACAGAAAAATATAAATTTTATTCACCCAAAAATAGAAAAATAACTCTCCGTAGAAATTTTCAATTACCTTTAACCTTTTTATAGTAATTCTATCAAAATGATTCATATAAATTTTTGAATGTAAAATTAGAATTGATTGAATCGATTATGTTATTGAGAAGAGAAGTGAAACCATTACTGAAAGTCAATTCAAATATTTTATGTTTAGACACAGGATTTATAAAATGGTGGATGAATGCTTGAATGTCAATATCTTGGAATAAAAATGACACTTTGATTTCCATTTTTAGAAAAAAAAATAAACTGATATTAGTTTTTTATAGAAAAAAATCTTTTAAACATTTTAGAGAAAATATTGGAGTCTAACGCTATTTATCATTTTCTTTTAGACTTAACTTCCAAACTAAACGCTAAAAAATGCAACCAAGATTCTTGTGATTAAGATTAAAAATATTTTTTTTAATCTTAGCCAAAACTAATCTGGTGTGTTTTCATTATAAAATTGCTTGTTATAAATTTTCAATTTTCCTGCATTTGATTTTTTGAAAGCAGAAGATTAAGCTAAGCTTATTCATTAAAAATATTTTTTAACTGAAAGAAAATAATCATTTTGTAAAAATCTTATAAAAATTGGCTCTATTAAATTTTGAGGATCCAAACAAAATTCTAATATAAATCGGGTCATATATATTCCTTTGTAAATAACTATGTGAATCGTATCATTTTGAATATAACGTGGTAACATTATAAAAAATCGTTTGTGACTTAAATTAATATAATTTACAATAAATCTTTTACTTTAATTTTTCAAATTAAACCTTGATGTCATACTTAATTTTGGAATTTGAATACAATATACCAAATTTTAAAACTAAATGGTTAGAACAAATTTATTTACTTAGAAATACGAAAATTTATATTAATAAAATAATTTGTTAATTAGAAAATGTTAACTTTATATATTAATTAAAATAAGAATTTCTCTAAGCATTAAATATGAAAATGTCTTTTTTATTAAATTCAACATTATCATTAAACTTATCGTTAGTGCAAAATTTTTCTAAAAGTTTTGAATTTAAGAATAGATTACTTTAAATAAAAAATCAATAAATGTAAAATTCCTAAAATTTGTGGTTCCTATCAGTAGAATATCCCATTTATCTCAAATAATTGATTTCTAATAGACTTTATTTTACTTTTCAGAAAAGCAAAACAAAATAGATTGAGAAAATGTTCTGAGGTTAAAACCGATTCAGAATAATTATTTTATCTTAAAAGATTTAAATAATTCAACACAAAAGGAATTTAAACACAATAAGATTAATTATATATCAAAGATTTTAAAAATTCATTTTTGCCAAAAGTGGCTATAAACTCTTACAGTTCTGAATGAAAAAGTAAATTACAGAGTTAAGAGTCCATTGATAAACTGTTGCCAACGAAATTCAAAAACTTATATATTTCCAGCCTTTACGGTTTATTATCTCTCACTGAAAGAATCCAATTTCCATCGTTTTCAGGAAAATGATTACGACTTGTACTCCTTGGAATATTAAATACACGATATAGATTTTTTAAGGGATATACTTTCAGTCGGGCAACACATCGGTTAAGGAAAATGATAAGATTGTAGTTTTGGAACAGATTATTATTTCGCCAAGTTATTTATTTTGAAACTTTATACCACTTTTCTTTACTTCACTTTTAAGTCTCTCTGGGTTTCGGCCATACATTCAATCCGGGTTCTTCTTTCCTTAACGCCATAAATAAAGTTTATCTCGTCTGTAAATCGTTTTCTTCGCAAAATCATTAAATATAAGAAATTCTCCCCTTTAGAAATGTAGTTGAGTCACTCCAGAAAGTTAGTCCTGCATCCCCCTTAACGACCCGCCACATTTCGTGTTCCTTCACAAATAACCCTTTACAATTGAAGACATCTTCTTACTGCGCAAAGTGCTTTTAGGCAAACTTAGCGTGCGATTTCCATCGAGAGAGCAGATTGCTGAGAAGGAAAATTAATGCTAAGATGCGGTGGGCAGCTAATGCAGCCATACTTTGTTTTAAAACAAATAGCATTAAGGAGAGAATATTCATGAATTCAATTTAAAAAATTTTGCCTTCTTTAAATTCTGATGCATACATTTTTTTTACAACACTCACTTAAAAATTTAGCATAAATCCTATTTTGCATTTTGTAATTATATAGCGTGTTATTAAATCCCATTTCAAGTTAAGTAAAGTGATTTGAAAGATCTCATATGAATTCCATCATGGTGTCCTATAGAAATGTTTGCTGCAATTATTATTTTTAAAACATTTGTTTGATAAGATAAATGATTAATTTGTATTTTACTGTTACTGAGATTTAAAATTATCAAAATATTAGGAATAGTTCAGAATCGTAGTAATTTCAATGTTGTAAAATTTAAAAACACATTCAATTAAATAATATATATATATTTGAAGGTTATAAGTATAAGAGAACATTGAATATTTGCTTCAAATATTTTATAATATTTCATAATTCACAAATTGAACATTAAATCTTTTATAGAATTTTCTTATAAAAATCAGTTTCTAAGAAATTATTTTATTATATAGATTCGACAGGATTTTCCAATTGCTATCTAAGCAATATAGGTTTGCATTTAACAAATTTGTGTTTTCACCAATTTTAAGCAAAATATCTACATATAAATATAAATTTTTATACTATTTAACACACACAGTTATACATAAAATATTAAAATTTAATTACTGAAAATATACATAATAATTGCTAATCATATATACGTTATAGTTTACTTTTAAAAATGTTATCAAAAACATATTCTTGTAAAATTAGGACAAATATTCATTGTTACAGTTCATGGTAATTAAAAACACATTTCAATGTTTATTTTATATTTTTAACATTATTTACTTTCATTTTTAAAACATTTTGTTACTTAATATAATAAATGGCAACGCTTCTAAAATCTTGACATAAAAATTTTCTAACTTTTTTTCAAATCAGAGAATCCGATTAGATTTTACAAAAGTTTTCCATTTAATTCATTCATATTCAATAATCGTAAAATTTTATTTCTATAAAAAATATTCTTCATAATCATAGCAAATTATTCTTTGATTGCACAAACTTGATACTAAAGGCTCAAATTCTCCCTAAGCGTTTGTACATAAAAATGTTATTCCTTGCATGCATAAATGCTCCTATTTGTATACCCAAATAGTAGTTTTCTTGTCTCCAAAGAAGCATTTTTATAGATGCTGAATCTCATTTTCAAGTTTCAGAAAAAATATCTTGAAACTATATTCATCTCCACAGACACGCGCGATGTAGAAAACAGAAGGGATCTTTCCATCCCCTGTTGATTAAAGTGATTAAAAGATTGACCTCTAGATCTTTTATTATATATGCATGATGCATGCATGTATATAATATATACATATATATATATATATATATATATATATATATATATATATATATATATATATATATATATATATATATATATATATATATATATATATGCCGACCGATGGCTGAGTGTTTAACGCTCCTGACTCCTGAGCTGTGGGTCCAGGGTTCGAATCCCGGTTTGGGCATATATATTACTTTCTTTCTCCGTTCTCTCTGTGTTTCTCTGTCCTTTCTTCAGTGATGATGTATGAATGAGGCCCACCCTATAAACGGGTTTGTGGTGGTATGGCGGGGGCAACGCTATTCACTTCCATGACTTGGTTCACAGGTACCCGCTGGGTAACTCAAATGAGTAGCAGTTTCTGGTCTTGTTGTTGCAAAGGGTTTGTCACTCAATTGCCGGCCGTTGGAATATATATATATATATATATATATATATATATATATATATATATATATATATATATATATATATATATATATATATATATATATATATATATATATATATATATATATATATATATATATATATATATATATATATATATATATATATATATATTACTATTTACTTGTCTTTTAATGAGGAATTTCCTATTTACATTCCTACATGTGTTTCATATAACTTACACTACACAGTGTAATTACTTAAAGGCAATTGCTTCCTAAAATAGACTATAAGCATTTCATTGACTATCTTAAAAGTACACTTTATATATGTTTTAAACTTTCAATTTAAATTAAATGCTAACCAATCCTTTTATATCGACTTGTTTAAATTCTAAATAAATTCATTATTTTATTTCTTAGATATGTTAGAAATGTTACCAAATTAGATATTGCAATTTTAAATTGAATTTCACTTAGGATACTGAAATGAATAGCTTACTGAGTATTATAAAGGCCAAGGCTCTTAAGTAAGTGTTTATAAATTTCTTTTTTTTATAAATTATTAGTGATATAGAATTTGAAATATGAAATTTATATCACATATTTTTTTTAATGGAATGGTTAACAATTTACATTAATTCTTTTATGCTTAAGTTCCACTTATTTTCATCTTTCGAAATTACTAAATATTTTAATTTTCATTTTCAAAGCTTTACATTATTTAATACATTAATTATATGTTCCCATATTCTTTTTACTTAAAAAAATTATGTATACCAAAGAATTCATTTTAAAATAATTATCTTTGTGTTTTTCAAAAACTCACTAAAACATTTTCCAAAATTTATTTTCATCTCTATTTAGTGTTAATATAAGTGTTTATATTTAATCTATATTTATTTAATTCCTCTGTGACACTTAAACTTATTGAAATTTTCTAAACACAAATAAAATACATAAAAGTGAGAATAGTTATTGTCAAAATTAGTATAATGATCTAAAGTTTATGAACCTCTATAACAAGATGGGAATCAATGCTCTTATACTTTCATCTTATGATAGTTTGACAGCATCTTTATAGGGGATGCGAAACAAAAGGTGAATCCGACACTTTACAAATTTTCTTCTTCTAAATTTTCGACAAGATGATCTTATTAAGAACCTGTTTGGTTCGTTGAGCACTTGATAAGGCCTTCTAAAACAAGTATTTCAACATTTTAGAGGCGTTCATCTGCGTTAACTCTTCCAGAATATTAAGAAAGACGCACGGTTTTCTGTATGGAGAGCAAATGATGTTTTAGCCATGGAGAATATTTTAACGCTAAAAACCTGACACCTGGATCATATTAAAAACATATTTAATGGGATTGCTTTCTTCTCGCTAAAACCACATTATTCCCTGGGCTGAGATTAAAAGTATTATCTATAAAAATAAGCGGAGAGCTATTTAATGCTTTTTTAATTTCAATCTCGGATAAAATGAGAATATGCTTTAATGTACACATTTTTCTAAGTTTCATCAAAATCTTTGTTGGATATTAGTTGATGGAGTGGAAGATTAAGTCTGGTAGTTGAAGCACATTCTTCAACAATAAATTATGGTCTTTGCTGAGTAATTTTTTTATCCTTTTTTGATGATGTTTCCCAAGCATATACGTTTTTACCATTAATGTTTAGTAAATTATGATTGAAGGAAAGGGGTAAATTATTTTAATACAAATATATGCGAGATAAATCTATTTTTTTCCATGAAACATATAGGAAAAAAATATTTATCTCGCTAATCATATTTTTTTTAGTTAAAGTTGATGAGTAAATAAATGATATTAAGCCTAATTTATAAAGCAATTTCGGTCAACAAAGTAAATGATTTATTTCTAGCGTAATAATTTATAAATTCTTTTAAAATGTTTTTACACATAAAATATTCATATAATTCCCTTTAAATCATGATTTTTTACAAAAAAAGGATTTCTTAAAAATGATGATATTATTAAAAAAAATCTTTTAAAGAAACCATATTTTCTTTATTTACTGTAAATATTTATGATCTTAGCGCATAAAATTTACTAAACAGAAAATTAGAAATTTTTAAATTTCATAATTATTATTATAATAGCTTTTTCTCAATAATTTTTATGAGATAAATTTCAAATAGAATATATGAAATAATATTTTCTAAACAAAACTAAATATAATGTCAAAAATAGTTTTATGTCAATATGAAATGAACCCTGTTTAAATCTCTGGTTTATTTATAAGATAATTAAATATGCATATGTGCTTACATAAATTGTAAAACATATTGTATTCTTTATTGAAATGTGCAAATTTGTATAAGGAACTTTTTATTTAAAGATATTTTTTTCTAATATAATTTTAAATTCTTCTCTTTTTTAATTATATATTCTTTTAATTTTAATAATTAAATTCAAAGTTTAATTGGTGTGTATAAATTACAGATTTGAACATTGAATTAAATTTAGATTTTAAAATTTTTAGTATCGAAAATTTTTTTCCAAAACTGATTTATATATGATAATTTAACTAGAAATTTGATTACAACTGTACATAATTTTATAAATATTAATGTTAAATATATTAATTGTACGCTATGTATTCAGTTAAAAGGGAAAAGACTATTTTGTCATAAGTGAATTCAAAGATTTCAACTGTTCGATATTAAATTTTCTTGTATTTTTTTAAAATGTATCGCTTAATAGAACTTACACATGCATATTATAACAATATAATAAATTAAGAAAAAATAGATTATTTTTTCTTAATTACTATTTAAATATTTAAACTAATAAAGCATTTTTTTAGTTTAAAAATTCATAGAAACAAAATGTCACAACATTCTATTGAAAGTAGGCATAGTAAAATTAAATGAAAAAGAAAATATGTTTTATCTTATAGAAATATTAATAATTTAACTAAGAGTGTGCAATAATTAAATTTGATATACTTGCATAAAATATTAGTTAACAAAAATGTTTCTTATAGTTCAGTTAAAAATAAATTTAAATTTAAAATATATTTTTCAAATGACAAAATGCACAGAATTTCAAGCCATGGGTGTTTAATGTGGTATTAAGTATCTTCAAATTAAAACTGGAATTCTAGTAATAATTAAATCAAGTTTTTTCATTGGTACATCAAAAATAACAAAATTTAGTTGTGGAAATGTATTATGAGATTCAAAAAATTTTAATAATATACTTAATGCATATATAGCATATCTGTTTGTTGTTGGTTTGAAATGCTGTGTTTAATAAATTGTTGAATGTTGGTTTTAATGAGTAATTTCTTTTTATTAAAACTCTTTGCATATAATTTCAATGAATTTATTTGAATTTTATAAATGTTTGCAATTTTTATTCTTACAGCTTAAACACTAAGCAGCTTTAGAGAAACTCTTTAGTAAATTAACGTTTAATACGTTTTCTTTCATTCTAAATTAATTTGAATTTTTATTATAAACTATAAAAAACACAATTAGATCATATCAAAAGGGTTTCTGTTAAATTTATATGTATGTAGAAAAAGGAACTAATTTTAACATTGTTTAGAACAATTTTGAAAATATCTATATAGAAAAACATATTACAATATACTACCGAAATCAGCTATTATATAATTTAGATTAATTTCAAAAATTCAGTGCGGCCTCAGAGGGAATAAGGCCTACAGTGTCCATATCTGTTTTCCTGACCGAGCGCCATAAAGTGAGAAACATATGTTCCGCTTCTGAAATTAATCGAAATGAATTCAAATTGATTTAAAATTTCCATTACAAATAAAATTGTATATCAATTTTATTTTATTTGCTTCATCCGTTATTATTTTGTGAGTCAATTTTTAGAAGTACGGTTAGAGAGTACACATCAAATTAAATAATATCATCACCTTGAATTATAATAAATATCTAGTTTTAAGTAATAAGATTCTAGTTTCCATGGATGCTGATTTAAATTAAGATTCCGCAGATCATATGCCAGAAGCATAAGTCCTCGTTAATGTACGTAAGTATAATACTGCATGAAATAATATAAAATTATTGAATTAATTTTTAAATAGAAAATCAAACATCAAATATAAAAAATTGCCATCAAAGGTAAAAAAAAAATCTTAACTATTTTTATTAGAGAAAATTTAAAACATTAATTTGAATATGGATCTACTTCATGTATCAAAATATATATATATATATATATATATATATATATATATATATATATATATATATATATATATATATATATATATATATATATATATATATATATATATATATATATATATATATAACAATTCTTTGTCAGTTTGAATGAGTAAAATAAATAAAATAAAATATTTATCAAATTTTAAGACAATTTAGAGTTTTGCTTTATCATAACTGCTATGCACTTTAAATGTATTTCCTATTGTTTCTAAAGTGTGAACAATATTCATATTCTGGCTCAACAATATACATGTCAAAATTATCAATAAATTCAGAATTTATTCTTACCAAAATTATAAACAGAAAATGATGGATATATCAGATATCACTTGAACAGTTGTCACGCACACTATTATAAAAAAGTCACTTGAAATCTATCTTGAATTTGCGCATTTTATAGGAGGTGTTTTAAAAAGCTATACATAAAATTGTATTGAAAATATTCATTTATAAATGAAAGGAATAAAATAATTTAAAGCAGACTAGAATTACATCTTTGACATGAAATATAATAACTAAGAGAAATGCGAAATCACGTAATTAATTATTTCTGAATCTTCGCGGGTTGCTTATGAAGATTATATATCAGACATTTAGTTCACACATAAACTAATGAACTAAGTGAATAAATAGAATTATTTTTCCCATTAAGTTTGGAAGCAATATAGAAGTTGTACATAGATTCAAAATAAATCTTAAGATGAATTTGTCCTTATGTTACTTTAACTATACAAAATAATTTATCATAATTTGAAAGAAAAAAAATTATTTTAATATAGATTTAAACAGAAATTTATACTTGATTTTTAAATATTGTTTCAATATTTATTTCAAATTTTGATTTCAACTTCAAATTTCAATAAATATCAGAATAATGAAATAACTTGATAAGAGACAAAGTTATTAGAAACTGTACAGATTATTTTTCTAAACTTATGATCATGTACATTGTAAATATTAAATTTTATGTAGGAATTCTTTTATTTTATAATTTTCACTTGTTTTAAGTAATGTATATTAAACCTAATAAAAAGTAATTCCTCCATTTTGGAATTTATAAAAACTGCAGTTCTAATTAAAATTAAATAATTAAAATAATTTACTTTATACAGCTCTTACAACTAAATGTAAATGAAATTTAAAGCCATTACCTGGTTTATTATACTTATTTGTATGTAAGGAAGCAATAATACTAAAGAAATTGAAAATAATTCGGAAAAATATCAAATCTTGCTCCCAAATTCCACATTTTAAACATTATTATTTCCTAAGAAAATTAATTATTCTTTTCAAAAGTGATTACCCATTTTTAAATTGTAAAATTAAAGCAAAAAATTATATACATTGAATTATAATTTATTTCATAGATATTTCTAAATTAACTTTTCTGTTATTAATTATAAATGAAGTGCTATAAATTATACTTATTTTAATATAATTTATTAATAAGACGCAAAATATTTTAGTTATTTTAAAACTTTAATCCTTAACTATCTAATTTAGTGTAAACATTTAAGTGTTACACAAGATTTTAAACTTTTTAGAAGTTATGGACAATTACACTTTAAATTTTTTAATTGTTGAAAAAAATATTTATAGTTATAATGTACTTGGAAAATATGCATTATATATGCTGTTTACAAGCAGAAAAAACATTTTGTGGAACATGTACATTAAGAGAGTTGGAACTGTTCTAGAAAAGCAATTCCTGAAAAACCAGAGTTTGATTTATATAAAAGAAACATTTTCCATGAAATGCTTTTGCTATAGTAACCAATCAGCTATATTTTAACTACTATTTATCAATTGTATTTTACAACATTAAATAAATATAATGGCGCAAAAACGCAATAAAAGTTTTAACTATACAAATAAAGATATTTCTCTTTAAAATTGGTAGTTTATTTTTCTCAAGAAATACTTTAAGTAAATTTTTATGATTTATATACATTCCATTCCAGCATTTATCAACCAAACTTCAATAAGTGATTTGTTAATAAATATTAGAAAATTCAAAATTTGTATTTCATAATACAATAATATTATATGAAATATCTAATTAATTAATTAACTAGTTTACGTTTTAAGTTAATATATACAATTCGAATGAAATTTTATTACTTTTCCCTAAATCACGCATTTTAATGTTTGGTTTTGTTAAGTATACCAGTGAATCCATAAAAATAATTATACCAATACATTGTACACACAATTTTAAGCACATGCTTTTTTATGTTTATTAAAAAATATCTTAATTATATTTGTAACATTAATGAAGACTATAAAAAACAATTTATCTTTAACAATTTGCATATTGAAGCCATTGAGCTTGTTTGGTTAGGAAATCGTTCTCATTATCGAATGTAGTAAGTTCAAATCCCGATTTAATTGACGATTCGTCCTGTTCACTAAAGGGGACGTTAAATAGGTCGTAATGTCTTCCAAGTGAGATAATACCTATGGGGGTAGCAGGTCAAGTATTGGGGAACTTCTGCTTGGATTCAGATTCCAAATTTCGAAGAATGCCTCTCTGCTTCTCCCTGATCAAACAGGTCGAGTCAGTTCGAGGTAAGCACCTACTTACAGGAAATCATGCTGCAACAATTTACATATGTAAATTATGAAAAAAATTTAATTACATATTTCAAAAATTTATAATCGCTTTCTTTTTACCATCTTGCGTATTATTTTAAAACATTAAATGTTCTTTTACGCTTATATGTTATATTATTTACAGTAGTTTTTGTACAAAATTTAAAATTATGAAAATCACACATACGAAAAAAAATCATCTAATTAATTTATAATTTCTAAATTTAATGAAAGAATTACCAATAACAATCTATGGAGCTCTATTAGGTTAATGCTACTTTTAAATTTTCCAATTTATCAGCTAACAAACATGGCACATCAAATTTACAATATTTAAATAACATGTAATTTTATGTATAGTGCAAAAAATACCATTATATTCTACAGTAATAGTTAATATTTTGCTATATAGAGTTTTAATATTTTGCAATATAAAGTAAAATATTTTGCATATATATCTTGCAAATGATAAAAATGTGAATAAATAAATTTAATTATTTAAATCTTCAAGAATAATTACTTTTTATAACATTACAAAAAAGGCTTAAAACACTTGTGAAATTTAAATTAATTTTTCTCACACATATTTTTATTGCTAATTATAATCACATAATTTATCAATTTGAAAAATCAGTTTACCTAAAAAATTTTATAATATTTTTTCAGATCAATATCTTCCAAGAGTTTCAATAAAATATTATAAAATATACTTTTGTGTTTTTTATATTACAAATACATTCAGTTCTAAAATATATTCTTTAAATTAAATTTAAATTTGCCAAGGAAGTAATTTATGTTTTATAAAATAAAAAAAATGTATCGAAATTTTACAAATTTGCTTCTTTTTTTAATAATAATAATCCCTTTCAAATTTTATAAATTTAAATTGAAAATAATCATAGGAGTTTGTTTTCACTTAAAATATGCAAGAATTTTTACAATATTTTTCAGAATTTATGTCCCTTATTACTTTAAATTTTATCTTTAAATTAATGTGATTAAAAAATTGCCTTGCGAAGCTTTTAACTATTCAAAAAATTTAAATTAGTTGTAAGAAATATTTAACTATATGAAGATTAACTCTCAGAAATTCAATCTCAATAAAAAATACAAAATTTAACATCTTTCACGCGATTAATATTTCATGTTTTACACTGAAAAACTGTTTCGTCGTAATCGGATAAATAGATTAAAGCTTCATTTTAATTGAAAATAAACTAATTATTGTTCTTAAATAATAAAAAACGTAGACCTCATAGTGAATAACTTGCAAAAAAGAACTTTGAAAAAGAACAAAGTCGCTGAGATAATAACTAAAATTAATTAAGTTATGTCAAGTGAAAAATTTCAAATTTAAATCTACCGAACTCCATTCCCATATTATAAATAGCATGTTATTAAAACTGTTTTATATACTATGAAGAAAATTTTCTATTATATGCATGTAATTCGAGATACTTATAAGCATATATCTTTTATTTTTGAGAATATTATCAAGATGCATTCTCAATATGATTCTTTCTATAAAGTCAGTATGTCATAATACTTATTTCCGATATTCTTGGGTGAATCAATATATACAAATGTATAGAAAGCATATCATTGTGGCTATCAAAATCATTGTGCCATTCAAAGTGTCTATCAAAATAATGAAAACACCTGTGAATAAAAGTGATATTTTAATAAGCTACATAAGCATTAAAATATAGTAATAGCTACCAGTTTTTTTATAACTAAAAATGTATATATATCTTGGTAGTATGTAGTTTTATTAAAGATCTGTAAGTATTGGATTTTTTTTCAAAATCTTAAAATTTAGGACCAGTCAAGTTTTACAGACCCCAAATTGTAGTGTCTTTAGTCAAGACAACATATACGTATAGAGTTTAAACACCAGCTCTCCAAAGCAAAATGTTGAACGAAAACAAAAGCTCAGTGAAAGTTACCAACTTATTTTAAAGCCGATTTTAATGTCTAAAAATTGAACAATTGCATTAAAAGTAACTGTAGAACTCAATTACATGTACAAGTATCTTGATTAGACCAGGATTAGTCAGAATTCACCTTCATAAACAAAACATTTACGGAAAGACAGCAATTCCCTAACCACTTGTTACAGATGTTAATGTCAAGCTTCATCTACAGTAGTATCACACACACAAGACCTGGTTGATTATCAATGGAAGTAAATAATATGGTCTGACGAGTCATCTTTCACTCTATTCCCTGCTACAGGACGATTGCAAGCTTCAAGGGGTCTTGCACAAACATATGATTGTGATAGTCTCCTACCAACTCTCAGGAATGGAGGTGGATTTGTCATGATATGAGCCGCCATCTCGTTGTTTTCTATTGAATGACTAGTAAACCTGAAATGATGAATTACTGGGGAAAAGTAAAGAGAAATTTTAGCAAGCTAGGTCCATCCTGTTATTATTTAGGTACACTTGGACTATTACTCATTACCCTTACATTTACACAATTTACTTTTTTACCTTTTGCTTATACAGTTCACATTTTGTACTGGTAAATACTAGTGTTTAAGTTGATTTTAAAGAAATTTTTAACTCTGTTATCTTGAGAGCCTTTCAATGCAATGTCCATTAGACATTTGTTTTACTGACCATAATTCAAAATTTTCTTAGAAGCTCGTTTTACCTATTAATATAAAAAAATCATTTCACCAGAACAAATTTTTTCGACATTTTTTATCCATCATAGTCACACTGATTTTTTCTTTGATTTTATAATTTTATTTGTTACATTCATAAATGCTTATGTTTAAGTATTGCTGAAATTTGTAATTTTGTTACCATGAGGATACTTCAGTAGAATACTCGATAGAGAATGGTTTATTATCCATAATTTAAAACTACAATGTAGTAGATCACAACAAAATGTTTAAAAATACATAAATGTGCCTAAAGTCATGGATAAAACAGCACTCCTTCATTTTTTGAAATAATACTTAATTTGTACAACGAAAAGATGAAAATTGAGATACTTATAATTAGAAAATTTTGGTTCATATATTCACACCATTCCACAAAAATGGACTAAGTATCAGTATTAATTTGTATTCTAGAATTTGACATCGAAAATCTAAATTTGTTGTCAACTACTGTTTGGTTTTCGACTTCAAATTCTACTAAAAAGAAATCAAGAATGAAAGTTTATAATCTAATAGCCCAATCATTGTTGACATCTTGTCATTTTATTTATTTAGTCTTTCCTGTTTATTGAAAGATATGAATTGCTATATATAAATAAACATTTTTATAGAATTCTTGGGAATTCCATAAAAATTGAATCTGCTTTTAAATAAAGCATCCATAAAAATCAAGAGTTTATTTCTGAAAAGTAGACATTTATTATAATTTAAAGAGACATTGTTATTTATTTTAATGTATACCCTGACCGTAAAATTGACTCAATAACGTATGAAGTAAAATAAATTCAAATTAATTTATTTTATTTTTATAAGTATATATATATATATATATATATATATATATATATATATATATATATATATATATATATATATATATATATATATATATATATATATATATATATATATATATATATATATATATATATATATATATATATATATATATATATATATATATATATATATGTATGTATGTATATATATATATATATATATATATATATATATATATATATATGTATGTATGTATGTATATATATATATATATATATATATATATATATATATATATATATATATATATATATATATATATATATATATATATATATATATATATATATATATATATATATATATATATATATATATATATATATATATATATATATATATATATATATATATATTAAGTAAAGAAAATGTTCATCTTAATAATCAATTCTGTGAAAAGGTTGCAACATTTTTCACAGTAAAATACTAATGTTATAAATTTATGTGAAACTTGAAGTGTAAATTTTTATCTGTAGAAATTCTATTCAGAGAATAGGAGTATTTATTCAAATATCAAATCATTTCTGTGAATTAGGTGCTATAAAAATACATGGTTTATAATAAAAGATACTAAGATAAATTTTTTGATTGGATAAATCTCGCCGAACCAAACTTTTTAATAACAAAACGAATATAGATAAAAAAAACAGTAACTTTAAGCTATAAAATGTTTTACTTCGCTATAAATTTTTGGCATAATTTTAAATCTTTGAAAACTATAAAAGATGATGAAAGGTTGAAATGAATGATATTTTGTTCCGGTAAGTTGTACCATTTGGGGATTTTATTCATACTCCGGCAAAATCGAATGATTCTTTCGTATTCTCAATTTGTTATTATTTAAAATTAATTATACGAGGGATATGGAATAAGAGTTAAATTTAACTAAATCTGAAGTTAAATATCAGCTTAAATAAGTTATTAATATAACATAATGTTTATATTAACAAGTTAGGATGAATGTTGATATTTAGAAATTCATTCTATTTTAGTAGATGGAGATTGAAATTTAAACGTTGTTACGGACCTCAACACGATTGTCTTCAATTGAGACGCCTATCTTCAATAGACTTATTGATCATTAAATAGCACATTAGTTTCACTAGATTTTAAAATTTTCTCTTTTGAATTTTGATAATATTTTGGATCACAAATTATCATCTAGAAAAAATAGAAATAATAGAACAGAAGGCAAATAGCTTTTTATTAAAATTTTATGAGCTTACTTTTAAAAATACAATGAATTTATTTAACTACTTACAACATAAATTTTAAATATTTTCTGATATTATTTGTCATTGTGTCTAGACTCACAAGCAAAAACTTGAAAATTTTATATGAAGTTTCAATCTCTCAATGAAAATAGAATGACAAATTAAAACAGTTCAGTAAATATTTATTGATACTTAATCTTGAAATGTGCGTTTTAACTCCTTCAAGAAAACAAAAAAAACAAATTTATTCGAAAAGTACAATCAGATTATTTATTTACTTCTCGAGAAAAATTATTCTTATTTTTTCCCATTACCTAGCAAAAATAATTAACTCTACAATTAATTTACATAATTACATTTAAAGCAAGCTTCCATATCCTCTGTTCCTTGAGGGATGGTTAAGAGATTTTTAATTTACTTTTTTCTTCCACAAAAACAGATTTCTTCATTACTTATTCTTTCTGTCTTTAGTTAATCATTAAATAATGGTGCAAAAGATGTTTTGGAATTTATGTTAAATACGGCGAAAGGAGAATAAATTGCTCTAAAAGTCATCATGTTACTTGGATCGCTCTACTTCGATTAACTGAAAAATGAATTATGATTAAAAGCGTTAGCAAACATAAAAAAAGAATAATAAAATAGTAACACTTTAACAAAATAATGTAAATATGTTTGACTAAAAGTATTCCAAATTTTTATAAAACTAAAGATGGTAAGATTTCTGTAATTTTATTGTAAATATTTTCTTTACAATCAGTGATGCTATTATATATATATATATATATATATATATATATATATATATATATATATATATATATATATATATATATATATATATATATATATAACTCAGTATTCATTTAATCAAAATATTAAAGTATTTGTTTAAACAATATATATCATTCATTCAATGAATTATAATTTTGTTTCAAAAATTCGTAAAACTTTCCATTTATTTTTGCTATATTCTTTTCCAACGGTGGGCACTTGGGTGACGAACCCTTTGCCACAACAAGGCCAGAAACTGCTACTCATTTGCCGTTACCCAGCGGACACCTGTGAACCGATTCTTGGAGGCGAGTACCGGTGTGCCTGCGCCCTACCACCACAAACATGACCATAGAAGAAAGGACAGAGAAACACAGAGAAAGAAAGTAACATCCATCATGGATGTTACTTTCTTAAAAAAAACTAATCCCTACTAATCTAAACTAATCTCTTAAAAAAACTCATCCATATTAATCTAAACTAATCTGGGTCCAGGGTTCTAACCAGGATTCGAACCCGGGACCCAGAGCTCAAGAGCGCTAACCACTCGACCATCGGTCGGCATGTTTTGTTATATAATCTCATATTATTTTAGCACTAACTAATTTTTATTTATTACTTAAGTTTCTCTCGATATTGACAAAAAATATTTATAAAGATTCTAATTTATTACAAATATTAAATTTATATTTTCAAAAAATAATTATTTTTGATATTAGTTAAAAGCAAATTCTATTTTACGTTGATATTTTTATGAAAAAAGTGTAACTAAGACAAAATTATTTTGATTTAATATAATGTATTAAAACACTTTTTTTATCTTTGAGATATTTTTAATATAGGTTTTTACAGAAAACTTAACTACTATTTTATAAATTTGCTATTCTGCAAAATTTTAAAACTTCACCTTTTACTTTAAATTATCATCTATCGCAACACTGATGGTTTTTATCAACTAAATTAGTTAAATGCATTTTTCCCTAGAGCTCTATAAAATTATGTAATACCTCAAATTTTAATATCTAATATCGTCATGCAGCAATGATTGTGTGTGATTCTATGTTTTTTAAGATGTAAATAACATTTATAATTTGCAATTACGAATTTAATTATATATATATAT